>PIJE02000009.1:502351-599851 GCA_002895965.2 Coryphaenoides rupestris | reverse complement strand
CTGGTCACATGCACTTGTGCTTTTATGATTTATTATTTGAATGATGTGCTGCTTGTATGACCTAGCATGCTGACTTTACTGTCAATGTCTGGCTTTGAACCCCTGTCACAGCACTCACACAGGACTAATGTGTGTGTATGTATGTGTGTGTGTGTGTGTGAGTGTGTGTGTGTGCACGCGTGTGTGTGTGTATCTGCGTGCAAGCGTGTGTGTTTGTGTGTGTGTGTGTGTGTGACAAGTCTGAAAGAGGGCCCTAAAGCTGTCGAAGGTATTTCACGGCTGTGTGGCTAAGTGGCTTTATGGGTTTCTATATTGATATTAATGGTTTCTGATGTTGGTGTCTCTCTGCTTCCAGCCCCACTAAGAAGAAGATGCAGCAGGTGTCCAATATCTCCATCGCTGTTATGTACACCATGTACTTCTTGGCTGCTCTGTTTGGATACCTGACCTTCTATGGTATGGTGTAGCTCTTTCTGTTTGTCTGTCTGTCTGTATCTCTGTCTGTTTCTCTCTGTGTCTGTCTCTCTGTGTCTGTCTCTCTCTGGGTCTGTCTCTCTGTATCTGTCTCTCTCTCTTGTGTCTGTCTGTCTCTGCGTGTGCGTGTGTCTCTCCCTGTCTATATCTGTCTCTCTGTATCTGTCTGTCTCTCTGTCTATGTCTCTGTGTGTCTCTGTCTTTCTCTCTCTCTCACTCTCTCTCTCTCGCTCTCTCTCTCCCTCCCTCTTGGTATATTCACATTGTTTGTCTCTCTGTTAGGCAATCTCTCAATTCAAAGTCTTCCTTTGGTTTGGCAGCACGACTGCGGTTACCCACGCTTAATCGGTTTATAATTGCATATAATTAATTGTCATTTGTTTTGGTAAAAGTGCACTTGTGTTGTCAGAGCACAGGAGGCTGACCAGGAGGTGGTTGATATACAGTAATGGTGCGGCTCCGCTCTCTAGTGGCCGCATGCCTCACTGCATACGATACAGTCATAAACTTAGCATGCAAGATTAGATATAGTTGAGCTGATGAATGGTTGTGTCATCATTTCATGCTAACTTAATACAGTTACAAATAAAATAGCATGTAGGCATATATATTGTCCTACCTACAGTATATATACCAACCAGGGGGCAGATGGGATACCAAAGAAAGAAAACACTGTCCTTGACTCCAAGGTTGTGTGTGTGTGTGTGTGTGTGTGTGTGTGTGTGTGTGCGGGCATGTGTGTGCGCGTGCGTGGGTGTTTTGTGTGTGTGCATATGTGTGCACGTGTGTGTGTGTGCATGCATGTGTTTTGTGTGTGTGTGTGTGTGTGTGTGTGTGTATGTATGTTTGCACGTGCGTGTATGTGTGCATGTGTGTGCATGCATGGGTGCGTGTGTGCATGTGTATGTATGTGTTTGCATGTGTGTTTGTATGTGTGTGTGTGTGTGTGTGTGTGTGCGTTCCCCTTGCAGGTGAGGTGGAGTCGGAGCTGCTGCACACCTACAGCCGCATCGACCCGTACGACACACTGATCCTGTGCGTGCGTGTGGCCGTGCTGACTGCCGTCACCCTCACCGTGCCCATCGTACTGTTCCCGGTAAGGCACCCTGTGCTGCAGTACCAACACACACAGCACAGGGGGCGCACCCCGGGTGATGGAGGATTTAGAGCCAAAGACATAGTCAAAGTCAAAGTGTCACCCCTGTGACCCCTGTGACCCCCCCCCCCTGCTACTGCTGCTGCTGCTAGGTCCGGAGGGCGCTCCAGCAGATGCTGTTCCCCAACAAGACCTTCTACTGGCCTCGGCACATTGCCATCGCCGTGTTGCTCCTCAGCCTGATCAACTTGCTGGTGATCTTCGCCCCCAACATCCTGGGCATCTTCGGCATCATCGGTAGGTCTCACAGACAGGTGTGTGTGGGGGGGGGGGACGTCACCTATGCGACACTGATTGGATGCAATTACTGATTTTTGCCATAGGTGTCGCCACGGAAATCTTCGAGATTACCACTTTAACCAAATGATTAAAGATAACGTTCTCGGGCTCTTTCTGCGTCACGTTAATGAGGCCAATGCGCCTCATTAACTAAGTCCCCCAGAGCTGTACTGTACTTAACATGACGGATTCTGATTCAGATCCGGTTGGGAGTAAAAGAGACTATACATTAGTCACCTCGGGGTATATCCACACACGGCCTGCATACAGTAGCAGAGATTCCGCCAGGGATCAGTTATCGCGGTGACAGGCAACACATTGATACCTGTGCGTGTCTGTGTGCCTCCTGACACTTTTCCATGTTCTAGGTGCCACATCCGCCCCGTGCCTCATCTTCATATTCCCCGCCATCTTCTACCTGAGGATCGTACCCAACGAGGAGGAGCCGCTGCGATCGCCCCCGAAGATCATGGTAAGACTGGAAGGGAGATCCGTCGCACTTGATATTTACCATCTGAGAGAGTACTGTCATTTGCGTGAAGCAGTTTCGCAACATCAAGTCAGTTTCCTGTGAAAAAACGTTGCAGACCACAATTTATTTAATCGTTTGATTACATTCAATGGCAGAGAGTGACGGTGCCCCTTTAAAGCCCAATGTATATAACACCTATGTTTGCAGCTAAGCCGTAGCTCTCTTACATCAACTCTGTAGCCATCCACAGGTTATGTGCACCCCACCTCTCCGAAAAGTTTGATGACGTCGGCCAGACAAACAGCCAGATAAGTTTGCCGGTTTGTCAACGATTGACGTACGTCAATCAAGTGGCAAACGTCACAGGGAGGATGAATGATAACATCTATTTTTTATTTATTTATTTATTTATTTATTTTTAAATGGTATGCGATCTACCCGGACTTCCTTTGCGATCGACCGGTAGATCGCGATCAACGTATTGGGCACCCCTGACTTACATCATAAAATCACACAGCATTTCGTCTTCAGATTATGAACGAGTGATGTTTGCTGTCTGACAGCAGAAGTGTAATTTAGGCTTCAGCGTAGGTTGGGATCACTTGATTTTAGTGGTTGTCACAGGGGCTGTCGCTGTCTCCTAATGGAAGTGATGTCTCTTTCATGGTCTGCCTGCGGGGAATTGAGTTGATCTCACCGAGCATGCGTGGTTGGGTGCTGTGTGTTTTCCCCTCCTTACAACTCCAAACACATGCAGATTGGGCTAATTGGGAGGGCCTTGAAAGCTGCAACTAAAATGTGTCATTTTTTGCTGATCCTCTTAGTGCCACTTGCTATTACTGGTAGGGCTGCTGGGTGATATGGAAAAATCCATTATCATGATAATGATGGGTAATTTTGACATGATATCGGTAAATATCCCAATATGCTTGTTATAATACCATTCTAAACAGTCTCAGGGGCATTTCATTCAACTATGTTATTTTATATATGGTTTTCCTTTCTCACTGATGCTTCAAACCTCATAGTTGATCATTTTAAGGGCATATCTTCTCATCACATTTCATTTATACTATAAAACTGGACACAAAATAATTTCATGGCAATAAAATGCCATTCAAAGACGAGAAAGATAATATTGATTTATTGCCCAGCTATAGTCACTCACAGGCCATGATGTCCTATTCGCATGAAACCTAAGCTGATGTTCATTCATGAATAGATAACATGACGCTGACGTGTTCATGGCTGTGCACATTTAGTGTGACAATGACCTGGAACACCTGACTCACTCACTGACTCTCTCTCTCTCTCTCTCTCTGTCTCCTAGGCTGCCTGCTTTGCTGGAATCGGCTTCCTGTTCATGATAATGAGTCTAAGCTTCATCATCATCGATTGGACCTCGGGAAGTAGCAATGCCAGCAGTGGCCACTAGATGTCCCCATTACCCTCTTCAGGTTTTATATTCATTTAGGTCTGCAGCACATCTTTCTTTTGCCGTTTTGGTTATCAGTTCATATTTGACGCACATCATTTGTTTCCCATGCTAAGCACTGGCTATCGTAGACTATAGAGTTGGCGAGGAGTCTCTTCGTCTTTCTGCCAAACACTGATGCTATGCCGGCAAATTCTTCTTCTTGGGAAATTGGTCCATTTCTTCCTTTATGGGCCAGGAGCACACAGATAGCTGGTGTTAATAGGCTAAGTCCAGTGAGACAGGCATATGTCAATGTCTACATATGTCTATGTAGCAGATCTTCTGCCACAATCCCCATCATGTAGATTCTTTGGGGCTCCTCCAAGGACACAGGCGTTGGTGTTGAGAAGTCCAGTTTATTGTAAAGTTTAAAGACATGACCTGAGCAAGAAACATGACGTGGACAGAGCAGATGGTACACTTGCTAGCATGCTAGCGCTCCCTGAGTGTGTGTGTTGATGGCTGACTTAACCTGTGGTGCACTGATTAGCCTATGCACCACAGGCCTGAAGCCCCGCCCCCCCTAGACTCTAACTAGGCCAGGTGAAGCCAATTAAGCCAGCCACCAAACACACACACTCCCACAGTCTATATATTACAAATGGAGAGAGATGTATGTACGTATGTCGCTGACCCACTCTGCTCCATTGTTGTCTTGGCATTACGTCCTACTGCCATTCCTACTATGATCAATGGTGATCTGCAAAACATAAGACCATGTTGACTGTCTTCAATGACAGCAGACGACATGTATTGTATGATTTACTTTTTTGGGGATATTTATTATAGAGTTACCGAATAACTGATGTGGCGTTATTCAAGTAATGGCATCTTTTTGTTTCTTTGTGTGCATTTGAAAAAGTGAACATGGTATTTCAAAGTTACTGTAAGCATGAGAGAGAGAGAGAGAGAGAGAGAGAGAGAGAAAGACAGAATGAGAGCGTGAGAGAAAGAGAGAGAGAGAGAGAGAGAGAGAGAGAGAGAGACAGTGTAGTCTCTTGCTGCTGCGGCTCTTCGGCCTCCTGCAGGGTAGCACTCCCAACCTCACCTCAGCAACAGTGTGCAGCAGACAGGAAGTGAATATCTGGGATTACATATTGTGCATTCAACATTCTTAAACAACATACAGTATATATATATATATATTTTTTATTTTTTTTCTAGACTTCAACTTCGACCACTCCACCACAAAAAAATGCTCACATTTAATGTGCAGCGCTCAATAATCGCTTTGATGGGGCTGTTTGATATCGGTTGAGGAAGGCTGAATACAGTATTATTAGAAAACAAACAGATCAAATGTTTACCTTTAGAGTTTACCTCCAGAGTTGTTGTTCTTCAGTATTGTCATTGGATTAAGTGTCAAACATCCTTCTACCAAGTCTGGTAGTTATACAGTATATCTTTGGGATTGTATCAAAAGAAAAAGCATAACAGTTGATGAAAATACGAAAAGTTTGCCTCATACTGTTCTTTGTGAACAGATGTGATTAAATCCAGAGTAATCGTATGCGATGTCTCTAAAATAAGAGTAAAAAGTACAGTCTGAGATAACCAAAATATCTATAAATAAATGACTTTATTTATAGATAAACCACAGGGTCACTTCACTGGGTGGACAGTGAAAAGCTTGGAGTCTGTAAATGTTTGCGGCCAAGACAAGCTCGAGCCCTGATATTAAATATAGTGACGTATACCGGTGTCACTCTAACTGCAGATGGTTAGTTATGTGTAGCACTTTCACCTAACAAGCACAACTTTACTCTACTTACTTACAGACCTTAACCCATTGACATGCATAGACTTGGTCTATGTAAAAAAAGTAATCCTATATTTGATAGACTCAATGTAAGGGACCCCCCCCCCCTCCCAATTTCGTATTACTAAGTGTTGAAATAACTGTGTGTGTGTGTGTGTGTTGAAAAAAAAAGCAATGTAACGAGAGGTATTATTGTGGTACAAATTAGGTCTTTCCTTTTGTTAACCTTTATGTTGGGCAGCACCACATAATCTTATACTTGGCATACTAATATTCTCGTAGGTCTCCGTAGAATGCACAGCTCATGAAGTCGGGTGTTGTACTGTGACTTCCGAGTGTCAAGTGTCGTCGAACGAGGAAGCGCGTCTGGACTTTGTTTGAACCTATGGTACCTACACGTATATATATATGCATTATGTATCGTCAAACCTGGACCTATGCTCAGATCTGGCCCGTAATTATCGAAGTGTTTGGTCTCTCGTCATTGATCGGTGAATTGGTGTTTTACAAGTGAAAGGTTAATTCCTGTTCTGATGTATTCGATTACATCTGATTTTTAATAACTAACTGTTAGGTACAGATCTGATAAATTAGTTTTTGATTATCGTTCGTCTTGGTCTCTTGTTCTGATTTGACCCGGTGGTGAGCTTGTGAGACTGTGTTCCCCCCCCCACCTCTTAAAATGTTTTAATGATGAATCCAAATGTAACAGAACACTAAGGTTATTATATGTGTGTTTGTGTCAACAAGTAACATTTGATCGTTGGCGTTGTACAACAACTGTCTATTATTTAACAAGGAGTCTCCTGGATCATGGGTACACATACAGTATAGATGTGCTAGTATACAGAGGACCTCTCTTCTGCATCAGCTGCTTCAGAATCAGTATGGCGGATACAGACTTTCCACAAACAAAAGTAAAATATGACCACATTTAAAAATACAGAGGAAAGTAGTAGGATAGGAGCCCCAGTTTCTTCTTGTATTTGTTTGATCTACGGTCGCAATACTGAACGTATTTCACAGTTTCAGTGCAAGTCTCCAGGTTCTATGGCACAAGTACACAAAAGCAACACAATGCAACAGGTGGAGAGACTGAGACGGTAGCTGGTGCAGACTGAGGACCAGCACAAGCTAATGAAGTCGTGGTTAGCCTTACATCTACTAATCCGATGTGATTTGTGTGTAACTTCATTGAATAAATAAATAAAATAACTTTTGATGTCAGCCAGCATTTATACATAATGTATATAAATGTAAACCCTTTATATTCTAAATTCATATCTAGTTTGTAAAATGTAAATAGCAGGTGCAGTTCTGTCTGATTAAAAATTAAATGTAATTATTTTTAAAGTGCTTTTGAACTCCATTGCCCTCCAAGTTATGTCTCTCTATTTTCTTGTATCTCTGTGTATTTTAATACATTGCAGTAATTGTACTGTAAGCAACATTGCAATAAAGATAATAAGATAACATTATTTTGGATGTTTCATCTTTCTTAACATCACGACTTTATCTCCATTACCTTTTTAATGTATCGAGTAACACTGATATGCTCCACCAGGGGACACTATAGAGCTATGTTATATTTACACTATTTGCGCGTTCATACAGTTTATTTGTACTTTTTTTCAATGTACTTTTGAATCTTCTATTATGATGGAATACACATTTAAAAATAAGTACACAATTAGTTATTAATTGGGTAGTCCACAGCTGTATCCTATATTGTATGTATTGTTTCCTTCCTTCAGCTTGTGTGACGGACGCTATCAAATGTAACATTACGCTCACAAATGTAACTCATTCATAAACCCCTGACCTATAAGGCAAACCAACGGCGCCACATAAACTGAAATTGAGCGCAAAACGACGTATTGACTGACTGACACACAGACATACACCATCCTGGACTACATGTCCCATGAAGCAGTGCGGAGTGGGCGTGTCGGTGGAGGCTGGCACCGCCGAGGTGGGCGGGTACACAGCACGCAGCAGCAGCGCTGTCTGCGTCTCGTCGGCCTCGGAGAACTTCACATTACGGGGCTCCTGCGGGTGTGGCTTCAGCGCTATAAATCTCAACCAGGAGAAAGAATGCATAACGGCAGTCCTGTTGTTTAGAGCGGAAAAGAAAAGAGAGGAAAAAGAGACACCCCCCCCAAAAAAGCCCGCTTATATCGGATATGTGAGTTTATGTTTGCATAGCCTATAGTGGCATCGGAATCCGTACCGTCGGTACCACAGCTGGAATACATTTGCGCCGCGCAACTTTCGTGCGGCCCGCTTTCGTGCGTTAACCTTTCGTGCTGCGCGGACGGTGGTGGTGGTGGTGGTGGGGGGGGGACGCCAACAACACGCCGTTTCAACTTCAACACGCGTAAGAAGTTCGGAAAGTTCTTCCGTTTCCTGGCGCAAAGAAAACCATCACTGGTGTCGGTCGGTCAATTGACGGGACATGATTCGACTGGAGTAAAGTCAGCCTAAATATCAATAATACTTAAAAAAAAACAAAAACAACAACAACAGTAAATGATCACTGGTGGTTGTTTAGCAATATTTTTTCAACATCTTCAAGGGTTATTTTTTCTCACACAGCTAGAAAAAGGGAAGTCGTTCAGCTGAGTTTCCATCAGTGACTCGACGACGAAGCCCTTTATTTTGTTACAGAAATAAAGGCTCTCTTTTTAATCGTCATTATTTTTTTCGCGGCTGACAGTTGACCCAATCAACAGCAGTCCTGAAGCGCGCGCTAGGAACCATGGGCTGCACCGTGAGCCAGGAGGATAAAGCGGCGGCCGAGCGCTCCAAGATGATCGATAAAAACCTCCGGGAGGATGGAGAGAAGGCGGCCAGGGAAGTGAAACTGCTGCTGTTGGGTAAGTTAGTAGACTTAAAGTTGCAACATGTCCCCCGGCCCGCCCGCCGCCATACCCCGTCAATTATTGACAGTTGACAGTTGTTGGCTTTGCCATTCTGAAGCACACAAATTCTAACTTATTTTTTTAGTTTGGGGGTGGAGTGATGTCGTCAACCAACATGGGCAGAGTAAAAAAAAAAAGTCGTTTTGAAAAGTAGCCTCCTACGACTATAAAGTTTAAATCCATACCACCCCATTGAAGCCCACTGCTTGTCCATTGACAATGACACATGGTTGAACCTGACCTTTATTGCCCTCTCCATTCTTAAAACAGCAGATCACCCCACGTTATCAATGAGTGCGCAAATAATTAATTGGACTTTTACGAGATATTGTTTAGGTGCAAAGGTTGGTAGTCAGGTTTTCTACCCCATAAACACATTGTGTTTGTGGGACAATGTGTACTTTGTTTAGACCGCAAGTCAACATGATGCCATAGTTGATATTGAGGATGTCTGCTACACAGCTAAACTGTCAGTGCTTAACTATGATTTTGAAGGAATACTAACCTACTTGGTGCTAATAGTGATTCATAGTGGTATTTTACTTTTGACTTGTACACAGAAAGTGTACACACACACACACACACACACACACACACACACACACACACACACACACCCACCATCAACCGCAAAGCTGTAATTTAAGCTCTGTTGCATTCAGAATATATCGGGTTATATGCTTATTAAAACAATATGCCCGCTTTTGTTGTACGTTTCCTATTCATTTACACAATCCCAGACTTATGGGATGGATTTATTTTCATTGTTGCTTATTATGAAGCATACAATCCTCCACCCAGTGTGTTGTAAAGACCTCACTCAACACTGTACACTGATCAAATGCCAAGCGATTAAATCATCTTTCAAAACAAACGCAAAGCATTTTGCAATATTGGAATATGAATCACTTGTCTTTTTAAAAGGCCAGTGCGTGTGGCATTGCAACACAACCATTGAGTCATGTACATTATGGAGCAGACATTGTTATTATGCAGTTGATTTTAAGAGACATTTTGAACATCCTGTTAAAAAGGACGGCGGGCATTGTGTTTTCTGTCCGTCTTTGTGTCTGTTTGGGTTCCTGTGTTTACTGTCAACCTTCGCTTGCCCTGCCGCAAGACAGCACCATCAACTTCTTACCATAACTGCTTCATTTTTATCCCCCCCTTTTTGAAGGAGATTAAAATTCCTTGTTATTCCCTCCAGTGTCTTTGATGCGTAAGTTGTGCCCCTGGTTCAAAGACTAATAATTAGTGTGCGTGTGTGAGATCTGACTAAGCTAACTGAACATTCAAAGTGATGTGTGTTGATTTTGTGATGTGAGCAAACAAATTACCTTTCTGATTGCAAAGGAAAACCTTAATTACGTTATTATCATCGCATCGCCTCTTAGTGAACATTAAGTATGGAAATGTTCTTGTTTTGCCACTGTACACTGGTAGCGAGAGGGCTGTACATTTCTACTGCTCACTGATTCTGTTACATTTGACTTAATTTCGGCCACTGCACACAGAAGGAATGTATAGAATAAGCTGTACTCTATCCTGTTAATATGCAAGGCCATTTCAAGTGTAGAATGACGTGTTAAGACGAGATGTACACATCACTAACATTTATACATATATATTATATCACACACACACACACACACACACACACACACACACACACACACACACACACACACACACAGAGAGAGAGCAGTTTTTTTCTCTTGTAGACTCCTTTGCTGATTGCAGAGCTCGGAGCGCGATGTTTCGTCAGAGTGTGACATCGTTCTAGAAGTGTTACATCACGCCTCTGCGACATCCCCACGTCTGCTGCCGTGGAAATGACCACATTGCTGACAAAAAGCCATAGTATGTGCTCGGAACAGGAACACACACACACACACACACACACACACACACACACACCTTCATCACCAAAACTCCATGATGTCGGATGGAGAGGATGAATAAGCATTTTATTTTTTTCAATGAACTCACACCGATGGTCCCTCAGGGACACTGGTGAGCCATTGAGGCTGCCTGCCTCACTCACTTACTTTGCCCACTAGAAGCCCACTTCTAGAAGCCTAGCAGTCCAGAGTTAAAGCCTGAGGTACAACAGTGATGGCCACACCTCTGCCAGCGCTGGGAGGGTTTAGCTCTGTAACCCACCAGCTCTGCGCGGCGGCGGGGACCAGCGCTAACCAGTGCTCTGGCCTGGTATGGAGAGCCAAGCCAGCTGTTATTCCAAGCCATAAGGAAGCAAATGATGGAGTTCTCCCTGCCAACATGTCTGAATCGACGGAGCTTTCCCGCTTGACGTTGTTGGACGACGTTTGGCGACGTCGACGACGTCCAACATAGCTGGTCTGCCCCCGTGGTTTGGGTTACACGTCTCCATGGCCCACTGCGGCAGAGAGGAGGACGGCTGCCCTCCTCTGGCCTTCTCTAGAGCGAGCCGTTGGTTAATCTCACGCCGGGCAGTTGGTTATGACTGCAGCCTAAGCCCTCGTTAACAAGCAGCCATCAGCGTGGTCCTCGTCTTGCTTCTGGTTTAGACCAGTGTTTGACATTTGGACCTTTCCATGTCACCCCCCCGCCCCCAGAGTTAAAGCCTCCATCTGAATGAACTTCTCCACGTTTATATAAATTTTTTTTGTGGACTGTGCCTTCTTAAGCAGCCGTATTGGAGAAGAACGGCTCGTCATGCTTCACCACACACACACACACCCCCTTTTTCACGTTGTTAATGCAAATTTACTTTTAGATACATTTTGCTTGCTTTAAGGCTTGCTGACACTGCAGTTATGTAAATATGTTGGGCACAGATGATTGCAGAACATGTACTCACACTATTTTGAATATGGGAAGATGATTGTTTTTTTTTGTGTTATTTAAAGTATCAGAGAGAGGGAGAGAGATTTAAAAAAGCATCTGTAATTCACTTCCAGGGTAAGGGAGGATTAAAGTGTTTCTTTCTGTGAACAATATGATGTATGTACAAGAAGAAACTGCACATAATACCGCCTTGTATTAGCGGGTCAATTTATGACTTAATGGCTGCATGCTGCAGACAGGGAGGAATGTATTCCCGGCCGGCCAGGGTATAGCCTTTCCACTGTGTGTGTGTGTGTGTGTGTGTGTGTGTGTGTGTGTGTGTGTGTGTGTGTGTGTGTGTGTGTGTGTGTGTGTGTTGTGTGTGTGTGTGTGTGTGTGTGTGTGTGTGTGTGGTGTGTGTGTGTGTGTGTGTGTGTGTCACGGTGATCGACTGCGGCCTGCAGCTGCGTTGTAGTGCTCGATTGAGGCGTCAAATAGTTAACATAATCTGTAGGCAGGGAGCCAGCCACACTATATCACTTTCGCTAAGTGGCGTGGAAAAACGCAAGGGAGGGGAGGACGGCTGCTGCTGCTGCCCAAATCTCAATTTAAATGTTAAAACGCCTGCCATGTTTCTTAATTTCTTCCTTACCGCAGACTGAAACGGGGGCACATGACATGGCGCGTTCTAGATTAGTTTTCTCTTCCTCCTCGGCTGCTTGCGTGTGCGTGAGGGGTCTGTGCTTATTGCGCATGTGTGGTTGGCTGCTGTGTCTCGGTTCAGTCAGTAAGTAAGTAAGTAACTCTCTCCACTAGTTTCTGTCACTTTTTGCAACGGAAAGCTGAAACGCCAGATCCACCATGTTGTCGTTGTCCCCTGTGCTCTGCTCGTGGGTCTTGATATGCAGATGCACTCATATGGGACCCACTGTGTCTTAATGGGATGTTGCTGAATATTACATCGAGCCGCTGTGCAGCAGGAATACAGCAGTCTGTGGAGTAGGGCTGAACAATTGGGCCTAATCGAAATATGATTGAAATTGTAATATGGCCAAGTGCTATATACAAATTTCAAGAGCTGCAATTTTTGAGACGGGTAAAATGTTTAAATGTATAAATCCTCCTAAATTTCAGTTCTGTCGCACTGCGGAGATGCCCGGCTCCGACACAGGTTTCTCTCCACATATAAGAAATGTTTGTTGGATACAGACCCCAGTTTTTTCAGTGTAAATGACAATTATGCTGCAAAAATTGCAATCACGGTCTCACAATATTCTGTCAGCCCTACTGTGGAGTATTCCCATACGGATGTTGCCCTTGTGACCTCAGTTATTCTGTGGAATAATAATAATAATAATTAATTCAGTTCTATTGGTGATTGCAGTGTTTGTTTTGTTTTCTTGAAATGTTTTCCTTCATGCTTCCAGAATAGCAATGGTGTGCACCGTGCAGTGGGCCTGTGCCAAGACCTACAGCTGTGAAGTCAGATTAAGTATGCACAAAGTATTGCACAAACAAGAGATTAATGGAGATTGATGGAGGGAGGGAGACACCGTCACAGTCTATTCTGGTTAATGTGCCTGACACATTTTCCTGGCACATGTATTAACATTGTGAGATGAATGCATGTCCATTCCAGGTGGTAACTTTAAATAAACAGCGTTTCCCGGTGTTTATTTAAAGTTACAGTTACACACACACTCACCTCTAAGTCCACACTCCTCCTTACCTCCTGCCAAGGAGGTAAGGAGGAGACCCGATTAAAGGTCCTTAACGGCACAGACACTGGAATATGCCGGGGAAAAAAAACTCTCCAGATGTTCCTCTTGCCTACTTTATCTAATGTACCAGTTAGGTCTTGGAAAAAGCCATTTGGAAGGGAGTCACTTGACTCGGCAATTGGTTATTATCAGTAATGTGTTTGCTTTCACCACGGGCGGCTCATCTGAAAAGATGCCCAGTTGTCAAATAACAACCATTACCCTGCAAGGAGAAGAACCCCTCGCCCCCCCGGACTCGGTAAAGGTGAGTCATTTGTCGATCCTCCCCATAACAGGGAAATGGCCGGGCCCGTCACGATGGCACAGCAGATCGAATAGGGGCCAGCCTGATTTAAAATTCTGTCCCGCCGGGACACATGGCTAAGCCCCGCCCCCTTAACGGTACACCCCCCCCCCCCCCCCCCCCCCCCCAAACCCCTTCCTCCAAAGCACACCCAACTGGAGGTGCCCCACAGTTCTGCTCACGGTTTCAAACACTGGCATGGGGCTTGCCCCACAGCCTCTCTGGTTTCCTGCTTATATCCCTCTCCCTTGCACGCCGCCCAGGAAATGTGTATGAGTGATGTTAGCTTTTCGATAATTGGATTGTACATGTCCCTGACACATGAGTGGGTCGGAGGCATCATTCCTCCTGTGCTTTCATGAATGGAAATGATAGCTGGGTTCTTTAAGGAGCTTTGGCAGGGCAACACTCCTCGATCAATTCTGGCATGTGATGGTGGTTGGAGGGGTAGTGTGGGGTGGGTGAGGGGGTGAGTGGGTGGGTGGGGTGGTGGGGGGTAGCCCACGCACCCAGCCCAGGCCCAATGCTATCAATCGTGACGGCGAGACGGTGACTTGATGAGCTGACGAGATTGGAGCAACAGACAGCTTTATTTGCTCCATGACCCTGCCAGGTTACGCCTCGACTGCATGGTTACAGTCAGCGATTTTAAAAAACAAACAAAAAAAGAAACGGTATTATGGGACGACAGAATATCAGTAATAATTTAATAAGCCTTTTAACCAAGACCATTCTTTCTTTTCCATTTTGTCCTTTGGAGGAGTTGAGAAATAAATGATTATTAGTCTATAATATATAAACAGAATCAATCAAGACTGACCACTCCCCAAACACCTATTGAAGAGTACAGGTTCCCCTCAATGGCAAATGCAGTGTAGACAACTAAGCACCAGGTCCTCACCAGATCACACAACAGGCAACACGGTCATCCTTGGTGACGGCGCGAGGAGAGGAGACGGTGCGGTCACTGCTGCTGCATGGACACAAAGTTCCTCTCTCTTATTATAGCCTGTGGCTGACTTGGGAGGGTGTTTGGTGTAATTACAGTCGGCTGATTATACACAGATACTAAGACTTGCAGTGACCTGTAAACAAGTGCAGTGTGCCGTTCAAGGACACTGCATTCCCCCGGTAACCCCTGCAGCATTACAGTCGAGGTTAAGTCTACAGTTTGGTCCAGAGGACTTTGATACTATCTCTCTGCTTGGCTGTTTATTTGACGAGCTAGGAAGTGGCGAGGTCCTCTGCCGTTTTTAAAATCATGACCTTGTTTACTGAGATTTGTGCTGCTGCTGTGGTGTCCAATTAGCTGTATGATGTATTTGGTGTATGTGTGTGCGTGTGCGTGTGCGTGTGTGCGTGGCCTAAACATCGTGCAATTACATGGAAAGCAGAAAAGAAAATGAAAAAAGATGGCCACTGCAGACTCTATGTCTGGGTGTTGGTCCTAAGCAACGACACACACACACACACACACACACACACACACACACACACACACACACACACCCTTCGCTCACCTCCCAGCTTAATGCCTGTTGACAAAAAGTTTATAGTGTGTGTGTAACTTGTTCACTTTAGGTGTGTGTGTGTGACCTGTCACTGTGAGCATTGAGCCTGGCTCTGGGCACACAGTGGGTTGTGAGGATGATGTGTAAATGCGCTAAGCGGTGGAATGCGTGGAATCGGATTGCGTGGCACATAGCGGTGCAAAGAGCCACAATGTGCAGATAGAGATGCAAGCGGTTGAGTCATTGCTCAACCATAAGTGCATATCACCGACGTGTGTGTCTGTGTGGGAGTAGTGCATGCGTGCTGAAAGCACACCACTTTCTAGTCAGCCAATGAAAGTGGTCGTCGGGTGAGATGGAACACAAATTGGTGGAATGGAAATTGTGGGCGGGGATCAAAAATGCTTCCAAGCGTGTCCGGTGCTCATGTGTGTGTGTCTGTGTGTGTGTGTGTGTCACGTTCCCGGTCTTTGTGTGCACTCGCTTGCACTCTATTCCATTGTTCTTCCGCACTGTAACTGGTCAAGACAAACCATTTTACCCTCAGCGTAGACAACCCAGCCAGCCATCACTCCAGACGAACGCCTGGAGACTCATTCTTCCCCCGAGTTCACGACACCCAGAGCGCCGACGTGAGCGAACACAGTTCTCTTCCTCTGATTGTGTACATTGTGTCCTCCAGGGGGGCAGGAGGACGCTAACCCTCTCAATCTCTGTCTCCATGTCAATAAACACACGTACTGTAAACCATTAACCCCCCCCCCATCTCATCCTTCCCAAATCCATTTTCATTCCTCTCTCCCCTCCATTACAGGAAATGATCTCAGTTCACTTCCTTCCTTCTCACCCGGTTGTGCTGCCCTTTCAGAGGGGGTCCCGGTAGGTCCCAGAGAGGGAGGTGGGATGGGGCACAGGACACGGCTGTGAACCCACTTTTGATGGTTAAACGGGGAAGCAGCTTGCTGTGAGGGAGAGGTCCCTGTACAGAGGTACAGCACCTGCACCCCTGTGGGGATCACAGGGATGGAATCTGATGTGGCGTGAGATGGAGGGAGAGAGGAGAGATCGAACTCTCAGCCCAATGGGAGTTGGGTTGGAGGAGTGCAGGTCATGTTTAACCCTGGGACAGTTTAATCAGAAAGGGAAGCTCGGTCAGACCACCTCCATCAGAAGCAGCCTTTGTTCACACTTTGCTTCTCAATTGAGTTTTCATCCATCGTCTGTATGGCTGGCTGGGTGACTGTCTCTCTCGCTCTCTGTCTCTCTCTCTCTGTCTCTCTCTCTCGCTCGCTCTCGCTCTTTCTCATACGTTACTAAAAGTGGAAGTGAACCCCCAGTTTCAGCTTGAATTTGAACATAATGAGATTTTAAAACAGACTTCTATGAAGGACGGCTGGGGGGTGGGCATCTTATCTCCATGGTTACAACTCACACACCTCTGTCCTGTCATGTATCTGAAAAAAAGGCACTTCAACATCACAAATGAACTCCACCTGTGTTGCGAGCAGAGAGGAACGTTGACAAACTGGCAAAAACATGGGATGTTATTCTATTATTTTTGTAACCGTGACAAAAATCATAAGACCTATCACCATGTTATTACCATAACATGGTAATAGCAGCCCTCTTCCTCCTCCTTCCCTCCCTGAGCCCTTGGAGAACATTCCCCACCATCCATTTCTTATTTTGTCTCCCTGGAATTAATTAGACCCCGGTGGGCCCAGCTATTCCTGGCCCGGCTGGGCGTTAGCAGGGATTTATCATGTTCATGCTGCACTCGGGCGAACGCTGCTGCTTGTTTAGGTCGCGCCGCTGAGGGTCTGCTCAACTTGAAAGTATTAACCCAGAGCAGTGAGGCCCCCAGCACAACTATGGCAGCAGGGGCCGATGGAAAGGTGATTAATGGTGAGAATAGCTGAGATGTCCCCCCGCCCCCCCCAAGGTGATAATGTTGTGGCAGCTGCACTGCTCAGGCCCTAATTAAAGGGTCGATTAATTTTTGGGGGACTGCCTGTTCTGTCCTCGGCAATTTTTTTGCATGACAACTGGACAAATATAAACTAATCCATGCGAGCGGTTGTCTCTCCCCAATATCTCCATTTGCATGTGTTTCACTCCCAGATGCCTCTTAATGCATTTTTATTTAATAGGTGGTCTCTCTCTCTCTTTTTTTAAATAAAAATTATTATATATTTTTTTTTAAACACGTGTTCGACATCATGGTGTATTGAAAATGACATTTGAGCATCAAAACATGCTGTTGTCTGAGCGTCCAATTCTTACACCCCCCCCCCCCCCCCAAATTACACCTGCTTCTTGATGTCATTGATTTTTAACTGCACACCAGGAGATATCCATTTGTACTGAGATGTAATATTGGATTGTAATATGGGATATACTTTACAGAAATAACCAGACATCAAACCTAATTTCTAAACCTCCAACGGCCAGAAAGTGGTTCTTTTCTGTTAAATTAAAAATTGATCGGCATCATTGATGAAAATTTAGTATTTTAATTTAGAAATGCAATTTGTTCTTTCAATTTGTTTTAGGAAATGTGTATTCAATTTCACGATGCAATTACTGCGTTCACTGCAGCACACTTTTTGACACCGGCCAGCTGAACTCCTACACCTAAAATACATTCAGTATTACACGTTTCATTAATGATGACGTACATGTTTTCATCCTCCATCTCTTGTCAAAAGCAAAGCCATTTGAAGGAATTGTATCCATTTTTGAAAATTAATCCATGATTCAAACAGTCACTTGATTTCTGTGTGTAACATAATTTGTCGGTCGTGTCACACTGGTTAAAAGCTAAGCCTTTGGTGTTGCTCTTGTGTTTGAGGTAACTTCTGCTAATTCTTCACCTCGCACATGTCTTTTGGGCATGGAGTTTGCTGATGGAATTGTTGTGATTTCCTGTTTTAGCTCTCAGCCAACCAACCAACCCCCCCCCCCCCCCCTCCTTCCTCTTCTGCTACTTCCTCTTTCGGAGGGCTGCAGTAACAGCTAAAAAACAGAAGTGGATGGTCGTCCTTTGTTCATCATGTGGAGGAAGCCAGCAGCCAGCACACCCATCCTGTGTCTGTTCGCCATAGGACTAAAAGACTAAACATTAGCTTAGTCAATGGTGACTCTTTGCCCCCAAACTCATTGTATGTTCTCCACAGCCCGACTACTGGTCGTTTTTTTTTTTTTTCATGTCAGTTGCACAGCCTCCACACAGCGGTGTAGATATGTTGTGTTTGTTTAATTATTGACCGAAAAAACGGAATAAAAATGAGAGCAGCGCACACACCTACCCCAGGACATTTATGATCGGTATCATTTGTCTTTCCACGTGCACCATAATGCCAGGGGAGGGGGGGAAGGAACTGTGTACCACAACATTACACTGGCCACATGATATAACCACACCAGCATGCAAGCCCTGCAGTTGGCCAATAGGATGTTGTTGTCTCCCTACCGTGGCTGCAATTTAACCAAGCCAAGGCTATGACTCGCTGAGGGCTGGTAAACCCCCCTGATTCATCGTCCAGTCATGATCCCTTCTCATTGGCTATTGTTCCCCATCAGGGGCAAAGGGTTACGCCCCCTTTTGCTTGTGGCTATGAAAGATTTTGGAATGAATATGGAACTATAAAGTCGTTGTGTTGCGTTTCCTGCCCGGCTTGATTTTTGTGTGGTGCCACCGAAAGAAATGCTCTTAAAACAGCAGGGCTCTCTGCGTTGTTTTGTGTTGGAGTTTGCACCATTAGTTGAGCTTATAGCGCTGGCCCTAGCCATGGTAGTGTTTGCATCGTGCTAGGGGCCGGATACAAGCTACAAATAAATGATGGGGTTGTGGAAATGTCGATTTCACATCAATAACAATAACATTGAAAATGTGATCCCAGGCGAGTGGCTGAATAATTGTGGCACATTGTCTTGGACCATAAGGTTTGTGAGATTTAAATTTTATTCCCCATGCCAAGCCATAGTGAAGGGCCGATTTATGGATACGTACATACTTTGCACGTCCAAACACTCTCCCTAATAGGACTCCTGTCCCTTCACAGAATTGTGTGCTATGTGCCGAATAGGCGAAACACTGCGATGCCTGCATCCCGTTTGACATCAATCGGCACTTTAGTGAGATTAGAAAACACCCTGCACTTTTCCATAGGCCATCAAACAACGCAATGAAACAATGAAATGCAACAATCTCTTTGGTCACAATGTGCCGCGCGTCCTTTTGCCATAGGAAGAAGTGATTCCCGTCCTGGCTGTGATGGTGACGTTGTACTGTCATACTCCCCATCCACACAGCAGCTTCATGTACTCTCTGCTGGGCCGGTTACCTCCCCTGGTGGAGCCCACATCCACTTCTCATCGACGTGGCTTTCCTTTAGCCAGGGCTTTTCAGGTTGTCTCATCAGACGCACAGAAAACACAAACCCAATCACCGCCGCTGCCGGCCCATTTAGGCTCCATCCAGCACCGCTCACGTAGGGGAAACAATTTTTTTTTGTGGCAGTGAATGGAGATGATAAGGCCTGTTATCACCTGGCTCTTCTACAGAAGGGGGGGGGGGTGTGTTGGTGTGTGTGTGTGTGTGTGTGTGTGTATGTGGGGTACGAGCTGACTCAGCTCACTTCTCGTGGGTCTAGTATCGACCTAGATTAACAGTCAGCCCGGCAAGGCTTTAATAATTGGTTATGTCAGCCAGGAGGGGGGGGGGGGGGGCTGCTTCTGCTGCTGTGTGTGTGTGTTATTGTTAGATAACTGATGGCAAGATTTTTTTTCCCCCTTCAAATCTTTCATAAGATCTTTTTCCTGGCTGGGATTCTTCTTCAGGAAGCTTGTTTTGGCTCATTTCCACAGCCGCCATTGTGTCACCGAGTGTCCATAGTGCCCCGCCTCTCCAAAGCCAGAGAGATTGAGATATGTCCATGGAAGGACATATACTCATGTACTCTGTCGGTAGTCACACTGGCAGGAGTGCAAAGGTTGTCTGTGCGCTTGCTATTCCAAAACTATGCCCTTTAGTCTTCACTAGAGGCCCGGACTGCGGGGCTCGTGGGTTGGAGGAGGGGCTAGACTACACAGAACCAGAATCATGTCCCTGAAAAGCGTGTGGCCGGCCAGTCGGTTGAGAGGACTGGGTAGTGACTAGGAACGGATAAGTGGAGATCGGTGCCCATTTTCTGCTCTTTTTGAGCCGTCTAAATCGGTAGCGGGAGGAAGCGAGGTGCATATTAAATAATTTGGTGAAAATATGAAACATTACGTAATACGGACACGGGTACGGCCATGCTGCCTCTGAACGACCTCACTAACCGGTTGGTCACCCCTGCTACTCGACTTTTTTCTTAGCTTTTTCTCTCCTTTTTTGTTTTTTCCTCTCTCTGGTAATTCCAGCCTTTATCTCTGTGTTGGCTGGCCGGTGGTCCAGCGGAGGTAGTCCAGGAAAGCAATGCGAGAAGGTGTTGTTTTGCTTTGCCGCCGTAGAACTGCTCATCTTCACACCCACTTAAGTCCATGAGTTGCCCCTTCAACCTGCCGAGGTGTCTGTCTGTGTGTATGTGTGTGTGTATCCCTTGAGCCCATGGGTCCGCGGTTCAAAGTGACTTTCCTAGCGTTGCTTGCTAAAGGCGAGAGGAACGCTCTGATATAGAACTTGGAGTTTCCTGCGCCCAGCAGCAACTCCACCTGCGTCACATCAGGTCACCTACCTCAGCAGTACAGCTGGTGGTAGTAGTGGTATTGTTGGTGTTGGTTATTATTAACCTGCGCACAACATTAAACCAGGTCAACGATTCGGTCCACGTCACTTCCATTTCGGTTTCGATTGCGTCAATCGGGATGACGTCCACCGATGAAGGCCACCTACCTTTTTTATTTGTCCGCCATTCTTTAAAAAGAAAAATTGTTTATTTTTTTCTATCGCCGAGGCTGTCGCAAGAGATTGGATCTCACTCTGGGAGGCCAGTCTTCACACCACATTGCCCAGCAGGGTTTGTGAGCTGGGCTGGGGGATGGAGTTACCTGGCCCTAATTGTTTTGATAAAGGGATAGGCTTCAGGAAGCTGAACCCTCCTCTCAGTGAGTCAACGCAGGGGCCCCTGGCTTCTTAGCTGGTTATCGTCCAGGGGAGATCGGGGTCAGCAGCAGTTCCCTTTCCCCGGTGCTTTGGCTGTCCAACATGGCCTGGCCGCTTACAGCTAAAAGTTGTTTTTAGGTCACTGTAATCTCTGTGACGCCGCTCCCCCCACCACCAGCACCACCACCCCCCCCCCCACCCTTATCCGCCCCACTCCCCCGACCAGCATACTAATTACTGTATCCTTGCACATCCTCTCAGCACTCTCTCTCGTTCTCCCCTACTTGTATGCGTGTGTGCATGTGCAGCTGGTTTCTGAGTGACTGGGGGATCATTTATCAGTGTTTGCGTGCGTGGTGTGTGACGGTAATGTACTAATTAAATACTATGGATCTATTGCTACACACACACACACACACACACACACACACACCCTTCGAGGAGACGTTCAAGTTGCGTCAAGGGCCGTCATTTAGGGGCGTGAGCCCTCTCAGAAAAACCAAACCACCCCCAACTCCTCAAAGTTGAGGCCGCATCGCGATGCTCCTTTTTGAAAAGCGTTGCTTTAGAAGAAGAACAAATAGAGAATAGAGCGACTGAAAGAGGAAGGGAGAGAGGGAGTTTTGAGTCGAGACGGAGAAGAAGGTGGGTGGGGCATGGCCGAGCGGACTAAATGTGCTGTGGTAAAAAAGAAAAAAGGGAACAGTGCGTGCGGGCAGAGGGAGTGCTCGGGTGGTGTTTGGGTGGAGTTGGAGCGGGGCAGGGTGCAGCTGAGCCTCTGGCGGAGCGGCAGCAGCACTGAGGACTTTATTGTGATTTGTAATTATGTGGGTTTTCTTTTTTTTTTTCAGTGGGGCCTCAGTTTAGTGCTCTGCCACACTGGGGCTCTTTTTAGCTGGAGGAACAGAGAACGAGGAGGAGGAGGAGGAGGAGGAAGGAGGGAGGGGTTTGGGGGTCACTCTTAACCCTTTCAGGAAAAGGGGGAAAAAATGTGATAGTTCACGTTTGTTTGCTTACATTACAGTGGCTACTCTAGTCTAAAGCAAACCCTGCAAAACTAATATTACTTGCACAAAGGCAATTACTTTGTGCAAGTAATATTATGGTATAAACAGCCTTGGAGGTTGTATGAGGCAGGGAAGTAAACCAGTTTGAGGACAAAACAAATACAAGCACTAATCCTCAGAGATGGGATCATTTAATTCCTTGAGAGAGTAAACGTGTTGTGGCGTTTGCATTCATGTTGTGGCGTTTGTGTTTTTCCCGTTAATGCGCTTGTTTTTTTTTCTCCTCCAATTTGCAAAGCATTTTGGATCTGCAGTTGGTTCGGCACGTCTCGGCCACCGTAGCTTCCTGGTGAATATCTAATCCTGATTGGCTGATAAAAATAAAAACTGTTTGCTCTCCTTGCCTACAATATGATCACATTTAAGAGTGTTGCTGATACGGTTGCAGTTTGCAATGAATGGACTCCCTAATTCATGGCACAGAAGTGCCTCATTTCTAATGCTGTAATGATATGTAGGCTACTCCGCATTAGGCGTGCATTGTGTATACATAGTTACTTTCTTGAAATGTTGTTCAATGAGTTTTCCAATAGAAAACTCTAAAGATTCAGCAATCATTATTAAAGTTGTTTTCAGGCAAAGAAAGGTCTTTTGGGCCCCTGCCGTAAATTCAAGAAAGATAGAGATAATGAGAACGAACTGCACAGGTATTGTCCACCTTGAGTTGGGTAAACACAAGTAGGCCTGCTACACTTTTATGAAGAAAATACAGAGCAACATTGGTCCTCTCGGTGGGTAACAAGTAACAACTTCATCGACATCAGACCGTATATTTGTGAACGTTTTGGACAGTTTTGGACTAGTTAAAATGTCTGGGAGGCGACTGAGTCAGTCAAGAGGTAGGTTTGCGATGACACTCCGGTAATGAGATAGGATTCCCGGGATTAGCGTTTGACAGGCTAGGATTTTCCGCAGCCTCAAGCCTGCCGAGGACTGAATAGAGAGCCACAGAGTGACATGAGAATATTCTGTGTGTTTACTGCAAGACTGGGAGGGAGGGAGGGAGGAAGGGAAACCCCCGACGAGGACATGGTGTGAGAGGGGGGGGGGTGCGAGAAGCAGAACAGGGGTACACGATAGATGTGGAGGGGAATGGAGATGATGATGTACAGAGTGATGGGTTGACTATGCTGAGGAAAACTTTGTTCTGAGGTGTAAACCAAGCCTCTGGCTCTTTTGATGTTCTGCTTTCGTGTTGGTCTGTCGGCCTGTCTGCCCACCCACCCGTCTGTCCGTGGTTCGAGTGAGATCTGCCAGCTGTGTTGAAGGGGAACAGCTGTAGTGTGCGTGCCAGGGTGCCTCGGAGATATAAGAAGCCCAGTTTACATGGAGGGCTTCCATTCCATCTGTGAGGTCTGCATTCCTCTCTCTCTCTCGCGGGGAGGCCTGGATCCAGAGGCTTGGGCATTTGTGACTTAAGGTCTCCCACTCTGAGGTGGATCGTTAAGACTTTATAGGGATTTGGTTCATATTGCTTTGCTGGGTATTTTCAGATGTCTTTTTTTTTTTCTTTGTTCATTCGTTTTTTTGTCTGGTTTTTTAATGGTGAACTGGAATGCTGGAGTTCTGTAACAGAGTCCTGATTCCAATCATTTGTAATCGTATAGGCGATGGCCTTGTTGTCTGCTTATTGATCAGTTTGAGGTAAAGAGGCCTAGAGGCTGCCTTTTCAAATGGAGCCAAGCCAGAGAGCGGGCCATGTTATCATGCAAAACTGCCAAAAAAGGAAGCCTTTCTAAGGGAGGTTTGATTTCCTGTTTTTCTGCTTGTCGGTGGTTTGCGTTCTTGACGTAGCTGACTCGATTTAAATGGCACCTTTCATTGCACACTTATCTCTTGCTCGCTCCAAAATGCACGCACAGACCGACAGACTGATAGACTGAAAGACAGGCCTGCTATTTTGTCGCATTGCACAAGCAAGCGCGTTATTTTTTTATCGAAGTTATGAAATGTGCGGTTAATTTGCTTATTATCCAAAGTGTGCTGCTGCACGATTTGCCTTATCTTCTCGAACTCCTGCATTGCACCCGGGTCTGTCTCCGTCTTGAGCCCCAGCGCGGCGTGGCGGTGAAACATTGCGTGCCCTTTTCCACTGGAGTTTGATTAAAGGCTGTGGGGAAACCAAGCGTGTGAGGCAATAGGGGGAAGCTGTGCCCCAGTAGTAAACGGGAAGAAAGGGGCAGCATGGCTCTTGCCTGTGTGCAGCCTCGCCGGGCTGCAGACTCCTCCCTGCCGCTGGGGAATCGTTTTGTTCTGCATGGTCACTAAAGTAGTTACACAAGCCAGATGGGTAACCTCCGTGACAAGCTTTTTATTCTGTGGATCAACTTTGTCTTGTGATTTTGGGGAAGGGAAAAAAAACAAAAAATGGAAAGGAAAAATGAAAGTAGAGAGCGCTTGGTGCTATACGTAGAAAATACATGCCACTGTTGGAAACTTTCCGAAAAGTACCAGTGCGTTGTAAACGTTACGGTGCGATTTTGTTTGGGTTTTTTTTTTGCAGCACATTTTAGCTTAAAAGGGAAGCCATGATGTTGAGAGGAGTCAGTGAAGCGTACCATAGTGTTCCCACCGGCCATCCTCCTTCATAGCCTGGCTGGAAAACAATGTTGGAAAAATCCTTGATGGACTCCAAGAGACAGACGGGCAGTGGGATGGACAGACAGATGGGGGGAGAGTAGAAGAGAGAGAGAGAGAGAGAGAGAGATTAAATATACATGCGCACATGTGTGTGTGCATGCGCAAGCATATACGTGCGTAATTGCTGCCGCAGTGGGACCAGAAGGGCTTGGCTGTGCCGCACGTTTCCTGTTAGGCAGGAAGTGAGTGGGGCTCAGGTCACAGATGGGCCAGTCAAGTTATCACTCTGAGCGGCCTCTGCTGTTAGTCTCTTGTAAACGACTCGCCTGCGCCCGACATACACACGCACATAAACGCACACGCACACAGGTAATCAGAATGTGATGAGATCAATCCCTTCCTTTTTGAAAGGTGTCAGATCATAGGGGTCCCGGCGTGACAAATGATTACCGGTAATTAAGTTATTCGGTCTTACTTTCTTCCCCCTATCGTCTTGACTTCCACACAGCTGCCCGTCGACCGGAAGGCCACAGCGATACCAGCGCTGTGCCTGTGATGGAGGCTGGCTGTCGGGTGGGAGACCGACATCAGCCCG
This sequence comes from Coryphaenoides rupestris, assembly GCA_002895965.2. Classification (NCBI taxonomy): domain Eukaryota; kingdom Metazoa; phylum Chordata; class Actinopteri; order Gadiformes; family Macrouridae; genus Coryphaenoides; species Coryphaenoides rupestris. The sequence goes on along the minus strand of PIJE02000009.1, from coordinate 574,600 downwards.
CCGCGGATCACACACAGACTCTGACCTTTTACATGAAAGCAGGCGGGAATTAAAGGGAGCCGCGAGATGGGATGACTCTGCAGTTTGGGACTTGTTTGTTTACGGTGACATTAAAGTACAGGTCTTGGCATGTGTGTGTGAGTCTTTCTCGCTCACTCACTCGCTCACTGGGACACACATACACACATACACACACACACACATACACACACGGTGTGTGTGTATGCGATAGGCAGGTTGATCTGAAAAGACACGGTTTAATTAATAGTTTTCTCAGCCATTGAAGATCATAAATGACTCAAATTCTTTTATTATTTTTTAGCGGCTGAATCACAGTGCCCTGCATGCGTGTAGAATGCTTAACATTCAGGAATCACTCTTCATCAAATTGTCCTTGGGTTGTAGTTTGGAAGAGTAGGACTGTGGACAATGGGTGTACTGAGGTTGTATTGGACGATCGTTCAGATATACATGGCCTCTAACATGGGGATAAAGCAGCTCTGTGTGTGCTCCACACGCCTCGTCGCAGCCAAGTCTTTTACCAGCTCTTCAATTGGCTCTACTAATCGCTGGGAAACTTTGGGCAATATTTGCAAAACTCATTACAGCTGTTATCACAAGTCTTTATTGAATGAAGACTGGGGTGGAAATGTGGTAATTCTGGGACAGAGTGCAGCCTGGTGGCTTGGTGATATAAAATGCATATTAAACAATTACTTCTGGGACCATGGCCGGGGTCGATATTGTGACAGCGATACTCCCCGGCTTTGTTCCGTCTGTATTGTTAATTAAAGCGTTCTTTAATGAAGGGGGCGGGCTCTGCCCTTTTGTGTCTCGACTTGGCAGACTCAAAGAGGAACTTCAGGATTTGGGGGAACAGGGCTTCCTGTTGACGGCTCTCTGGAGGGAGGAGGAGGGCTTCTTGGGTTCGCCGCTACACCATGGCCAGCGAGCCACTGCACTGGTGTTGTTCTCCCTCCGCTCACCGCTTCATCCCCCCCCCCCCCCCCACCACCTCCAGCAGTCAGCCGGCCGGCTGCTGCCTCCCCTCAGCCAATGGCGTCCTCTTTTAATACGGGCCATGGCCTCCAGTGGACCCTATGCTCTTGATATGGCATCTGAATCCTATCGAATGTCTCCTCCTCCCACTGCTGCTAATTGCAACCTTGTGCTTTACCACCCGTCGGTCAATAACGCCACGCACTCAAACAAAGAGTCCTTATCGCCCCGGCCCCTTTAAGCCCGGCACACGGGGCCGCGGCTACCGGGCTCCTGCATCAAGCTCCGTTGCACATGTCGTTGTCATGGAGATGGGAGTCCATGTGGAGACGGTAAACGGTGGGCCATTGCGCTCTGTGTAATATTGTAAATGAATTAATCCCCCTTTGTCTGTTCACCAATATTTGATGATGGCTGCCTCTCTCTCTGGTTGCGTGTGGGCTCCAGTGAACTTGTTAATGAGTGGAACGGATCGGGCCACGTGGTGTTTCAGCTCTCTGGTTACCATGGCGTTTATCACCGGGCCAGACTGTGTTTTCAAAGCAAACAGCTCTGTTTTGGCACTAGAAAGGCCACCCACTGACAGTAAAATTAGGCTAGTTGTGTGTGCGTGCTATCGCAATAGGTCAATAATCCTGAATTTCTACCCACATGGAAAATATGAATAAAGTGTTTCGTTTAGCGGTTGCACATACGTGATTTGGCCATATTTCCTCACAGATTCCTCGTTTAAGATTCGCCAATGCAGTAAAGCCAGCGTAAGGATTCTGATGGCAATACTAGCCTATATGGTCTGTCCCTCGGTTCTGTTGTTGGCGTTGCGTCTCTTTCTCTGTCTTTCCCTCGCCAAGTGCTGGTCAGCTGCAGAGAGAGAGGGAGATGGAGAGAGGGAGAGACCTGAAAGGAAGTGGACGTGAACAAAGGGAAAGCAGGCCAGACAAAGCTGCGACCAGACTTAGGCGGACATGCCGGTTCAGGGAGTAATGTGCACTCACAAAGACCTCTCTGTCAGAGTGGCGGTACGAAACCCTTTTCTGTATTCCTGTGGAGTACACACACACACACACACACACACACACACACACACACAGCCCCCGCGACCCCCTTAAATACATCAAGTAGCATCAAACACTCTTATTAGCAGAGATGGGCAGACGGGGCCTGCAGATTATGTTAAAATATAGAGAGGATGGAACAGAACGTACTCTTGTGATTTGGTTGGCGTGTGTTAAACTGCATTGTAGACCAGCAATTGCGTCCAGCATTGGACAAGTTTTAGAATGGTCGTGATGAGCATTGGCAAGCATGCGCCGTAGACAACGCGCACGGTCAGGAGGTCCAGCAGAATCATGCTGAGGCCTGGTCCGGGGAGGTGCAGGAAGTGTCCAGGAGAAGGGCGCTTGGGATGCACTGTGTCTCAAAAGCCCGCCTGCTGGTGGCTGCGACCCCCCACCCCCAGTGTCTCGTGTCCCATCCGGCTCCACTTCTTGACTGAGGGGATGCTGCCCGCTGGAGGCTCCGCTCACCCAAGAGTGATGGTAGCCACAGAAACCTTGACCTCAGAACAGGAGGTGGAAGTAAAGTGAAGTAACGACTTATTTTTGTAGTATGGCTTTGCAGCATTGGACAAAGTCTGTTTGTGATGGTTTCCCCTGAGGGATACATACATTTTTTTCAGCAACCTACTGTCCGCTAAATCAGAACATGAACTGTGACCCCAGTTGATGCAACGGTCCCCGGAAGCCGGTTGGTTCTCGCTTGTGTGTTAACCACTGAATTACATTCAGTGCTTAAGTGTGCTGCTGACTCGAGGTTATCGACGTGCAAGTGGGCTGTTGACCGTGAGGTTGAGAACCTCTCTTTTCTATATGCAGCACGCAGGCGGTTATATGTTGACTATACACGGTATACATCTTTGTCATACATCGGCGGAGACGGCAAACTGAATGACAGTGTTGTTGTTGCTGTGCTTTTAGTGCACTACGAGAGTTTCAGTTGTATTCTGCTGTGTTGCTTTATGCAACATTGATTTGAATCCAATGAAAGGTGTTTGCAACGCGAGCTCAATTTAAGTCTTGAGCTGTCGAGACCTCTCGTTTCCCCCCCCCCTCCCCCCTCTCCTTTCATTTCCTGTGCCTGTTTTTTTTTTTCTGAATAGAATGGTTACCATGGTGACATGACCACAGTCGGAGGAGTAAACTTCCTGTCTGTGCTGCACAGTTGATCACAGCCTCGCGTCACTCCATTTATTCATCGGCTCTTGCGCGCTCTCACATTACTGCAGTTTAATTTCCCAACTGTCTCTCTCTCGCATCATGTGACCCTTGCATCCATCTCACTGTACATGATCGGCAAGGCCGATCATCCAGTTCAGTGGTTTCTCCTACCTACCACTGTATGTTGCCACATGAGCCCATTCTGCTCTTTTCCCCCCCTTGGGAGCACATCGCCCTCTATATGGACTGGAGGTCAGCCTTCCTCACAGGCATGTCATCGTCTGGATGACGTAGCATCAAGCAGACAAACTGGAGACAGACCTTGTCACCCCAGTGAGTCCAAATTAGTCCAACGCAGTGCAGTCCAGTCCAGCAGTCCGGCTCGCTTCCTGTCGTCACCGTCCAGCTCGGCTAAGAACGGAGTGGTGGTGGTCAGGGGAATTTGATTGATGACCTGTGGCAACCGTCCTTCACAGACCACCTCACTGATGCGATCTCCTACAGATTTACTCTGAGAAGCAGTACTCGGACCGTACCCGTCTCCTCATAAAGGCACTTGTGGCTGTTACCTCTGGAGCTGATGCTAATTTCAGCAACCTGCTTTTCTCCTCAACCATTGGAAATGAACACGCATGCGCATACCTTCTTCATTCAGCACCTCAAGCCCTCAGTGGAGCAGCCAGCATGATCTCCAAAGTGCTCAATGCATTTCTCCAGAACAATTCTGCCCCCATCTCATCATCACGTTGTTACATCGTACATTAATATCCCTACGCTCCAGCCGGGACCTTTTTATTGTGACTTTTTAATAATTTAATGTTGACCTACTGTTGCTGTTCTGTAATGTAATGGCCTCCTGTTGCTGTTCTGTAATTTAATGACCTACTGTTGTTGCTCTTGGCATTGATTTGACTTGTAACACTTGATACGGAAAAGGCTTTTATTTTTTTATTCCTAGGCTAATTCTTAGTATGCAATTGCATTCCTGCAATGACTGGATCCCATGCCTTTTCCTGCCTTACTTATGAGTTGCCATAAGAAAAAAGAAAAAAAAACAAATCATGTTATTTCTGTTGTGATCATATTTGGGATTGTCATGACCAGAACATCTTCATTACAGTTATTTTTCCAAGACACAGACCGAGTAAAATATTCACTTCACGCTAACCGCAAGATGCTTTCTATTTGACTTTTCACCCGCAAAGCGGGTGGTAAAGAAAGACCAGGAGTATTTTCTCCTGTCGAAACAAGAACCTAGCAATCTTCTCTACTGGATCCATGTGGCCGAACAAGGCTTCTGTCTGTAGCCATTGGTCTCCTGGCCGCAGTGTGTGCTGTCTGCTGTAAGTGTGAGTGGACGTGCGGCATGAGTGACGTTGGATACTGGGCTGGAGCACCTTTCTCCACTTCAAAGCGTCCTGCGCGGCGTGACCAGGCAACCGTGTGTACAACCTCTAAAAATAGGCCCATGTGACTTTTTCATTACCCATGAGGCTCGGTCCTTCTAGTCCTCCCAGGTCTGTTCACTGCATGCATGATCTCTGCTGCTGATCTACGGCTTCCACCTCAGCATACGTTATCATGCACCCCCCCCCCCCCCCCCCCTCAACCATTGGCAATGGGACATGGGTCAATGTCACACACCTCATAGTTGTTTGACAGTGACCAATGTTGCAGGTGTTTGACATTGACCAATGTGACGCTGGGGTCTCTGCCGCATGCAGACTTCAAGGCAGACATTTTGGGCGGGCCGGTGTCTCGTCACCAGAGCTGCGGTGAGCCAGGCTGCTTGTCGTAGGCAGCCTTGGTCTCCCAGTAAACTCTTTGATCGATGGCCTTTCAGGAGAGCAGTAATTATCGGGCGCACAGCGCTGCAAGGCCTGCCACTTGGTTAGCGTGTGTGCGTGTATGTGTCTGTGTATGTCTGTGTGTGTATGCTAATGCTTCAAAAGACTCGGCGGTAGTTTGTTTTTTCTGGCGAGCACCTGAGGTCCCTGAACTCGCACATTGGACGAAAAAAGGAAAACAAAACCCATTCCTACTGTTTTATGAGAGTGAATTCAATGAAATACTGCTCAGAATAGAAGCCGCTGTCAAGAAAATGCTACAGGCTTAGCTTTACATGTCTTGCGGGGGTATCGTATCTAATCGATATTCAGGTTTAAATTGTCATTTTTTTGAGAAGTGAAACTATTAGTGAAATGGCTTCTGTGGAAACAGTATTTGACTATTACCCAGGAACCTGCGTGTTTCAGAAGAATACCCAGGAACCTGCTTGTTTCAGAAGAATTACCCAGGACCTGTGTGTTTCAGAAGCATACCCAGGAACCTGTGTTTCAGAAGCATACCCAGGAACCTGTGTGTTTAAGAAGCATACCCAGGAACCTGGTGAGTTTCAGAACCATACCTAGCACACTGCTGTGTATTTCATCCTAGCTTTTCAGCTGTCTTACTCTGCTTGCAAGGAGGCCTTACGTCCTGCTGCTACTGCAGTTTGATTCAGACATTTTTTCCTCACCAATCCATTATTTACGGTGTGTGTGTGGATTTACAAACTGCAAGGCCAAGGGGTCTGCTAATGGATGTATGTTTAATACATCAGCAGTGTATTCCTTATAGCCTGTGTAAAGAGTCCGCTGTCCGTTTGTACTATGTCAGTTATATATAATGAGTTGAATCTACGAGTTGAATCTACGCTTTGAAACCTATCAGAAAAATAACACCCACACTCCAAATCCAGATGCCTGATATCTAGCTTTGTGGTAGAAGATGGAGCCAGTGACAAAATGATCATTAAAGCGCCCCAGTTTTACCATCATGTGTGAGTGTGATTAGTCATTACAAGCAGTTTCAGTTGGTACTGGTACTGCCGCCCAGTTTCGTGGGCGGCAGTAGCTCAGGAGGTAGAGTGGTTGTCTGCCAACTGGAAGGTTGCTGGTTTGATCCCTGAGCTCCACCTAGCTAAGTGTCGTGGTGTCCCTGAGCAAGACACCTAATCCTAACTGCTCCTGACGTGTTGGTTGTTACCTTGCATGGTTGGCACCGCCGTCGGTGTATGAATGGGTGAATGTGAGGCAACTGTAAAGCGCTTTGGATAAAAGCGCTATATAAATGCAATCCATTTACCATTTAGTTTCAAATTATGCCAGATACCCAGATGTATGATGACTAGATAAGTCTTCCAGCCTGGCCAGTGGACTGTACAAACTGGTACGGGCATATCTATCCGCATGACAATTTTGAAACCACCGATGACTCGCCGTTGATAACAATGGAGTTGTCACAAACAGCTTTTTTTCTGCTGTGTGACCACTAGAGTACCACAACACTATATTTGATTATTTGATCTTGACGAACAACTCTGCCAGCCCAGACTAGTCTCATCTTACTGAGGCCAGGCGTTGTTGTGACTGCCACGATGCCCTCATGAAACATTAGGCTCCCGCCTGGCACAACACCACACAACGGCCTCTGATGAGATGGGAGCTCTGATTCCCATTGTGCCACGCAAGACCTCTGCTCATACAGGAGGGAGCATACAAAGTTTACTTCAGAGATCTGTGTGTGTGGCGGGGCTTCCTGGCTGAAACAATAAACCATGCAGGATAAATCGTCGTGGCCCGGGGATGTCCCAGCACCGCGGACTCCCTCACTTCCTTCCCTCCAGCCAGTGACATGAATGAGGGTTTGTATGTTCTGTCATCTTCAAGCGGATAGTAAATCACAAGGATGTATGAAATCAGTATGACCTTTTGACCCCGGAGTACAGTCTATACTGTGTATGTGAGAGAGATCGATGTGGGGAGTTTTTCGAGGGACGTATACATAAAAAACTTGCGCTTGCCATCAGCTTCATGCTAATCCCCCCCCCCGCAGGTCTCCTTTCAGGAGTGATTGAATGTGGGACCGCATGTGGATCAGAATTGGTCAAATGGTCCAACTCACTCTCAGAACAAAAGCTTTTCCCCTCATCCATAACAAATACAAACCGGCACGGAGCAAAGACCCTGCTGGAGAAACCTATGTAAACACAGGGGGGCACATGCATCTGATAGCACAGTTATACAATGGCTAGCTGGAAGGTGTATTTTAAGAATGTAGTCAATAATTGATAACACAACCAATGGTCATGATGATGAAATGGACAGTTGCCCATGGGGCATAGCGCGCTATAGGATGATACAGAAGGTTTCGGTCACTATACACTGATTGAAAACAAGGCCTTTATGATGTATGTGGTGTGTATTTAAAGAGGTTTTTAAGAGCCCTTGGGTGTCATCCATCCATCCTGTTCACTGGTGTGCTGTGTAAGGCCTGGTTTGATTAGAAACACGCGTGTGTCAGCACTTTACTTAATGCAGAAGATGGAGGTTGGGCAAGCATTTGCGGCTTAAGCTGCCGTCTGGAAGCTGATTCCAGCCATTGCTTCAACACTGCCTACAGACCAACACCATGACGTGATGAGCCTTTTTCTAGCAAGGTCTTGTTGGCTGTGGAAATTATGTTGAAATACTGAAACGATCCATCCATTGAATCCCATGTGTAATAACTGGACAAAAGAAACCAACGTTTTTCACAGATATTAGGATTGCAATATGATTTACTGTTAGTGGGAATAATATTTTTTGCATTCATTTTCACTGGAAAAAAACCCTAGAATATTGTGACATTTGTTGGTCTGTGTATCAAACAAACATGTTTTCTTACATCTGGAGAACAATTTAAACAGTACCTCATTTCTAATGTTATAAATTTACAATTAGATATTTTACCCTTCTCAAAAAACAGCGATTTGGATACCGCACTCTGGCATATTCCGATTTTGATCATATTTGGATGAATTGTTCAGCGCCCCTATAATACAACAACCCTCTGCGTGATTGACACACTTGGTTGCATTCTACCAGACTTTCTGCGGCACACTCACACATAAAGCGGATGTAACCAGTCCAGGAGAACAACTGTGTGTGTGCGTGTGCGTGTGCGTGTGTGTGTTAGAGAGCGCAAGAGAGAGAGAGAAGAGGGACTGTTTGGCAGTAGTGATTACCTAACTAAAACTAGTGACACGCTTCCTTGACATTATTAGTCATCGGAAGAGACAACCAGACTAGCTACTAGAAACACAGGAAGTCATTGGCCAGTGTTGTAATGCAGCGGTTCCAAGGTTCACACACACACACACACACACACACACACACCACACACACACACACACACACACACACACACACACACACTAGTGTTTGTCTTCGGATGTCGCGGGGGGTCGTTACACGTAGCCTTGGACATGTGAAGTGCGCTGCTGGAGAGGTAGCAGAAGCACCGTACATGAATCTCACCCTCATTGTTCCCTCAGGATCTCTTAATATTGCTGCTCTCCCTTCCTGTCATGCCTGCCTCTCCTCTCCTCTCCTCTCCTCTCCCCTCCCCTCCTTCTCTACTCTCTACCTCCTCTCCTCCTCTCCCCATCATTTCTGCTCGCTACAATCTGCCCTCCCGGCTCTCCCCATGCTGTTACGCTCTGGCCTGGGCCTGGTCGGTCTCTTTGGTGTAATGCTTTTGTCCCACCTACGCCCCCCCCGCTGCTCCTCATGCTCCCCTCTAGTGGGCGCTCAACGTCTCGCTTATAGTTTTATGTCTCTTGTTTCTATCACAGCCTCTCCTCTCTGTCTGTCTGTCTGTCTGTCGCTCTATCTATGACTCTCTTTTGCTCTCGGGCTCACTCTCTCCCTCTCGCTCTCCCCCCCCCCCCCAGGGTCTCCTTAACGCCGTCGTCTTCTTTTTCACACCTCCCTTTCTCTCCTCTCTCTCTCACCACCCTCCCCCCTCTCTGTTGTCCCTCACCCCTGTCTCCTACGAATTAACAGTCTACAATCAAACCCCCCCCCCCCCCCCCCCCGCACCCACCACCACCTCCTGCAACCCACCCCCATCACTACACCCACCCACCCCCCCCCTCTCTGTCTGCCTGCACCCCCCTCTTTAAACTTCTCCCACATAAGTTTCCATGGAGGGCCCCATTATAACGGTGTTGACAGACACCGGTGCGACCACAAATGTTGCCGCTGCGAAAGAAAACGCGCCTTAAGCAAAAGCACCAAGGTTTTTGTATTTTTCTGTCTTTATGATTTTTTTGTCTTTTTAAAAAAAAATTATATCTGGCCATTTGTATTTGTCTTCTGTGCCTTTTTCAAATGTCCCGACGGGAATTGCCTATTAAGATCGGCTAGAGCAACACCAATCAACGCAAGGTCACCGCTTGTCCGGTGGCTATTTTGAACAGTGACCCACGCCCGCAAAAATGTCTGTAGTTTCCTGATCCATGGGTGGGGGTGGGGGGGGTGTTGTTGCCTCTGGTGGGCGTCGACACAGTAACACCCCCCAGGGCCTCTTGCAGCAGTGCTGGCTCTCCTCCCTGCAGGGGAGCTGGAAAGCAGGTGGGATTCAGAGCAGGTTGAGAGCCGGATGAGCCGCCTGCGCCCCAACAAACTGCTTCCCACCCACGGATCCAATTAGAGAGACTCGACGATTCTTAATTACTTAAATGATGGCAAGGCCCTGAGGTGTATGTGTGTAAGCTTGTCTAGGTATGCTTGTTTTGTGTGTGTTATTTCATGAAGCTGTGTGTGTGTGTGTCTGTCTGTGTCAGGTAGTTGTCCCTATAGAGGAAAGGGTTGCCCAGGGAGAAAAGATAGCTTTTAGTGAATAGTGTTGAGGGTGTGGGGTGGAAAGGGGAGGGGGGGGAACCAGAAAGGGGGAAGCTCACACATTGCATTCCTTACTCTGTAATGTCATCCCAAATTTGGTCAACCTGGCCCCAAAAAGAAAAAAAGCGTGTAAACTGTAATATCTTCAAGTCATACAAGTGAAAGTCATACAAGACAGCTATGTTGATGCTTTGATATAAATCTTGTTTATTGAAACACCAATATGACTCCTCTTGGATCATGCTCCTCACTGAATTCTAGGCTCTACTTCCTCACCCGGCCACCTTCAGTTCTCCGATAACCAGATCATAAATATGATTTCAATTATGTTATGGTCATAATAATGGCAGATGGGGAGGGGGGGGGGTGGGTTGTGGTGCTGAGGCTGGGTCTGGGCTGGGCTTCAGTAGGGCTGGGAAATGTATCGGTCGTATATCCATTGTGATTTGAGACTATGGGACTAGATATGAGGCTAGATCTTGTCTTTGAATATCGTAATATGGCATAAGTGTTGTCGTTTCCTGGTTTTAAAGGCTGCATTACAGGATGAAAGATGTGACCTGTGACTGTTCTGACTGTTCTATTATTTGCACTAAAGTTCTTACACTCAAGTAGTAAATGAAAAGTACTATACTTACATTTAATTCAAGATATATACAAAAAGTGGCTTTACCGTCATTCTGGAGTATATTGAATTACCAGAAACCATGCTTTATCGTCTTGGATATATCTATATATCGTTAGAGATATTAAATTACCTATATATCAGGGTAGCAGATTCTGTCTACTTCTGCCATCTTGCCCGGCCCTACTGTGCAGCATCACCTGCGGTGTGAGAGGTCTACTGGCGAACAGAAGCGCTCCAGCAGCCGGCTGTCAGACCACGTGCCAGACAGCTGCTGCTGCTGCTGCCCGCTCTGTCCTCGTGGCCTGTCTGACTGTCAGAACCCATTACCTCTCAGGCACTTCAGATACGTGTTCCTACAGTATGTTTGAAGTGACTAAACCTCCCCAGTCAGTCAGCCAGTCCCCCCTCCCCCTCCCACCCATCCCCTGGCTTCACCTCCAGGTCCCTCGGTGACAGTGACAAAATCCAGAGCACTCAGGAAGCTCTTTTTAGAAATGCACTTTTTTTTTTTTCCTTTTCAGTCAAGCGCAACGCCGTGATGTGACTCTTCACCCCAGAGTGTTTTTCTTCTGGGTCTTTTTTAACTCGGGTATTCCTCCTGCTTTTAGTAGCAATATCCACTCAGTCCTCCTCCTCTGCCGTGGGGTGAAGTTGACCTCCTCCAAGGAGTAGTCTAATGCCGAGGCCCTGTTGCTGTCCTGTGCAGTGTGGGCCGCTCCGCTGTACCCAGGAGCTGCACTGTACCGTCCTATCGGATGGCATCCGCTGCATCGATTCCACCTCCCCATGTCGGATAGTTTATAATCTACTCGCTCTTCACTTGCTCTTCCTGTGTCCGCCCCCCCCTGACCTACCTTGTGATCTCTGGTGGACATGGGTCTTAAGATGGATGGTCGCTGTCCAGACTTGCTCCTTCCCCGAGGCATGGTGGCCATCTGTTGGAGGAGATAGAGAAGGTCTCCTGCCCTCTGCCTTTCAAATCATCAGATGTGTGTCTTTGTTTTTTTGCCCGTGTGTGTTCTGCACACGTATATAGTACGTGTGTGTGTGTGTGTGTGTGTGTGTGTGTGTGTGTGTGTGTGTGTGTGTGTGTGTGTGTGTGTGTGTGTGTGTGTGTGTGTGTGTGTGTGGTGTGTGTGTGTGTGTGTGTGTGTGTGTGTGTGTGTGTGTGTGTGTGTGTGTGTGTGTGCGCTGTTTATTTCCACGTGTGGATCTGAGAATAGGAAGTGGCCCATGTGTCTCTCACAAGGAGCTGTGGCCTCCCCCCCCCCCCCCCCCCATCCTCCTCCTCCGGCGTCTGGTCTGGCGCTCTGCTCCACCGTGGTTCAGCTGAGCGGACAGACGGCACGGGGTTCTTGCAGCTCCCTGTGTAGGAGGAGGAGGAGGAGGCGGAGAGTGGGAGGATGACTTCCATTAGGAGGAATTGAATGTGAATAAGAGCAAGACTAGAAGCCAGGGAGGGACACATCATATTGCAATCATAATATCTGAATAACACCCATACCCCCACCCCCCACTCACACACTAAATGCACCCTCCCTATCCTGCTCTCTCATGCCTCATTACCTGGCCTACGTTGGAGAGCGTTGGGGTGGAGAAGAGTGCTTTATCTGTGTGTAGTGGCTTGTCAAGTGTGTCACGTTAGGCCACATCTTGATCTAGAATAGCAGCACCATCATCATCATCCTCCCCATGATCCCGCCAGTTCACGTGCACCACCACCACCACCACCGCCCGGAGGTCGAACCGTACCAGCGTGGCTTGCTGCTGGTATCGACCAGCACCAAACATAAGATGAATGATGATTCTCAAATGAGTCCTGGCTCCGCAGTGCACCGCATGAGTGGATATTGATTTATATTTATTTTAAAGCATCATATTCCACAGTTGACCGTTGTCTTATCTCGTCAGAGTGGAGCTGTGTTCTGTTGACACACCGCTAATAGCAGCGGTGGGTTTTTACGCCAATGTTGCTCTGTGTGCTGTGCTTTTATCCAAAGTATCTACAGTCCTGTGTGTCGATTCTCCGCGCCGGTGGTCTCAGCATTCTTCGTCGAAGAATATTTTAGTAAAACTCCCTGGAATATCATGAACACCGTGTGACTGTGTTGAATACCTACTACCTTTTGAGCTTCTCAATGCTTCTGCGGTTTTTACGATTTTTTTTTTTCTATTAAGCAGTTTTGTCTTCATTCATTTTTCAGGACGCGTCCGAGTACCTTTTGGGTGTGAAAAATGGGAATGGCCACCGCAATTTCCACAGAGCAACCCAGTCCCATATTTCATGTGGAGGCTGTAGATGCTGCAGAGCCCCACTGAATTTCTTTAGCTTCAATACCGTCGTTGTTCATGAATGAAGAACAAGAGAGAGGCCTATCCAAGGTTTAACAATTCTTTGGGTCCTATGGGAGGGGATGCATTTTTCATGGAGGAACAAAGGAACTAGGATATTGGACTGCAAGACCTGCTCTCCTGGATGTGCTTGTCTTGAATTGGCCCAATCCGATGCACATGTACTCATGTCTGGAGAAGATGTAGCCTCTATGAAGTGCACAGTGCACTTACATGATGTGTACTGACGGCTTTGCCGCAGAACCCAAGGCTGGCCCTGCTGTTGACTGTTCTGCACTTCCTGCTCTCTCTCAGCTTATGTTAACTCGTCACCTCTCGATCACAGATCATTCAACAGCACATTTCTTGACGTTTTCTTGGCCGTGACGGCCAGGCCGATGTTACAGAAGATGATGGAGGTGTTCATGGATGTCAGTCCATGGGTTAGTACCGTGAGGTAGTGTTACATATAGGTCCTTTGGGATTGGATCATTGCTGAGGCATGCTTTGTGTCTGCGTGTCTCCGTTTCCATGTCACTTTACTTAACGGTTAATGTAGTAGCTGTTGACTTGCACTCCAGCCTGCATAACTCTGCAGCTTGGATAATAATCATGTCCATTTTGACAGAGTACCGTTTTAAAAGGAAGCAACATTTTGAAGTTGATGCTAAATATAAATGTTCCCCTAAAGGGCCATTTTTATAGTGCTGAGGGGGTTGTTGGCAGAGTGCACATAAAACAAATTAAAACCGCAACGGGGGGAACTTTAAGCTGGACTTCCACGTCCTCCTGTCGACACCATGACTCATCGGTGCTTCTCTTCTGAACTTCTGGCATCATCCCGTCATCCTATCCTGTGAAAACAAACACCTCTAGCTCACCCATGCCTCATGTACCTTCTTCTGCAGCCGCGCTAATGCTCTGTGCGAAGTGATCCAAAGTAGTCCGGCGGAGGCGGTCGGCCGAGCGATGCGGTGTGGATGGATGCTGTGTGGCCCGGGGCTGGTGTTGTCTGGGAGAAGCTCAGACACTGGTGGCCCTGTGTCCCCTGCTGGCTTTGGGGGGGGCCCCCCGGCCCAGGGGCCGGGGGGCTCCACACTGCCGCCTTTGTGCCTCACTCACTCTCCGACCGGGCCAGAATGAAAAACACTTACTCAAAAAACACACACACACACACACAATTATTCTCACTCACACACACGTACACACACACCCCCTAAGTAAAAGCCAGCTGTGTGCTCTGGGAAACGGAGCCGGGTGGGTTTTAATGATCAGGCCTGGCTGTAAGAAAGTGATGCACTGTGTGGTTCCGCTGTGTCGGCTGCACATACTTTAACATGTCATTTGGCTAATCTGTTGGCCGTCTCACACTGGGGAAGTAAGGCCTTTCAGATGACGTGCACCGCCTTTTCAGATTAAGGCTGTCGTCATGCTCATCGGGCCTGAAGGGGTTTCTACTACACAATATGAATGTAAACTCGGGTATATGATTCTTTGGGCTTCTTCTTCTTAGTATAATTCATTCATATCCATAACAGGAAGGTGTTTACATTTTCGGTTGTCATAGTGCCAGTGCAGGACGGTTAAGGATAACATAGAATTACTGCCGGGCCCTACCCTACCCTTCAGGTGGTGAAATGGCCGCCGGCTGATCCTGTAGTGAATAACATGCTATTAGCAGGAGGGCTGGGAGTGCCAGGAATCCTGCAGAGGGACCTGGCCCGCCTTCCCAAGATGGGGAAGAGAAAGCTAAAGTGTCATTACTTAAATCACCACCTATTAGTCTGAGCAGAGAGCCAACCATCTATCACAACCTACCTGTGATCTACCTCCAAGTAGAACTCACCTGGAGTCACTGCAGAGTCACATCACTTTATTCATCCAAAATTATTTCTCATCCAATTGCTGTGCTCTAAAAGATGGAAACAAAAATAGATGCAAGTAAATTTGATTTAAAAAAAAACACGCATGCACACATATTCCTGGGTTTCAGCGACCATAGTGTAACTCCCCTCCCATCAGCATTATCAACCTAGTCTCCTACGGGGTGTGTGTGTGTGTGTGTGTGTGTGTGTGTGTGTGTGTGTGTGTGTGTGTGTGTGTGTGTGTGTGTGTGTGTGTGTGTGTGTGTGTGTGTGTGTGTGTGTGTGTGTGTGTGTGTGTGTGTGTGTGTGTGTGTGTGTGTGTGTGTGTGGCGCAGTGGTCCCGCTATCAGCCAGATGTTCAGGTGTTGGCTGCTCTGACCCCATGCCCTCTAATCCTCCTCATATCTGCTGATGATGGATTGCTCTCTCTTCTTCTATGGTCGAGAAGCTACTTGTTACTTCAAAGCACAAAGATTGATAAAAATTAAAATAAGGTTGAGTATCTAGGTATCTTAGTAGTTCTCACTTTATTCAGATAAGTAAACTAAAGGAAGTAAACTTCATGAACTGAATCATCATCATCTTCACATAAATTTGTGTAATATTATATCTCTAGATCTAAATCATTCCTCCAAGTTATCGGTTGCCGTCCAGCGTAGCCGGAGGTGATGTAGTGCCAGCGTATCTCCGAGTGGCTCATTTGTCAGTGTTTAGCGTGTGAATGTTTCAGTGACAATCAGGGTGGACAGCGCCCCCCCGACGTGACATTGAAATGACGGCGAAGCCATCAGTACCCCTCAAGTCCTCAGCGACGGCGCTCTGCTCTGACAGGAGCATGGACCCCCTCCAGAACACTGCCCATGTGTTCTCCCTGACCATGTTCCGCTCTCCAGTTAACCTGTACGCTGCTGTACTGGACGCTAATTCAAACATAACCCCGACTGTCTGGGTGTGGATTCCCCCCCTGGGTCCTATAATAGGCTAATTGTACTTTATTATCCCCCAAACCGGCCGAGGGAATAGTTATGTTTTATTCTTAAACACGGCTGTATTCCCAATGGTGCTCCACTGAGCAGCCGTGAAACGCAGAGCGTAACATAAGTAGGGCCCCCATGTTGACGAGACATGTCCTTCCCCAATCCCCATCTCTCAATTAATTGAAACAGGGGCCCACACTGTTTCTTTTTTTTTTTTTACTGCCTTACTTGACCCAATGGGATCAATGTATTCTCTGCTTGTTTTCAATTTGCGGGAGCACATGGGGTTCTGTAGCTGCTTGGGATATGCATCAACCTGCTGGGGCTTATATTTATGTATCTACTTTATGTGCCCTGAGGTTGGGGTGGGGGGTGTATGCAGACAGACACACTCAGGCTTTTTCCAGACGACTTGAATGCGTTTGAATTGACCAGCAACCGGGGGCCGATTTTTGTGGCCATTATGAGACTCTGTCCCTGGTGGATGATGGGAGTGTGTATATTTAGTTTCAGGGCTCTTGCAGCTGCAGGCCATTAGTCTGTTAGTACGCCGCCTGACATGGAACCCAGGTCCTGCCTGACGCTGGTCTATCCACCCTGGCCTAGCGCTGGTCTCTGTACCCTGGCCTGGTGCTGGTCTCTCCACCCAGGTCTGGCGCTGGTCTCTCTGCCCTGGCCTGGTGCTGATCTCTCCACCCTGGCCTGGCACTCGTCTCTCCACCCTGGCTCTGCCTCATCTGATGCGGCCGGCAGAACTACGTGTTCTTCTCTTCTGTTCTCTTGTGTCGGCCCTGGTCAGGACGAGACCCCACCACCCCCCCCCCCCCCCCCCCAGCCCTCCAGTCCATGTTGGCCCGTTGCTAGGCACAAGGTGACATTCGTTGTTGTTTTGGAAGCTTCAGGGACTTGTGCCTGGAGGAGTAGACTGCAACCGCTCTCACACTGGGTTTTAGGTTTGACAGGGGCTTTCACTTTTAATTGTGCCTTTTGTTTTTTTGTTCCTCTTCTTTATTGGCGTTTAGAAAACAGATTACTCATTCTGTTTTCTCTCGGCTACTCTTTTTAGTTTTTTACTCAAGCCAATAATAAATTAGGTTAAGTGCGTGTGTATGTGCGCGATCAGAAAACACTATCTCCACATTTTAAATACCAACTGTGTAAGCCACCTAATTTACAGCATGAAACTGTTTGCCTCACAGTGTGTTCTTGTTTTTATCTCTTCCTGTGCGTGTGTGTGCGCTGTTGCATGCGTGTGTCTGTTTGCTTGTGTGCACATGCATATGTGTGTGGGGCGTGTGTGTGTATGTGCATTGTGTGTGTGTGTGTGTGTGTGTGTGTGTGTATGGTCAACATTGATTCAGACATCAATACGGGAGTGAATCTTTCGGCATCTCATGATTCGATTTTGATTCCTGAGGTCACGATTCTCGATTCAGTACTTCAGTTGTACTAATATACTCCAGTCCTGCAAAAAAGCTTTGTATATATTTATAGAGAGTTGTACCAATTGAATAATAATAGCGTACACACACAAAGGAAAAGACAACGACACATTTGGAAGTTAGGAATCCTAGAAGATGCTCAACTTGATGCTTCAGTATTATAACCACAGATCGGATGGGTCACTGTGACCGTCAGCCAGTTCTCCCTGCCCTGTCAGCAGCCAGCGCTCCACACTGCTGTATCAGAGCAACACACACAGCAACAGCAACACCAAAACAGCCCTTAGTTACGCCTCACCCGAAACCCCAGCCCCGGCCAGACCAGACCGCCCTTTTATAGATCAGATCACCGCGCTACTATGTTCAGGAGCATGGTAGTTTTCCATTGGGTGGAATCGAGCATGGTCAGTGATTCTTCCTGGCAGGGAGAAAGAGGGGGAGGGTTGGAGAGAGAGAGACGGAGAGATGGAGAAAAGTGTGTGTGTGTGTGTGTGTGTGATGCCTGTGGCGGATCAAGGCACCACATGGTCGGACACCGTCATACGTGCTGGTTGAGGCATTTTATTTAGTTATTATGACCCTTGACCCAATCAATCATCAATAGCTGTAGCCTCGGTCAGCGATTCCCAGCAGGTGGGCGGTGACCCATAAGTGGGTCGCAAGGGCATTTTGTGTGTGTTGCAGAAGCACATTCCAGACCTTAATCTTCAGAAAGAAGCCCATGAAGGAACTAATGTTTCGTTTACAATTTCATTGAGTTTTGCCCCGGTTGTTGCAACTTCTTGTTCGCTCAATGTGTTTAACAGTACATGAAGGTCTTGTTGATGTACTACAATACTGAAAAATACATGTTTTATTTTTGGTTCATGACTTAATGACTTATGACACATGTTTGAGAACCACTGAGCTAGAGGCTGTATCTTATTTCCAGTTTTTCCCTTTTTTTGTTTCATTCGGAAGAATCATTTTAATCATTTTCCATGCCACTCTTGATTAAAACAGAGTGATGTCAATTGTAGTGTTCCCCCGCCGCTGCATGCGTGGCAATCACAAAGAAGCATTTCAGACCGCGTGCTCTCGACGCATCTCCGCGCCTCACGTTGTGCCACAGACGAATCTATTCGCAATTTGAAAATCACACTGCGGGCACGCCGCCAAGACACTGTTTATTCCTTCCCTGCTCCTCCTCCTCATCCCCATGGGTCTCAGGATGAATGAAGCAGTTGCAGAGAGTTAATCGAGGAGGAATCTACGGGCGCGGTGGTGGCGACGATGCTGTGCAGGGTGATTAGGTGCTTGAGATGGGGAAACGAAAAACATGCCGTTTGTTCACTCTGAAGCTGTCCCACTTCGTTGGAAGGAGTCGGAAGCAGTTGTGATCGGAGACTGTATTGCATGTGTAACGTGTTTGTCCGGTGCCGTCCCTTCGCAGACGATTTATCCAGCATTATGGTGTGTCTGGGTCAGGGTCACTGGGACTGTGTGTGGTGTGCGTGTGTGCGTGTGCGTGTGTGCGTGTGCGTGTGTGCAGATGCACTAAAAAGCTGTGTGCGTATGTGGTCATGCAGGAGTTGTGTGTGCTTACTGAGATTCCTTGTGGCAGATGAGTTTTCTTTGGAAGCCTCTGGGCGTTGAAATGGAACACAGCGGTGGATGAGAGAAGCCCCCTATCAGTCTGCTGTCGGAGCAGACCTTCCCCCAGTCCACAAATCACCACAATCTGTCTCCGGGCTGGGGTGGTGGGGGGTGGGGGGGTCAAGAGATTTGGGCTGTTTATATATTTGTACTTGGGAGCGGAGATGGGGCGGTTAACTTGCAGCACTGGTACTGCGGCAGCATTATGCATATCGGAAAAGCAAACCAGCCGTCTGAAATGCTACGAGAGAGAGAGAGAGAGAGCGAGAGAGAGAGAGCATGACGCAGTGAAACACGGCTGGCTAGGCTGGCTGATACTAGCTATTACATCAGGCCACAGATGGACCAGAGCTGTAACTAGAGATGGAGAACGGGGGGCAGAGCGGGGGGGGGGGGAGAGGGAGATCATTCAAAGGGAAAGAAAAAGGACAGCTGAGGCTAGGAGAGTGTGTGTGCGTGTGCGTGTGCGTGTGCGCGGCTTCCACATGTGTGAGGTGTGCGTTTACCCTGCTCAGCCAAGGGGAGCGAGTGTATCTAACCTGTGTTTTTCCTTTCCTTCTGCAGGTGCCGGGGAGTCTGGGAAGAGCACCATAGTGAAGCAGATGAAGTGAGTAACACCGGCAGATACACCACACGCCCCCCCCATACCCGGTAAACGCATATGACGATACATGTGAGGCACAAAATGCTCTGCCAAGTAATTGGCGCTCCGCTTGATGATGCCAAAGCCCTCTCGTAACAGGAGGATGGGCCCGCTGCAATCATATGGCTGTTATTATGTTGCAATACCCACTGATGTGTCACAGCATGAGTGGCTGCACATCTCCCTTCATATACGCACGTTGCAGTTGGTACGGCCCAGATGGCGACGTCATAGTGCAGCCGTTTGGCCCCTTTGACGTGAAGTGCACATGTAGCAGTGCTTTTCACACACGTGCAGATATGAAATATGCAGGTGCCAGATGCAAGCAGCATGGTGCGCACACACACACACACACACACACACACACACACACACACACACACACACACACACACACACACACACACACACACTACTGGCTTCCATTGTTGACCCCACTGATGTTTGCTCTCACGCACACGCAACGCGCACATACACTCGCCTTCACACACACACACACACACACACACACACACACACACACACACACACACACACACACACACACACACACACAGCCGCACTACAGCTGATGGCACATATGGGAGCTAACATGCCGATGCTGCTGCAGTGGTGATGCTAACGGCTAACGGATGCTGTATTTTGCATACAATGTGCCTGAGTAAGCGTAGCTATGCTGGGCTCAGGGCCAGCAGCCTAGACCACTCTAATGCACATAGTGCCCTGCCAGGAGAATACGGGCATCAAATGGTTGGTCTGGCTGCTGGGTGCGCTGGCGGAGGATTGATTTGCGTTGGGGCGGAGTGAGATGGTGCGAGAGTGTAACTGCTTCAACATGATACAACGTTTAACATTTTTATCTTCATTTTATATTTGCCAGAATTAGTGGGAAGGTTTGTTGAGAGCACAAGCATTTTTGTATGAAAGCTCTATCCATGAAAGCTGCTTGATTTATTTTCAATTAACTTAACTAGCGTTAGCTTAAGTATAGTAAATGATGAATGCATTTATATCGTGCTTTTATCCAAAGTACTTTGCATTGCCTCACATTCACCCATTCATACACACTTTCATGCACCAACGGTGGTGTCAACCATTCAAGGCAACGCTCGATCAAGCTCGATCGGTGCAGTTGTGGTCCTATTCTGTGGAATAGAGGAAATGGGGATTGACTCATTGTTGTTGTTGACTTTGTTAAGTACAACTCCCTGGTGGATTAGCATGTGATCAAGCCTGAAAGCATCCGGAAGTCACCAGGGCCTTAAGTCTTTTACTTCCCTCTCTTACTTTGTTTCGCTGTGGAATAGTCCTTGGCCACTGTGTTGCTACTGCTACCTGGGCATGTTCTGGGAACTGCAAAGGACATTTGATTTGACCGTATCATCCTGTAGAGTGGTTTACTTCAGGAGCAACATCAACGTCTCTGTCTGGATTCCGGTGAAGGTATATCTACTGTAAGTAGAAGACCTCTCCATGACAACAGAACATCATCTCCTCCGTATCCTCCATCAATGCCGCCGGGCTTCAGGGTCGAAGGTAAAGTGGCCATAGAGCATCTCCTGATGATGGAGACGTCCGCTGACCAACTGACCCTACAATGTCTGTCCCAATTGGTCATAAAGGTCATTGATGGAAATATCCATTTGAAATCAGAGATATTACGCCGTCATGCGTGTCTAATCAAGAGAGCGACTGCTGACCGCTATTGTGTACTAACAAGCGGACTATGTGCTCGGAAGAGAAACGGCATGTCAATCCTAAAGCTGAACCCTGCGGCGAGTCTTGGTTCATCAGCAGCACAGTCATTAAAGTGGCTTTTCTAGCCTGGATGGATGGATGGAGTAATCTTGGGCTAATGCCTATAAGGGGTCACTCACTGCATCGTCAGCCTTTATCCGTCCATCTACGGTTTTCCTCACAAGACCGGCGGGGGGGGAATGTACTGGCCTGGGGGTGTAGAGTGGTTGGACAGCCTTCCATGTCCAGGTGGTGCCCAGGTGGGTTTGGTGCGTGTGTGGTTTGGCCCCTCCGTCTAAACAAGCATGAGTCTATAGGACTTTGTTTAGGTTTGACTTGTGTAAATGTGAAATCCTCCTCCTCCTTGCTTGCATTGGAAACTACGAAGCTTTATTATGTCTACGGTAGCGCAGGGAAGAAGGGGAAGGATCGTGGTTGAGTTGGAGATGAAACGTGAGGAACGGGCGATGCCAAGAAAGTAGCTTCAGTGAGGCTACTGCTACAGTCGGCTACCAATTTTGCAAAGATGAGTGTGTCTGGAAACTCTCTGTTTTGAACGAGGTAGTAGTCAGGTAGTAGTGGTGGTGGTGATGACGATGGCTCTATGTGAAGCGTTGACGTTGGAATACGAGGTTGGCAGGATTGGCAGGTCAGTGCTGCTGGTTTTGGGCTTGCCCAGCACCACTCCAGATCGTTGGGCCAGTGGGACTGGGATGGGTGCCCTGGGAAACAGCCTGTTGTCGCCGTGTTGGTGTTGTTCCTACAACATCAGAATTAATGTTGCTCCAGGGCCATTATTGCAACTGAAGCCTGGCAAAAACTGACCCTAACCTCTCACTCCCCTCTAATCTAACCCTAACCTCTCTCTCCCCTCTAACCCTAACCTCTCTCTCTTCTCGAACCTAACCTTAACCTCTCTCTCCCCTCTAACCTCTCACTCCCCTCTAATCTAACCTTAACCTCTCTCTCCCCTCTAACCTCTCACTCCCCTCTAATCTAACCTTAACCTCTCTCTCCCCTCTAACCCTAACCTCTCTCTCTCCTCTAACCCTAACCTCTCTCTCCCCTCTTACCTAACCTTAACCTCTCTCTCCCCTCTAACCTCTCACTCCCCTCTAATCTAACCTTAACCTCTCTCTCCCCTCTAACCCTAACCTCACTCCCCTCTAATCTAACCTTAACCTCTCTCTCCCGTCTCCACGGCGACGAGAGCCCCATGGACAGCCAGGGGAACAGCGGCAGCGAGGCGTGGGACGGCCGGGGCCTCTCCTCCTCCTCGGCGGGGGCCCGGAGCCCCGAGACGGACAGCTACCAGTACTGTGACCCCGCCCTGTCGCCCCCGCTGCACCCCTCCAAGAGGCACGCCCCCAACCCCCCGCCCATCAGCAATCAGGCCACCAAAGGTTTGGAGGATAAAACATTTTTGTAATTTATTTTCTATTATTATTTGTGTAGGAGTCAGATCTTAAGAAACACGAAAGAATATTATTTTAAGGAAATGTTAAGGAATTGCGTATTTAATTTATTTTGTATTATTTGTGTATTATTTATTTGTATGTGTTTTGTACAGTACATTTTATTTGTATAGCCCTTAATCACAGTTACAGTCTCAAAGGGCTTTACAGGCCATATGATTGACACCCCCCTAGCCCTAGTGCCCCCTTAAGGGCAAGAAACGACCCTTAATTAACAAGGAAGAAATCTGGAGAAGGAACTAAGAGTGGGGGATCCCTCCTTCCAGGGACGGTTCGGAGGGCAATGGGTGTCATACGGGCATGTGTGTTAATTTGACCTCCCACTTGGCTGTTTCAGTCATTCAGCCAATGGTTTTCAGAAGCATGTCGTTAAGGAGCAGGTCTGTGGAAGGGGGCCATCTGCTTGTCCTTCGCAGGGAAGCGGCCGAAGAAGGGCATGGCCACGGCCAAGCAGCGCCTCAGCAAGATCCTCAAAATCAACCGACACAACCGGGTCTTTGTGTAGCGAGCTCGCCGACCCGCCCCGCCTGGCGGTGGCGACGTCACGTAAAAAAACGGAACGCCTGTACATTTAGTTTTGGTTTTTTTTCCCCCCGAGACACGTTTAATGGTGTGGCTGAATAGAAAAACTGCAACAACAAAAAAAACAACAACTCAAACAGCCTGGTGAAGAGACTCACGTGCACGCTCCTTGTGCACGCTCACCGCGCACGCCTCGGGAGACACAGGGTATTGGATTTACACGTCACGCGAGCGCACGGCTTCACTTACAAGCACACGAAGAGAAAATGGCAAAAAAAAAAATACAATTACTTTATGAAATGGGAAAAAACTAGTTGAGAAGAAAACTGTGACGGGCATTTAAACTTGAAAAGTGAGGAGCAGACCCCTCCCCCTCTTGTTCAAGTTTCTCCTTTTCTCTCCTGCTCTCTCGGCAGGGGGTGGGCGGAGTCACTGGTGTTGGGGGGCGGGAGTGGACACTGGCTTTGATTTCAGGGGTGCCGAGGACGGAGTGAGATTTCAAGATGGTGCTTCGTATTTTGTATTTTTTGAGGATGTATTGGTTCTCCGCCTCCTCCTCCTCCTCCTCCTCCTCCCCCTTCTACCGATCTCCCTTTATCTCAATCACACCAGCAATAAAGACTTTGATGAGGCGAACTGAGAGGCAGCACTTTCACGTCCCTTCAGATCTGATCTGTGGGCCGCATTAATGAATTACACCCCCCGCCCACCCGTGGGCCTGTGTGTTACCAAGTAGCTCCGTCAAGTCTCCGTAATGATATAATTTCAAGTACAGAGCTGGACAGAGACTCTCTCGGGTGCATTATGGGTAATGTAGTTCATGGGCTGAAAGCGCTGCCTCTCTTGTGAAATGTTTAGAACAGGGACAATTTTTAAAGAGTGCTCCTGAAATGTTGACATTGGGCTTAACGACTTGCATGATATTCTGGTTAATTTATTGCTTCTCTTTTTATCTGTAACGTAGGGTTTTCTTAATGTTATTTTTTTGTATTGATTCTGAATGATGTATTTATTAATTTTAAGAGATTTTATTATATTTTGGCCCCCCCCACGTCGCCCCCGGGATATTCCGAGGGTCGTGAAAAGGGGTTCGCTTCAAGGCAACGCTCGATCAAGCTCGATCGGTGCAGTTGTGGTCCTATTCTGTGGAATAGAGGAAATGGGGATTGACTCATTGTTGTTGTTGACTTTGTTAAGTACAACTCCCTGGTGGATTAGCATGTGATCAAGCCTGAAAGCATCCGGAAGTCACCAGGGCCTTAAGTCTTTTACTTCCCTCTCTTACTTTGTTTCGCTGTGGAATAGTCCTTGGCCACTGTGTTGCTACTGCTACCTGGGCATGTTCTGGGAACTGCAAAGGACATTTGATTTGACCGTATCATCCTGTAGAGTGGTTTACTTCAGGAGCAACATCAACGTCTCTGTCTGGATTCCGGTGAAGGTATATCTACTGTAAGTAGAAGACCTCTCCATGACAACAGAACATCATCTCCTCCGTATCCTCCATCAATGCCGCCGGGCTTCAGGGTCAAAGGTAAAGTGGCCATAGAGCATCTCCTGATGATGGAGACGTCCGCTGACCAACTGACCCTACAATGTCTGTCCCAATTGGTCATAAAGGTCATTGATGGAAATATCCATTTGAAATCAGAGATATTACTCCGTCATGCGTGTCTAATCAAGAGAGCGACTGCTGACCGCTATTGTGTACTAACAAGCGGACTACGTGCTCGGGAAGAGAAACGGCATGTCAACCCTAAAGCCGAACCCTGCGGCGAGTCTTGGTTCATCAGCAGCAGAGTCATTAAAGTGGCTTTTCTAGCCTGGATGGATGGATGGAGTAATCTTGGGCTAATGCCTATAAGGGGTCACTGCGTCAGCCTTTATCCGTCCATCTACGGTTTTCCTCACAAGACCGGCGGGGGGGGGAAATGTACTGGCCTGGGGGTGTAGAGTGGTTGGACAGCCTTCCATGTCCAGGTGGTGCCCAGGTGGGTTTGGTGCGTGTGTGGTTTGGCCCCTCCGTCTAAACAAGCATGAGTCTATAGGACTTTGTTTAGGTTTGACTTGTGTAAATGTGAAGTCCTCCTCCTCCTTGCTTGCATTGGAAACTATGAAGCTTTATTATGTCTACGGTAGCGCAGGGAAGAAGGAGAAGGATCGTGGTTGAGTTGGAGATGAAACGTGAGGAACGGGCGATGCCAAGAAAGTAGCTTCAGTGAGGCTACTGCTACAGTCGGCTACCAATTTTGCAAAGATGAGTGTGTCTGGAAACTCTCTGTTTTGAACGAGGTAGTAGTCAGGTAGTAGTGGTGGTGGTGATGACCGATGGCTCTATGTGAAGCGTTGACGTTGGAATACGAGGTTGGCAGGATTGGCAGGTCACTGCTGCTGGTTTGGGCTGCCCAGCACCACTCCAGATCGTTGGGCCAGTGGGACTGGGATGGGTGCCCTGGGAAACAGCCGGCAACGAAGGGGGGGGGGGGGGTGTTCTGATCTCTAACCTTAACCTCTCTCTCTAACCTAACCTTAACCTCTCCCTCCTAACCTTAACCTCTCTCCCTAACCTAACCTTAACCTCTCTCTCTATCTAACCTTAACCTCTCTCTCCCCTCTCCTAACCTTAACCTCTCCCTCCCTACCCTAACCTCTCCCTCCCCTCTAACCTAACCTTAACCTCTCCCTCCCCTCTAACCTAACCCTAACGTCTCTCTCCCCTCTAATCTAACCCGCAGCACCTGATAAAGTGATTGGTCATTTACACGCGCACGCACGCACGCCACACGGTCTCCAAAACCTGATATTTACACACACACACACACACATGGTCTGCCAGGGGTCCCTGTAGTGAAGAACTGAACCCCTGTGTGGATATTGAGCGGTTCCCAGTGGGAGTCTTCTGCTGCTGTTTAGGTTATCGAAACCCGCAGGAACCCGGTCCAACACAGCGGTGTCAAGGTCAGGGCAGGGTGGTGTGGGGAATATTATCATATTATCTACTCCCAGTACATGCCGAAAGACACCGGTGTCTGTAGCCTTCCTGTTCGCATCCCTGATCCAAGACTCCTAAACCCTTTACCCCACGCAAACCTGCCGAATGCCTGAAGTGGGACAGTAAACCGGGAAAGCACCAGAACTCTCCATGTCTGTCATGTTACACAGAGGGCGGATGTCTGTATGGAGAGTAGCAGTAGCATTTGCTGCTGGATCATTAAGAGATGGATTCCCCCCACGGCGTGTTTGTCGTGCCTGCGTCTGCCGTTTGCTTTTAATGCAGATGCTGCCTGCATGCATGCATAACCGCACGGCTCACCAGCTAGCAGCAAGATGACGGCTCAGAGAAGTTCCTGCCAGGGATTTATCAGAGGATCGCCTGGCTTCCACAGCATCAACACCGTGCCCCGTGGCGTGGGGGTTTCACTTATCTTCACAAAATGAGAGATACAATTCCGATTAGATTTTTTTACTGTTAGTCCCGCAGAGAGGAAATGTATTTTCATCACATTAATTGACAAAGACAAGAGGGACTTAACAGGCACATAAACCGCACATGTTTATTTATTTATTCCAGGGGAGCGAGTTTGTCGCAGACACAGCTCTCCCAAACTGGGCTTCATGTCCGTCTACGTCATTGTAGAAATATAATTTCAAGGCAGCCACAGCCAGTATATTTTGAGGCCATTGGGTTTCAATTGTAATTACCGAGGCACCAGTAGACACCGGCTTCATGGCATCAGGCTGCTAGAGCTTTGATCGACACTTTTGATTTGGTAACTCTTTGGGAAAGAAGCCCTGTCTACTTAAACTGCTACACAATGGGCCGAGGTGGCAGCAGTGTGAGTTGCCATGGATGGGTATTAGTGTCCCGTCCCCCGTCCCCCCCACCACCCTATTTTCCAGGTAACCTTGACCGCTTTTGAACATCCCCCATTGGCGTCTCGACACGGCACGCCTCCTGGCTCAGGTGTCTGCGTGGCCTCCTGCCGTGTGTGCGTGAGTTTGAGTGTGGTTGTGTTGCTGGCCCCGTGTGAGAGATGCCACGGCAGCATGTCCTGGGTGCTGAGAGACACCATGGCACCGTGTCCTGGGTGCTGAGAGACACCATGGCACCGTGTCCTGGGTGCTGAGAGACACCATGGCACCGTGTCCTGGGTGCTGAGAGACACCACGGCACCGTGTCCTGGGTGCTGAAGGACACCACGGCACCGGTGTCTGGGTGCTGAGCGGCGTTTCTCCTCTGTTGACTTCAGTTAGGGGGTTTTTAACCGTCTCTCCTCCGACATCCCTCTTGATTTTCAGACTCTTTGATAAAAAATGTTCCACATGGCCGGAGGCGGTGTGATCAGCATTCAGGGATGTCTGGGAAGTTGAGCACATGACTACGTGTGTGTTTTTGCTTATGAAGGCAGCGCTGTCTGCCGCCCTATCTGTGTACTGATGTGAAGACGTGGTGGCCTTCTGTTGTTGATGTGTAAACACATCAGCCACCTAGCAATGCAATCACAATAAATAAAGGAGGAGTCTGAGTGGTATAGCTTTGGGGGGGGGGGGCTTGTTTATACAACGCACAAAACACACACACACACACACACACACACACACACACACACTGTGTAGAGGGTGTCTCCAACAATGCTGTTGAACTCGCATGGGTTTGGCGCCTTCACACTCAATATACACGCCACATTACTGTGAAATGTTAATGCCGTTGCAAATCAAAATGCAGCAAAAGCAGACGTCTGCTGTAACGGGGTGAACGTAAAATAAATAAATAAATAAAAACAGAGATTGTTGGAAGGCCTCATTATTTCCCTACCTTCGTTGTCACTCCTGCACTTCACATGTGTGTGTGTGTGTGTGTCCGTCCGCCACCAGGATGACGCCCGCCAGCTGTTTGCCCTGTCGGCGGGGGCGGAGGAGCAGGGCATCCTGCCCGAGGAGCTGTCCAACGTCATCCAGCGGCTATGGGGGGACGGTGGCGTCCAGGGCTGCTTCATGCGCGCCCGCGAGTACCAGCTCAACGACTCGGCGGCCTAGTGAGTCACCCACCCCTCACCTGTCCCCCTCCCTACACCACCCCTCCCCCAGTGCCTGCCCCGCCTCGCCGAAGCCCAGTTCACAACACCGCCTTTTCGTTGCGGGAACGTAAATAGTGAAATGGTAAATGGATTGCCTTTATATATCGCTTTTATCCAAAGCGCTTTACAGTTGCCTGACATTCACCCATTCATACACCAATGGAGGCGATGCAAGGTAACAACAATGTCAGGAGCAGTTAGGGTTAGGCGTCTTGCTCAGGGACACCTCGACACTTAGCTAGGAGGAGCCCGGGGATCGAACCAGCAACCTTCCTGTTGCCAGACCCACTCTTACCTCCTGAGCTACTGCGGCCCGAATGTTGTGGATTTGTTCCGCCCCGCCTTCTATGTTAAAGGTACACACACACGGAATAGGGGGGGAGTCGCATTCTCATTCCGCCTTCATTCCGGCATCTGAGGTAGTAACAGAGCCCTAAACAAAACCGCATCGATCTTCCTCCCCGAATGTATTTCTGAACACACGTTGCTCGCACGACTCCGCCATTGTAACGTCCCGCATCAACGTGTTGTACGCAAATAAATGTAACATAAACGTGCGTGGCGAGTGAAAACACAACACACGCTATTATTGTGAAGAAAGCAACGCCATTGCCCGAGGTGTACGCCGTCATGCATGTGTGAAAGCATTCTACCTGTCTACCTGCCCCCCGGTGTGGGCAAGTGATCAGTGTTGGGGTGGAGCATGTCTGCGCTGGTAGTGATGACTCTCTTCATTGACTACTACCACTTGGTTCTTTTGTTTTGTTTTGTTTTTTTGTTTTATCTCTAATTATAATTGGACCGCGAGGAAACCAGTAACCGCCATGACAGACAGCGTCCCTCACAGCGACGGGGAAACATTGTATGCAAATGTCTTTGAGCGTGTGATTGTGGTGCGGTTAATTACAGCCGCTGCCGCCTAGCTATTATGCCAGCAGTGATTTCCATTCTGTAATTATCTTAAGGAGGTAAGGAGCCGCACGCTGCCGCCGTCTTTGGCTTTTCTTCCGCACGCGCACGTCACTGGTCGACGCGTGTGTGGTTTAGGATGACAGTTTGAAAGGCAATTATACACGCATGTTTCTCACTTATCGTGGATCTCTGGAGAGGATGACGGAGAGAGAGCGAGAGATCGGCCCAATAGCTGAGGTCATTCTTGAACTTTTGAGGGATATTACTGCTGAGGCGAATCTTCCCTTGTATCAAACTGCAGATAAGAGGCAGTGTGATAAGAAGTTTCTATTTCTATTTTGTGGGCAACACACGCATCCTGTTTTCATGTTGCCAAGTCACAAGAAGGAAGTTTAATAGAAGTCGTCTGCTGTTTAGACCGAATTGATTTGATTTAGTGTGCTCGTTATTCCCACCACTGTGAAGATGAATGAATAGATAATCATTTATTGTCAATGCAATAAAAACACAATGCAGGCGGCAAAAGGAACTAATGCACACAGCTGATGTTCGCGTGAAGCCTGCCAGGTTGTAGAACTAGAACTATGGCAGGTATGCATGCAGTCTAACTGTGGATCAGCACTGATCTTCTGCACTGGGTTTCATGTCTTCTGAGGGCACTTTTAGACTGAGAAGAGAGGCTGTGTGACTAAGAGAGAGAGATGCATCCACAGAAATGTGTGTGTTCTATTGTTGGTTGGCATTTCACAGGAGCTGATGCATTGTCCTGGTATACGAGGTTATCGACCACACATCCACAAGGAAGACAGACTCATTTGTCATTATTCTGCCACTGGGAAATGAGCAAAACAATGAAAATATGAAAAACAGAGCACTTTACAATGCAGCAATTCCCTCTGAGAAATACGCCCTCTGTCCCCGACCTTTAGACTTTTAGACACAGACAATCTTGGGCATAATGAAGAAGAACAAATATGCTAGTGTGTGTCATAATAGGGAATTAGATGAATGATCCTGCGACTGGCTTGTGTAAGGGTTTGAGTGGCAGGCCACGATGTGTGAGCAGTCACTGTGAAACCACACAGGCAGCCTCCGCCCTGAGCTCAGAGGAAGGACTTTAATAATAAGAGATATATAGATGATCAGTAGTAATTACACCCCTGTGTGTGTGTGTGTGTGTGTGTCTCTCTCTCTCTCTCTCTCTCTGTCTCTCTCTGTCTCTCTCTCTCTCTGTCTCTCTGTCTCTCTGTCTCTGTCGCTCTCTGTCTCTCGCTCTCTGTGTCTCTGTCTCTTCCCCTAACATCAAACATCTATCTGTTATATAATCATGTATACGAGGCTCATAGCAGCATTTTTATGTTGCTGTGAGCCTTGTAAGTTGTCTCCTGGTTGATGGCCTGGGCTACAGACAATCATGTTTTCGTAACGGTTGCTGCTGAGGGCGATCATCAATTGCGTTTTACGTCACCAGCCCTGAAAAAAGAGCCTGCAGAACAAAAGGGGACACTTAACATCAGAAAGATAACGTTTCCTTTTGTGTTTAACTGCTCCTGTTATACGAAGGCTACATAACCACGCCCACCTTTGAACATATACTACTTCTAACAATAATAATAATATCTAGACGGCACCATGTATAAGATAAGTTATGACTATTTTTGAAATTATTGTGCAGCATTTGCAGTGCAACTATACACATAAACGATATAATCGGTAAGGTGCTATAACCATATGTACAGCTAGATATGTAGGATACAGTAGTTATCATAAAGTAAAAATGTAAACTCCAATTCTAAAATACACAATGCTACTAGTAAGTAACAGTAAGGGTATACCATGTCCAAATATCACAAGCTAACGGTAAGGATCACAGATACATATTCACAACTCACCGATGATTGCTTGATTGGTCGACTGAAGGAGGATCTACCAGCGAGAGGTTTGCTACATGCCAGTCCAATGAGTCTCCTGTTTGTTGATCTGCACAGAGCCGTGCAGAGAGCACGGGTGGCAGCATGGGTAGATGGATACCCAATGAAACGACAGCAAGGAAATCTCCCATTGTTGCCTGAAAGCGCCTCAAACACACAAGTCACTGAGCTGGTCTGGCATGTTGGTGTTGCAGAAGTGTGTTAATTCAACCATAAAACAAGCGAGGCGGAGATGATAAACACACCACCCTATGCCCGCATACAAACCTCCTCACAAACCTCTCTTGCTGTCACTTAGCACCCCCGATTGTATAAATACTCTGCAATGTCTCGCACCTCATAAAACATCTTCTTTTAAGGTGACGTTGTAACTAAACAGTTCTCAAGTTTGTTTGCACAAAAACCTGTCAGAGTGCCAACTACTTGAGCTGCTTCCTTAACTTCCTCAAGGTGCGCGACCCTCGGGACTCAATTAAACTCAGAGGAGACCCTGTGGAAGGAACAAGAGGCGACACAATGACAACGACGGGAGCGCATCTCGACTCATACGCCGTGGAAAGCCATCTAAACCTCCCCTCCGTGTGGGATTAACACCCACTGTCACCCCAATGAAGCACCGAGGAGGGGAGGCGGGAATAGAGCATTGTGATTGAGCTCAGAGCTTCAGTAGAGCCCCTCAATGTGGTTAAGAGGGGGGGATGATGATCCTGATGATTATTATACCTGGCCAGCAGCGGTGACTCTCTTCTGTGCCGCTGTCCCACAACAATGTCGGGGCTGTCTGGTGCCACTCAACCCTTTTCTTGTGGACGAAATACTCCCAGACTAATCCCCCATCCTGTTGAATCGTTCCCTATAGTCAGTCCATCGTTACAATCACAACCTGGGAATAACGAGGTCTGAGAGTGTGGCGTGTTGTGTTATTGGGGTAGTGTTGGGGTCTTATCGAACACTTCTTGGTGGAGTCTAATATCTGGAGAGAGAGATAGAGGAATGCTTGCTGCGCCTAATGGTAAACTATCACACTCAAGACAGACACAGACAGACAGACAGACAAGTGTCGTCATCACCCCTGCTAGGTGGCTGAGGGCCGGTGTCGTCGTCGTACCGGAGCGTAAAACAAATCGCTTTGCTTTATGAGAAGGGGGGGGGGGGGGGGGGGGGTTTCTGATGTCTCTGCAGGGCAGTGCTGCTTAGCTCAAAGCCAGTCCACAAATCACCCGATTACGGCTCTGAAATAGTTCTAAATAAACGAACGCACAAAGACACACACACACACACACACACACACACACACACACACACACACACACACACACACACACACACACACACAGAAAGCAACAATGTGCCCACGTTAAATCCCATTTTGGATCACTTTGAGATTCGCCTGAGAAGAATCCCTTTTGGCAGAGCAGAGACTTGGAAGTAATATTTCAACTACAAGCCGGGGGAGAACAATGAAATATTCATATGGATTTTAAGCAGCTCCCGGGCGCTGGGCCTCGCAAGGTCGGCGCTGTTTGCAATTCACTTGACATCAAATTGAGGAAAATCCTGCACAGCATCCATGTGTCTGCACAGTGGCCATTAAGACTATCCTGGTCAAGCACAGATAAGCCCGGTAAAATGCTGCCGTTTTTAGATCTGTGAACGTCCAAATCAAACTACATTAAACCGTTTTATTTGATGAAATGATGCCTACACATTTCCAGAGCCGTAGCTGGTAATCGGAGGAGTGGGGGTGGGGGGGGGGGAGCAGAGGCTGCTACAAATAAATAAATGAATGAGCAGAGTGCTTCCAGTCATTAAATATGCCTTTGCCGTGCATTTAGACCGATAGCTTAGCGGCTACATGAACCAACGCGGTGCCCTAGCCTGTTGGTGTTTAGTTTGGCACCGGCAAGTCGTCTCTTTTCTTTTTTCTTTTTATCACCTTAACCTCTCTCTCCCCCTAACGCTAAACTCTCTCCTCTAACCCTAACCTCTCTCTCTCCTCTAACCTAACCTCTCCCTCCCCTCTAACCTAACCTTAACCTCTCCCTCCCCTCTAACCTAACCCTAACGTCTCTCTCCCCTCTAATCTAACCCGCAGCACCTGATAAAGTGATTGGTCATTTACACGCGCACGCACGCACGCCACACGGTCTCCAAAACCTGATATTTACACACACACACACACACATGGTCTGCCAGGGGTCCCTGTAGTGAAGAACTGAACCCCTGTGTGGATATTGAGCGGTTCCCAGTGGGAGTCTTCTGCTGCTGTTTAGGTTATCGAAACCCGCAGGAACCCGGTCCAACACAGCGGTGTCAAGGTCAGGGCAGGGTGGTGTGGGGAATATTGTATCATTATTCTACTCCCAGTACATGCCGAAAGACACCGGTGTCTGTAGCCTTCCTGTTCGCATCCCTGATCCAAGACTCCTAAACCCTTTACCCCACGCAAACCTGCCGAATGCCTGAAGTGGGACAGTAAACCGGGAAAGCACCAGAACTCTCCATGTCTGTCATGTTACACAGAGGGCGGATGTCTGTATGGAGAGTAGCAGTAGCATTTGCTGCTGGATCATTAAGAGATGGATTCCCCCCACGGCGTGTTTGTCGTGCCTGCGTCTGCCGTTTGCTTTTAATGCAGATGCTGCCTGCATGCATGCATAACCGCACGGCTCACCAGCTAGCAGCAAGATGACGGCTCAGAGAAGTTCCTGCCAGGGATTTATCAGAGGATCGCCTGGCTTCCACAGCATCACCACCGTGCCCGTGGGTGGGGTTTCACTATCTTCACAAAATGAGAGAAATTCGATTAGATTTTTTACTGTTCTCCGCAGAGAGGAAATGTATTTTCATCACATTAATGACATAAGACAGAGGACTTAACACGGCACATAAACCGCACATGAGACACCAGGGGAGCGAGTTTGTCGCAGACACAAAGCTCTTCCCCAAACTGGGCTTCATGTCGTCTACGTCAATGTAGAAATATAATGTTCAAGGCAAGCACACAGCCAGTATATTTGAGGCCATTGGGTTTTCATTGTAATTACCCGAGGCACCGTAGACACCGGCTTCAGTGCATCAGCTGCTAGAGCTTTGATCGACACTTTTGATTTGTAAACTCTTTGGGAAAGAAGCCCTGTCTACTTCAGACCTGACTACACCAGAGGGCCGAGGTGGCAGCAGTGTGAGTTGCCATGGATGGGTATTAGTGTCCCGTCCCCCGTCCCCCCCCACCCTATTTTCCAGGTAACCTTGACCGCTTTTGAACATCCCCCATTGGCGTCTCGACACGGCACGCCTCCTGGCTCAGGTGTCTGCGTGGCCTCCTGCCGTGTGTGCGTGAGTTTGAGTGTGGTTGTGTTGCTGGCCCCGTGTGAGAGATGCCACG
This sequence comes from Coryphaenoides rupestris, assembly GCA_002895965.2. Classification (NCBI taxonomy): domain Eukaryota; kingdom Metazoa; phylum Chordata; class Actinopteri; order Gadiformes; family Macrouridae; genus Coryphaenoides; species Coryphaenoides rupestris. The sequence continues at coordinate 540,114 of PIJE02000009.1, read as the reverse complement.
GCAGCATGTCCTGGGTGCTGAGAGACACCATGGCACCGTGTCCTGGGTGCTGAGAGACACCATGGCACCGTGTCCTGGGTGCTGAGAGACACCATGGCACCGTGTCCTGGGTGCTGAGAGACACCATGGCACCGTGTCCTGGGTGCTGAGAGACACCACGGCACCGTGTCCTGGGTGCTGAGCGGCGTTCTCCTCTGTTGACTTCAGTTACGGGGTTTTTAACCGTCTCTCCTCCGACATCCCTCTTGATTTTCAGACTCTTTGATAAAAAATGTTCCACATGGCCGGAGGCGGTGTGATCAGCATTCAGGGATGTCTGGGAAGTTGAGCACATGACTACGTGTGTGTTTTTGCTTATGAAGGCAGCGCTGTCTGCCGCCCTATCTGTGTACTGATGTGAAGACGTGGTGGCCTTCTGTTGTTGATGTGTAAACACATCAGCCACCTAGCAATGCAATCACAATAAATAAAGGAGGAGTCTGAGTGGTATAACGTTGGGGGGGGGGGGGGCTTGTTTATACAACGCAGAAAACACACACACGCACACACACACACACACACACACACACACACACACCACACACTGTGTAGAGGGTGTCTCCAACAATGCTGTTGAACTCGCATGGGTTTGGCGCCTTCACACTCAATATACACGCCACATTACTGTGAAATGTTAATGCCGTTGCAAATCAAAATGCAGCAAAAGCAGACGTCTGCTGTAACGGGGTGAACGTAAAATAAATAAATAAATAAAAACAGAGATTGTTGGAAGGCCTCATTATTTCCCTACCTTCGTTGTCACTCCTGCACTTCACATGTGTGTGTGTGTGTGTCCGTCCGCCACCAGGATGACGCCCGCCAGCTGTTTGCCCTGTCGGCGGGGGCGGAGGAGCAGGGCATCCTGCCCGAGGAGCTGTCCAACGTCATCCAGCGGCTATGGGGGACGGTGGCGTCCAGGGCTGCTTCATGCGCGCCCGCGAGTACCAGCTCAACGACTCGGCGGCCTAGTGAGTCACCCACCCCTCACCTGTCCCCCTCCCTACACCACCCCTCCCCCAGTGCCTGCCCCGCCTCGCCGAAGCCCAGTTCACAACACCGCCTTTTCGTTGCGGGAACGTAAATAGTGAAATGGTAAATGGATTGCCTTTATATATCGCTTTTATCCAAAGCGCTTTACAGTTGCCTGACATTCACCCATTCATACACCAATGGCGGCGATGCAAGGTAACAACAATGTCAGGAGCAGTTAGGGTTAGGCGTCTTGCTCAGGGACACCTCGACACTTAGCTAGGAGGAGCCCGGGGATCGAACCAGCAACCTTCCTGTTGCCAGACCCACTCTTACCTCCTGAGCTACTGCGGCCCGAATGTTGTGGATTTGTTCCGCCCCGCCTTCTATGTTAAAGGTACACACACACGGAATAGGGGGGGAGTCGCATTCTCATTCCGCCTTCATTCCGGCATCTGAGGTAGTAACAGAGCCCTAAACAAAACCGCATCGATCTTCCTCCCCGAATGTATTTCTGAACACACGTTGCTCGCACGACTCCGCCATTGTAACGTCCCGCATCAACGTGTTGTACGCAAATAAATGTAATATAAACGTGCGTGGCGAGTGAAAACACAACACACGCTATTATTGTGAAGAAAGCAACGCCATTGCCCGAGGTGTACGCCGTTATGCATGCGTGAAAGCATTCTACCTGTCTACCTGCCCCCCGGTGTGGGCAAGTGATCAGTGTTGGGGTGGGGTGTCTGCGCTGGTAGTGATGACTCTCTTCATTGATGACTACTACCACTTGGTTCTTTTTTTTTGTTTTGTTTTTTTGTTTTATCTCTAATTATAATTGGACCGCGAGGAAACCAGTAACCGCCATGACAGACAGCGTCCCTCACAGCGACGGGGAAACATTGTATGCAAATGTCTTTGAGCGTGTGATTGTGGTGCGGTTAATTACAGCCGCTGCCGCCTAGCTATTATGCCAGCAGTGATTTCCATTCTGTAATTATCTTAAGGAGGTAAGGAGCCGCACGCTGCCGCCGTCTTTGGCTTTTCTTCCGCACGCGCACGTCACTGGTCGACGCGTGTGTGGTTTAGGATGACAGTTTGAAAGGCAATTATACACGCATGTTTCTCACTTATCGTGGATCTCTGGAGAGGATGACGGAGAGAGAGCGAGAGATTGGCCCAATAGCTGAGGTCATTCTTGAACTTTTGAGGGATATTACTGCTGAGGCGAATCTTCCCTTGTATCAAACTGCAGATAAGAGGCAGTGTGATAAGAAGTTTCTATTTCTATTTTGTGGGCAACACACGCATCCTGTTTTCATGTTGCCAAGTCACAAGAAGGAAGTTTAATAGAAGTCGTCTGCTGTTTAGACCGAATTGATTTGATTTAGTGTGCTCGTTATTCCCACCACTGTGAAGATGAATGAATAGATAATCATTTATTGTCAATGCAATAAAAACACAATGCAGGCGGCAAAAGGAACTAATGCACACAGCTGATGTTCGCGTGAAGCCTGCCAGGTTGTAGAACTAGAACTATGGCAGGTATGCATGCAGTCTAACTGTGGATCAGCACTGATCTTCTGCACTGGGTTTCATGTCTTCTGAGGGCACTTTTAGACTGAGAAGAGAGACTGTGGGACTAAGAGAGAGAGATGCATCCACAGAAATGTGTGTTTAAATGTGTGTGTTCTATTGTTGGTTGGCATTTCACAGGAGCTGATGCATTGTCCTGGTATACGAGGTGATCGACCACACATCCACAAGGAAGACAGACTCATTTGTCATTATTCTGCCACTGGGAAATGAGCAAAACAATGAAAATATGAAAAACAGAGCACTTTACAATGCAGCAATTCCCTCTGAGAAATACGCCCTCTGTCCCCGACCTTTAGACTTTTAGACACAGACAATCTTGGGCATAATGAAGAAGAACAAATATGCTAGTGTGTGTCATAATAGGGAATTAGATGAATGATCCTGCGACTGGCTTGTGTAAGGGTTTGAGTGGCAGGCCACGATGTGTGAGCAGTCACTGTGAAACCACACAGGCAGCCTCCGCCCTGAGCTCAGAGGAAGGACTTTAATAATAAGAGATATATAGATGATCAGTAGTAATTACACCCCTGTCTGTGTGTGTGTGTGTCTCTCTCTCTCTCTCTCTGTCTCTCTGTCTCTCTATCTCTCTGTCTCTGTCTCTGTCTCTCTCTCTATCTCTCTGTCTCTGTCGCTCTCTGTCTCTCGCTCTCTGTGTCTCTGTCTCTTCCCCTAACATCAAACATCTATCTGTTATATAATCATGTATACGAGGCTCATAGCAGCATTTTTATGTTGCTGTGAGCCTTGTAAGTTGTCTCCTGGTTGATGGCCTGGGCTACAGACAATCATGTTTTCGTAACGGTTGCTGCTGAGGGCGATCATCAATTGCGTTTTACTCGCCTTGTCACCAGCCCTGAAAAAAGAGCCTGCAGAACAAAAGGGGACACTTAACATCAGAAAGATAACGTTTCCTTTTGTGTTTAACTGCTCCTGTTATACGAAGGCTACATAACCACGCCCACCTTTGAACATATACTACTTCTAACAATAATAATAATATCTAGACGGCACCATGTATAAGATAAGTTATGACTATTTTTGAAATTATTGTGCAGCATTTGCAGTGCAACTATACACATAAACGATATAATCGGTAAGGTGCTATAACCATATGTACAGCTAGATATGTAGGATACAGTAGTTATCATAAAGTAAAAATGTAAACTCCAATTCTAAAATACACAATGCTACTAGTAAGTAACAGTAAGGGTCTGTATGGTCAGGTATACCATGTCCAAATATCACAAGCTAACGGTAAGGATCACAGATACATATTCACAACTCACCGATGATTGCTTGAGTGGTCGACTGAAGGAGGATCTACCAGCGAGAGGTTTGCTACATGCCAGTCCAATGAGTCTCCTGTTTGTTGATCTGCACAGAGCTGTGCAGAGAGCACGGGTGGCAGCATGGGTAGATGGATACCCAATGAAATGACAGCAAGGAAATCTCCCATTGTTGCCTGAAGGCGCCTCAAACACACAAGTCACTGAGCTGGTCTGGCGTGTTGGTGTTGCAGAAGTGTGTTAATTCAACCATAAAACAAGCGAGGCGGAGATGATAAACACACCACCCTATGCCCGCATACAAACCTCCTCACAAACCTCTCTTGCTGTCACTTAGCACCCCCGATTGTATAAATACTCTGCAATGTCTCGCACCTCATAAAACATCTTCTTTTAAGGTGACGTTGTAACTAAACAGTTCTCAAGTTTGTTTGCACAAAAACCTGTCAGAGTGCCAACTACTTGAGCTGCTTCCTTAACTTCCTCAAGGTGCGCGACCCTCGGGACTCAATTAAACTCAGAGGAGACCCTGTGGAAGGAACAAGAGGCGACACAATGACAACGACGGGAGCGCATCTCGACTCATACGCCGTGGAAAGCCATCTAAACCTCCCCTCCGTGTGGGATTAACACCCACTGTCACCCCAATGAAGCACCGAGGAGGGGAGGCGGGAATAGAGCATTGTGATTGAGCTCAGAGCTTCAGTAGAGCCCCTCAATGTGGTTAGATGATGATCCTGATGATTATTATACCTGGCCAGCAGCGGTGACTCTCTTCTGTGCCGCTGTCCCACAACAATGTCGGGGCTGTCTGGTGCCACTCAACCCTTTTCTTGTGGACGAAATACTCCCAGACTAATCCCCCATCCTGTTGAATCGTTCCCTATAGTCAGTCCATCGTTACAATCACAACCTGGGAATAACGAGGTCTGAGAGTGTGGTGTGTTGTGTTATTGGGGTAGTGTTGGGGTCTTATCGAACACTTCTTGGTGGAGTCTAATATCTGGAGAGAGAGATAGAGGAATGCTTGCTGCGCCTAATGGTAAACTATCACACTCAAGACAGACACAGACAGACAGACAGACAAGTGTCGTCATCACCCCTGCTAGGTGGCTGAGGGCCGGTGTCGTCGTCGTACCGGAGCGTAAAACAAATCGCTTTGCTTTAGGAGAACAATGAGGATGTCACAGGAATTGCTTAACAAAGCAGAAGGCCTCCGCCAAGCCACCGTATCGACTCTGCTGCTGCTGGTCTGGAACGTGTGCGTCAAAGGAATACAGCTGTGTCGTAAGCTGTGTCGTAAGCTGTCACGTAACTTAATTGTTTCCGTTTCTGTCTACAGACGGATCACATGGTCTTCTGGGTTGAAAACCTAAGAATACCTCTTTTTTTTTTTCTTTTTTTTTTTTAAAGAAAGTGTTTTTCCGTTGGGTTGACTGTGGGTTATTATATTGAATCCTTCGGAGTAATCACAAAATACTTCCAAATATATAAATTCTATATATTCATCATGTGACTAGATTAAGGTTTTTATAGTCATCATCTTGGGATTTGGCGGTGTCGTGAACTCACACTACCTGATACGGAGCACCTTATGAAGAAGGCAAATGAGAGCGCACCACAACACATATCTGTGTGTGTTAAACAGGGTGAGGAACGGGCATGGCAGTAAAACGTGTGCATGTAATCTGGAGGGAGGGAGAGAGAGAAAGCGAGAGATTCACTCTCCCCGTAAATATTCAGGAGGAATTAAAGTGTTGGTTTGATCCACAACATCTACAGACAACCTTTTTAGGCTTCCCTGATCAACCCTGCTCCCCTACCTGACCCTTAACGATCACTTAATGTACCTGTAGCGGCTAATGACATATTTGTATTAACTGTGTGTGTGTGTGTGTGTGTGTGTGTGTGTGTGTGTGTGTGTGTGTGTGTGTGTGTGTGTGTGTGTGTGTGTGTGTGTGTGTGTGTGTGTGTGTGTGTGTCCATCCATCCTGACCAGTTACCTGAACGACCTGGAGAGGATAGGCAAGGGGGACTACATCCCCACCCAGCAGGACGTGCTGAGGACCCGAGTGAAGACCACAGGCATCGTGGAGACACACTTCACCTTCAAGGAACTGCACTTCAAGTGAGAATGCTCTCCTGGTCTGTCTCTCCATACAGGGGGGAGGCATTTTGATTTCCTGTGGTCCTTCTGGGAATGAGACGTCCCTGTGGTCTGATTTATGTCTTCTAGCGCTTGCTTTCGCTTTACTCGTTATTGATTTGCGTACGTTATGAACGTGAGGATAATGTACGATATAAATGCCATAAATATACAGTATATGTATCTCATCTTGGTGATATTAGTGTTTGCTTTTCAGAGTGCAATACTCTTGAGTTGCAACCCGGCAACACATAGAGATTGCTCTGAGAAATATAGAAAACCTGCAACACTGCAGAGCTGCTTCAATGGTGGTTTCAGTGGTGATGCATTTGGCAGAGAGAGAGAGAGAGAGAGAGAGAGAGAGAGAGAGAACTGGTGAGACTGGATGTCAGCGTTTGCGTTGAGCTCTGCTTGCGCAGCACTCTCCAGTCAATAGGACTGCTGCATCGTAATATCAATACAATAAAGCAGTGGGCCACAAAAAGATCTTTTATTTTCCCCCTCCTCCTCCTCCGTCCTCCATCACAGCGGGTTCCTAAGAACCTGAGCAGCCTCGCACTGGTCCTGCATGGAGACGAGTGATCTATAATGCCTCTTTGTTTTGGATCTCTCTCTCGCTCTCTCTCTCTCCTCTCCCCCCTCCCCTTCTTGTCCATCTCTCTGCGTCTTCATGAATAATCATGGGGGGCATAGTAGTAGTCAACAATAAGCCCTGGCCCTGCCAGTTACCACAGCAACCGCACCCTACTAAAATACCAACAAATGCCAGGGAAGAAGAAGAATGAGAAGAAGAAAAACAAGGTGTGTGTGTGAGAGCCTTGCCGTGGAGGCATATGATTATATATGAGAGAGAGAGAGAGAGAGACAGACACACACAGATGGAGAGAGAGAGAGGGGGACACACACAGACGGAGAAAGAGGGACACGCACAGAGATGTAGAGAGATGGAGAGAGGGCCACACACCAAGAGGGAGAGAGACATACACAGAGATGGAGAGAGAAACATAGACGAAGAGAGAGGGAGAGACACCCACAGACGGAGAGAGAGACGCACACAGACGGAGAGACACATACACACACACACACAGAAACAGACATAGAGATGGAAAGAGACACACAAAGACGAGGCGAGAGAAACACACACACACACACACACACAGTGAGACACACATACACAGATGGAGAGAAAGAGACAGACAGATGGAGGGAGAGAGAGAAAGCATGTCTGCCAGGCCCCAGCCGCTTGTCCCCGTCAGCGTTGACCCATGATGGGTTAGGGGCTAGCGGGGTGTGTGTGCTTCATTAGTGGAACACACAGGCGGGGACACGCACGCACGCACACACGCGCACACACACACTGAGCTGTCTCCATGCCTCTGTGCAGGATGTTTGACGTGGGTGGCCAGCGGTCCGAGCGGAAGAAGTGGATCCACTGCTTCGAGGGCGTCACCGCCATCATCTTCTGCGTGGCCATGAGCGCCTATGACCTGGTGCTGGCCGAGGACGAGGAGATGGTGAGACGCTGCCCTCACATGCTCTGTATTCCATACACGCGTACGGAAATACACCCAACGCTCTGTTTTCCCCCCCGGAGGAAGCTGACCGCCACATTCATCCAGCTGTGTGTGTGTGTGTGTGTGTGTGTGTGTGTGTGTGTGTGTGTGTGTGTGTGTGTGTGTGTGTGTGTGTGTGTGTGTGTGTGTGTGTGTGTGTGTGTGTGTGTGTGTGTGTGTGTGTGTGTGTGTGTGTGCAGTATAGCTCCCCATCGCCATGGTAATGGAGAAAAAAAACAGGAACAGATTTCACTCACCGCTTGTTTTGGTTTTGCGATAATCTCTGCATCACATGTTTTCCCTGTTCAATTCCCCCCCCCCCCCCACCCAACCCCAGAACCGGATGCACGAGAGCATGAAGCTGTTTGACTCCATCTGCAACAACAAGTGGTTCACAGAGACCTCCATCATCCTCTTCCTCAACAAGAAGGACCTGTTCGAGGAGAAGATCGCCCACAGCCCGCTCACCATCTGCTTCCCAGAGTACAGCGGTACGGTAACACCGTAGCGCGGCAACACCGTAACACTAACACATCCCGCCTGCCTGGGCTCCACCCAGCAGCCCCGGCTCTCGGTTGTGCGTCTCTGGGTTCCTTCTTGATTTAACCAAACATCCTTGGCCCTGGAGCCAAGCACTTTGTATCCACCACTTCTTTTCAGGAAAACATTTGATTTTATCTAAAAGGTCTGCATGTCTCAAAATGGAGACCGCAAACAAAGCCCGCATCACCGTGGGGTGAGGTCTCTGTCTAACCCCCACTCCGCTTCCATCCTCCCTCCAGGGCCCAACAAGTATGAGGAGGCGCAGGCTTACATCCAGACCAAGTTCGAGGACCTGAACAAGAAGAAGGACACCAAGGAGATCTACCCGCACTTCACCTGCGCCACTGACACCAAGAACGTGCAGTTTGTGTTCGACGCCGTCACCGACGTCATCATCAAGAACAACCTGAAGGACTGCGGCCTCTTCTAGAGACGCCGGCCAGCCGCCCGGGGCTTGGAGGTGGGCTCACGGAAACACATCCACGCTGGGCTTATGGGATGATTGTAAACTGGTCTTATGTGATGATGATGCTATTCATATAGCACCTTTCATTGTCAGGAACAGTCTCGATGTGCTTTGACTCTGAATTAAAAACAATATATGGAGAGACATGAGGATTTTAAACTGCTTTAGATGTACGTAGTCTCACATCAGACTTCTGTAAACATCATCTGTTAATCATCTGAAGTCTTGATAGCAGGAAGTTGACGCTTTTTTCCTGCTTCATATTCGAAACACAAACTCTGTGGTTAGACGAGCTAAAATATCCTGTCCATTTCTAAGAAGAAGTGTCTGTAAATGTTTCAAATCAACACCGCCAGTTTACTCGGTTACATTAGCATTTAGGGCGTCTGCCAAATCCCCTAAATGTAAATATAACTGTGTAAACTGCCGGCTGTAGCTATCCACGTATTAAAATCCTCTTTTAATATGTATTAAAATCCACCTTTGGCGGTTTTTGGTGCGTGCTGGATCCCGGATTAGGACGTACATTATGCTTTTAGACTGGTTTACATGGCGTAACGTGATGCTTTTAAACTGGTTTACAGACACAATCTGCTGCAGAAGTCGTCAGGGTTAGATTCGATGTTCCTCTCGGTGTGTTGTATACACGGAAGCAGACGTGAAATTGCCAAAGGTTGCTGGGATTGTTTTAATGAGTCGGGTCTTTTACAGCGTGGCTGGAGAGTGTCGATGTTAACGACCAAGAGTAAATCAAGTGGGTGTCCAATAACCCCTCAGCCCCCAGCGGGGCCGTCAGCGCCACTCTAATGAGCTCTCCGTCAGGGGTCCACGCCGCCCAGAGACGCTGCCATAATAATTAATGGAAGGTGGTGGCGCTCCACCACAGCCCTGGAGCCCGACGCGTCGCGCCAAAACAAATCACCTGGCTTCGGCAAACCCGCCTCTCTCATAAATTGTGACATCATTATTCTTTGTACATTCGCTTGTTTTAAAGGACTCTATCATACCACCAGGTGTGAGCGTGATTCGCCAAGCGATTTCAAAAACCGGTTGACATCACAATAGCCCCACTTGACATCACAAGTGGGGAGTATCCACCAAGATGTATGGTGGATAGATCAGCCTACAAGTTGCTACAGTCCACTGGGTAAGCTGGTAGGCTGATCATACTTAGGTGGACACTCCTACTTGTGATGTCAAGTGGGGTCATTCCAACCGGTTCATGAAACTGCTTGGAATGGCTAATCACGCTTACAACTGGTGGTATAATATGACTCCTTTAAATTTTAACAAAGAAACAGGTTAGCGGAGCATGCCTACGGCGATGCGTTGCCGTGCCGCCAATGGTGAGGTGACGCAGCGTTTTCAGCGGAGCTCTCGGGCGAAGGGGGGTAAAGATAAGCAGCATCTGACATGATCGTGTTCCCTCTTCTTCTCTCTCCGTTAGGTGACGTGATCGGCTCTGGTGACCAGAAGACGATAGAGGGGGAGCATCCACATCATGAATGACTGCACTATCAAACCACAATCTCTGCTTTGATCTGCTTTTTTGTAAAGACGCCTGAGAGACTGAAACAAAGAATGAAACGAGACTTGCAGAATTTCATTGATTGCCGATCCAGTTGCTCGTATTGTTAACTCTTTGGGCTATGACCTCAAATCAACAGTTTTGTTATTGTGTTTTAGCTGTTGTTTTCTTCCCTCCCTCCTTTTTTTATTTTCAATTACTAGTTTAGGCAAAGGAAAACTGTTTTATATAAATGCATTTGTTTTACTTTAGAAAATTCCGATGTGCAAATTATTAAACTTTTAATCGCATAAAGCTTATTTTTAAAACTGAATCACAGGCATGGACATGGAATATTATCGGAAAAAGGAAAAGTGCTTTTTTTATATTGTTTACATAAGTTTGTCATTCATAGCCAAATCGGATATTGTTCTGCATGACTCAGATGGCAAATATAGTAGCTCTGTATTCTGCACAAATTATCTTAACATTCCTACAAAAATACATAAAAAGTCCAAAAGTCAAAATGATAAAAAAAAAGAACAAAGTTTAAAAAATGAATTAAAAAGTTGCTTCACCGAGGGGAAATTGTAAAGAATCTAACTGATATTTGTAGTATGTATGTACCTAACATCGTCATGCTTCTTCTAGTATCTGTTTCCATGTATGGCATTATGATTGTGCCTTTACTTCAGTTTACAACCAATTCCTAGATATGTTTTTTCAGTCGGCCTACCGTTTGACCTATGATGCTGTATGCCGAAAATCCTTCTTCCATTTTCATCATACCACCACCTTAGCATAGCCTGCATAGTCACTATTAATGAGAGGTAAAAATCTAATTAAGAAGGGGTCAAGTGTTTTTGGTAAATATTAAAATGCTTTATCGTCATATATGATTTAATTTAAATAAAAGTAGAGTTCACCTAACTTGTATGGACTGTTTTTCTTCTTTGTTTGTTGAAATCTCCGAGCCTGGATCGGACATCATACTAGTCAACGTGTGGGGATATGATCAAAATAACGCACGACTATAATCATGGGTCATCTTTTCTTTGGTTGGCCCACACTTACTGCATATGCGTGCCATTCGATTTTCAGGATGACAATTGGAGATCTACAAATGCATAAAATTCCACACAATTTAAGACTTATCTGATATAGGTCTGCTGCTCACATATTTTCCCCTGATTTTATTTCGCTAAAACATGAAGTTGAAATATAAAATAAATCAAAAGTGACAAAACTATTCGTCTTGAATGTCTTCAGATGAAGGACAGGGTTTCTGAAGTATTATATGTAGCGTGGATGTGGACGTTTGTAAACTCCGACTTTTTAGGCGGGTTACGGGCGCCACCTAGTGGACGTGGTTGATAATGTAGGCGTACAGCGCCAACTAGAGGAGGGACAGGGTATTGCTTTTGACAATCGTCGCTCCATTAGAAAACATTCCGGAAAAAAAAATGCTAACCGTCCTCTGACTGACTCGAACACAAACCTTCTGCTTATGTCGAGCACCACGCACACACACACACACACACACACGCTAAACCGTTAGAAGAAATGCTGGTTCTACAGGAACCTGAAAGCACTCCTTCTCTTCCAAACAATGCCTATTGTTGTGTTCCAAGGTCAAATCTACTGCTATGAGATTCTGGTTTATTGTTATGACATTTCATGTTCGTTCTTGTGTCTGATGCCGTCCCCCTGACTGTTCATTCCGTATGTCAAGAATACAATTGAATCGAAGAAGATTCAAAACTCTAGGTTACTTGCCGCATATCAGTATACATATCTTTTATTCTTATTCAATAACACAGCCATGGTTGTCCGATGTGTGTTCTCTGAACACTACACCAGAGGGCGCTGTGGTTCCACAAAGGAAAGGTGACTCGGCTTGTCTTTCTGTGCCGCTGTCTGTATTAGTAATCAAGATGTGTACGTATTTTCTATTCATGTGCAAGATCCGATGTGTAAGACTACATCTATATGTATATATGACCAATACAACATGGACATTTAATTGTTCTTATGCCTACATATAGGCTTATATATATTCATTCTTTATTGAGAAAAACAATATGGACACTGACTAATGCCAGGTCAGATTGTCCTGTTCGACAGTGTTATAGGCCTAGGTTTAAATGTGTATTTAGATCCATTTGATTGAAATCAAAATAATTTCAGCAGAGCAGAGAAAGCATATGCCTCCCCAATGTGCAGCTCCTCAACCTAGCGTTGTATTGTCCTGTTCGGATCTGAACCTCATGGTGTGCTTCAGATTCTCAGAGCGTGATTCATGATTCATAACATGATTCATAACATGATGATAACATGAGATATTGGGTCCCGCCAGCTACTGATCACGCTCAACACACCTGCATATTCACCAGGACACTGCCTGCTATGGCATTGTGGTTAACCACTATTAAGACCCACTAGAGACCCACTAGAAAACTGAGTATTATGCTGCGTTCCATTAAAAATCGGGGGATAAGCTATTGGCTCCAATGTAGGCAACCATACTGACCAAGCAGTCCGCCAGCAGTAGCAGACAGTGAAGCAGAAGGCCTCTTTGGATCAAGGTGCTGTGAGGAAAAAAAGAAGAAGAAAAAAACGGAGGAATGGAGGAGGAGAAAATGGAGGAGATGGAGGGCTCTCGGTTCAGCAGGGCTGTGTCATTGCTCAACATGTATGCTGTGTGCTGCCCTGCACTGTGTTTTCCCGCACTCCCTCCCTATTAAGGCTGCTGGGGTTTGAACTGGTTAGAGAGCACGCTCTACACCGGGCGCCGCTGAGAGACATTGTGTTGCCATTAGAGCGGAGGCAGGGGGTGCTGTGTGGCTGGGCTCCCAGTGGCTCCTCTGCTGCTGCTGCTGCTGATGCTGCTGCTAAGCTCACAATCTCTCCCCAGACACTCTGCTGAGGTTTTACTGTATCATGTTCAATAGTCTACATCAGAGTACATGAATGTGGGTTTCATGTGTGAATATGGTGTGTTTATATATATATGGTAATCTATAAATATAGGTTTATTGGATTTTTTTTTATATGATATGTTTATAGGATTCACTCATATCAAAGAAACATTAAATAATGTCGTTTTAGGACATGTTATAGTAAGGCGGCAGCAGGGTTATGTATGGACATGCCAGCAGCTCCCACAGAGCTCAAGGCTAATGTGCGATGAAGACAAATCTACACTTGAACAGAGAGCCGTTGCCTTGCGGACGACCCCCCAATAGCACTAAACCGCTGGACCCATCTGGGCCCATTACATTAGCATCAACCTCTTGACGTCATGCTAATGGTGGTAAATGTACACAAGATTTACATGACAGACAAAGAGTTCAGTAGTTCTGTTCTTGACTTCATTGACTGGGTTATACAGTCTATTCTAAACGTAGACACAATCTAGACAGTAAATCATTCAAGTCATGTTATCTATAGTAGCCTATTCTTTTGCACATTCTGCTGAGCATCTGATGAGAATCAAATCAATAAAAGCATCAGACACACACATGCATTGTGATATTCTGTGATCACAGGGTTAATTAATTAGGCCTACACACACACACACACACAACACACACACACACACACACACACAGACAGACACACACACACACACAAACAAGCACACACACACACACAAACAAGCACACACACACACACACACACACACACACACACACACACACACACACACACACACAGACAAGCACACACACACACACGACATACTACCTGCTACTACCACTATTACTAAATGATCATGTACTCTATTTTTCATGCAGACATGATGCTGAATATTATGAGTTTAATTTAAAGGGAGGAGGGGGGGGGGGTGCTAAGTAGGATTGCGGGGCCCGTTGCTAATTCCCGGTACTAAAGGTGCTGAAGATTTCCTGATTGGGCTTGATCCCTGATTCCTTGGAAGAGATTCCTTGGCTCTGATTCCTCGGCTCTGATTGGCTGATTTAAGCATTCAGTTCTCCGGGCTGACTGGCGCGTCCCCTAAAAGGAGCGCGGGGCGAGTAACACGCTCAGAGCGCTCACTGACTCTGACTCGGACTCGGACTGTGACTCTTCTGCTGTCTTCTACCGTTAAAACGCTGGCAACATCAACACATCCGAGGAGCCCAGCAAATTACGATTTCTATATAACTTCATTATAATTGTCTTTGGATTCAACTATTCAAGGTACGTGACTTTAAATGTATGAATGGTTACTGTAGCCTATGTGGGTCCGCTGCATCATCTGCAATAGAACATTATCTGTTACTAATTACCGGGTTTTCGTTGCAGGAAGGACTTTAAAAGAAAAAACCGGCGATGGTACAGATGAAAAGAAACGGAATGGTAAGTTATATTATCTTATCATCTGGTTATTTGTATTATATAGGTTATTCGGTGTTTTTTACAGTGTTGGGTTTCACTTTTTAGATTGATTAGATGATAAATGTCGAAACTCTATGTTGTGGTCAGACCACTGATCGATTGATTGATTGATTGACTTTTAAACGCAGCTTTGATGTAAACAGCGGAGTTTTGATTCTAATGACAGTGTGTTATGTTCTGTGTGTTGCTGAGGGAGTCGTGCTCTTGTCTTGTTCTCCTGTTCTCCACTCCTGGTAATTTTCCCCGATTGTTGCTTAAATTTGAGTTGGGGGGGGGGGGGGGGGAAACAGCCACTTTATATGACCCATCTTTCTTGCTCAAATCGTCATTCGCTTTTGATCGGTGAGATTTGGCCAGATGTTGTGCTTGAGTCAGCAAGAAACACGAAGTGAAAGTCAGAATCTTTCTTGGCTAGCTCCCACGTGTATGTCAGAAACACCCTCCAAGAAAACACTCCTCCATCACAAACCATGGGCTACACTCCTCTATGTCACGTGATTATTATTATTATTCATAGTAACAGATTTCACGGAGGCACACATCACCTGAGTCACAGCAGAGGGGTGTGTGTGTGTTTGTCTGGGGTTCAGCCACAGGTGTGGTCGAGTTGACCAATACGTGATCCCAGAAGGTGTGTCGATATAAGAATCGTCTCCGTCTCTCTGTTGTTGGTGTCTCTGTTGTAAGGTCTTAGATAATAGTGTTGTAAAGGTGTTGCTCTCATGACACACACACACACACACACTCAGCAAGCCCTAGCATGCCCTCGGAACACCCGCACGCACACACACACACACACACACACACACAGTACGACTGCAACGATTTTAAAAGAAAGATGCAGAAGGAAATGCGTTGAGTCAGCTGTGACTGTAAGCGTGTGAACCCATGACTGATGAGTTTCTTGTCTTGTGTCTCCACAGCTCTGTCTGCAGGACTCCGGTGGGGACTGTCTGAGGGAGCAGGTGCACTACATGATGCGGTCTCTCCAGGACCTGAGGCAGCTCCGGAGGTCCTGCCCTGCCACGGCCCCCCTGGCCCCGGCCCTGCCCTCCAGCCGCCACTCCGCTGCGGTGGTGCGCGCCTGCCAGCAGAGGGCACTGCGGCGGGAGCTGCACACCCGGCTGCGCATTTCGGACGCCAGCACCTACGACTCAGCCTGCTGCCTGGCCAGCCCCCTGGAGGAGGAGGAAGAGGAGGAGGGGGAGGAGGGGGAGACGGGCAGCAGCCGGTCGGACTCGGGTCTGGGCTTGCGTCTGAGTCTTGGCTCCCCCAGCAGCGAGAAGAGCCTGGAGTTCGACTCGGGCTACTCGGAGGCGTCCTGGCGGGACGAGGGCGTGGTGCTGCGCAGGACCAGGAACGTGCGGGTGTCCTCATCCGCCTGCCTGCGCACCAACAGGACGGGCTCGGCGACGGGGCACGTGCGGCCCAAGTCCACATCGGACGCCTGCCTGGAGACGTGGACCTCGTTCGAGGCGGGCAACGTGGCCGACTGGACTAACTCCCTGTTGACCCGCAGCCGCAACCGCCAGCCGCTGGTGCTGGGGGACAACAGCTTCGCCGACCTCATCCAGAACTGGATGGACCTGCCAGAGTGTCCCGCTGAGCCACTGGAGCCCAAGGCCCACTCGGGGGGCCGCACCGGGCGACTGGCCCGGGGCTTCTTGGTGAACGTGAGGAAGAAGCTGGCGGGGATCTCCAGGAGCGTGGAGGGCCGGGTGAGGATGAGGTCATCAGAGTCGCCGAGGTCCCAGCGCACCACCAACGCCCCCAAGCGGCTCTCCTGCCCGGTGGGCCCGGTGTCGTCGCTGGCCGCCAAGACGCCCTTCTTCCACCAGTCCCACTCGGGTCTGAATGAGGCGGTGGTGGACACCTCGGACTTCTACCACTTCAGGGCCCTGATGAAGTCAGGCAGTCGGCAGCCAATTATCTGCAGCGACATCATTGGATACGTCTGAGACTGAACATTTGTTTTGTTTATATATTTAAAAGAAAAAGAACGAAAATGAAGAATATTTCCTCCATGTCACTTTATTTTATTACTTGACAATGTCCACACATCTTTTATTTAAGCTATTGTACTGTAAATAAAATGTTTTTTACATATTTAAAATAACACTGTGGTCTGTTCTGTCTGTATTCTTTAAAGGTGCACTGTAAAAACGAATTTGGGCTTTTAGTTAGCTCAATTCTTTTTCCTTAGTCAGTTCAACTAAAAACAACTAAAACATTGGGCCTACTTGAAATTTGAAGTTTTAATGTGGTCAACTCGTCAGTCAAATCAGAACTGTCCAGGTAACTTCAATTGCTGAGATGACTCAATCAAGTCTGAGTAGCAGCCCCTGCAAAACTACCTGGGTCAACCTGTACGCCCACACAGACGTACCCTCGTGCTCCACAGGCGTCACCTGGATCATTGCAGTTTGAGAGGACAACAAGACAGAGAAAATAATTTATGGTAAATATTTTTGGAAGTTACAACGTGCAATGTCATCCTACCTAATGTTAAAATTTTGCCAAATCCCCGTATTATTTATAAAGTTACAAAGTTAAACTACAGAATTCTTTCCACATTGATTTGTGTTCAGAACATTTTCCTCGTTGCCTCTGACTGATTACCGATTTGTTCCTGACTGGTAACCCCTTGCCGAGCGGTAGCCAGTCCGGGGCAACGAGGAAAACGTTCGCCGCGAACATTGCTTTACAACACCAGGTATCTTAAGCTGTCTATTACAAAGAGCCTTCAATTCCATAAAATAATAGCCCGGTTAGCTCCCTGTATATATTAACTATCAAAATTCAGCCAGGGCGTTTGTGCATGTAAATCAGACGTGCAGTAATTTAACTCGTCTACAATCTAAACCGCAGTGAATTGCGTGGTTGCAGACAGTAGTGCTAACGTTAGCTAGCTTGTACCTTTGTATGGCGAAGCTAAGCTAGGAGTATTCCACCTGCGATCATGTCAGCGATTTTATTAACATTATAGAAACAACTGACTGCACTACAGTGATGAATATGAATCCTGCCCCCAGTGTCACAATATTTTACGGGATGTCAGAGTTGCTAAAGGAACCATGGCATGGTTCCCTCAGAATTGACTAAAATGAGGTCCCTTGAACGGATGCTTTCTATGGATCCTATACATTTGAGACAACCTAAAACTTGAAAGTTTCACTTCCTACCTAGAATTCCTACCAAAAATATGTTTTCTTCCATTTGGGACAGAGCCACTGTTCATCTAGCAAGCTAATCAACAGATGGCTAAACATGGATATAATATAAAACAATTTACTTTACTGCTGCATTACAAAGCTTCACTCTTTGTCAGTGCATGTTGATATTAAGATAAAATTCTCTTACTTATTGTCTACCCCTGCATGATATTAGTCAGTAATGGTTTATTAGTTAAAAGGATGAATTTGGTTTATTAACAGTAATTATATATTTGCTGTGGATGAGGTTGTGGATTGACAATTTGACTGAAATTACACAAGATATGGAGATATCAATCTGACATTGACTTGTTTTCTTTACAGGGCTGGAGGTCATGAGTGATCTGGTCTGTTTGATGACTTGGTCATGCAAGTAATGCACATTTTCTTCAAAAAACCAGCGCAACATTATACGGCATTACAAGATAAAGCACGGACATTACAGTAGATCTTGCCCCTTGCCTTGCATCTATAATGACTGTGTGTGCTCTTTCAAGACACAAGTTGCATTACACAATACAATGAGGGACAGTGATAAAAAAAAGACATATAGACTGTCTTACAACAATTTATTTTCTCATGAAAAAGGGACATGTGTTTTCTCTGCTTGTTAAAATGTTTTAACTCGAGTCTCTGCCAAATCTGTTAAGATTTGGCATTGTTGTTCAGATTGTATGCCCAGATAATGCCTGAACTCTTATTTGTGGAAATATTTGAGGTCACAATAAATACAATTTTAAAAAATAAATAAAAGAAGTGATTTCTTGTTTATAAATGCATTCCACTCAGTCATGTTACAAAATAAGTGATTTAGTTGACTTGGCAAATAATGCTGTTCAAGGTGTTGATACAACTTAAGATTGCCAGTGAGGTTAAATTTTTACTGAAAAAGTAACCTGGCTGCCTTAAAATATTATGTTGGTTCAATTAAGGTGCTTGGTTGAAATAACTTTTGCCTGTCAATCACAGGTGCATGAATGCAACACTTCTCAATGGCAGGGAAACTTGGAGAGGGAGGGAACAGAGGGGGCGGTTTTCTTTCTTTGTTTAGTTTCAAAATCTTGCTCGTTCTTTTCCTCTCTCTCTTTACAACTCTGGAGTCTTACACCTCTCTTTACACAGAGCTGATTTCTGAGCTCAGGATTGACAGCTTATGACGTGTTCATGTTAATGACTGCTCTGACTCATATTTGGGAAGAATTCCCATCAACCTGTGGAACAGGAGTGTCATCTCTTTGGCTCAGGTTATGCTGATGATGTGAGTATAGTTCCATAAAATCCCTTAAGGACAAAAAAGTAAGCACATAAACATAACTATTTCCAAGCTACTCTTAGTAGCATACACTCATAATAGAAGTCCCAACTGGATTTAAGATCCCACAAACATGATTTATTATTTGATATTATTTGAATGATAAAAATGCAAGCATTTTAATAAACAATACTTTTTTAATTGAAATAAAAGAAGGTGAATGTATACCTTAGTACATATCAGTAAAGGTTATGCAATTAAACCAGTACAGGTAAAAAACACCAGAATATTATATTAACAGGACAATATAAAAGATTGCGGAGGTGTGTGTGTGTGTGTGTAAAAGCAGGTCGTTTCCTGTGTGTTCCTGACTGTGAGACCCCTGGTCTCAGGTGGACGAGTAGGAGAGCTGTGCTTCTCTCTGCTCTTCACTAAAAGCCCATTGGCTCAATTAACCCACTCCTCTCTCTCTCTCTCGTGTGTGTGTGTGTGTGTGTGTGTGTGTGCTCTTGCGTTGGTTTCACTACACACAGCTGCTGTCAAATCATCCACACACATTGGCTAATGGAGGGGAACTATCTTTGTTCTCCCTGGGTAGAATAATACCGTTTACACTGTATTCTGTATACAGTGTGCTCAGAAGCACATACGTACTCGAGTGAAGTAATTAACAGCCTGATAATCGCCATGAATTTCTATTTCGTTGCACAGAACATTTAAAAAAAGTGGGCTGGAACCTGGCATTACAGCACTGTTATAGCAGTGCACTCATCACCAACATCTCAAGTTAGCATTGAGATAAACTAATTAATGTCAATATCCTTTTAATCCTTATCTGTGCCTGTCTGCTTCACCCTTGAGTTTAGATTAAAGAAATATCTGTGATTGGACTGAACGAGGTTGTGTGGTGTGTCCCATGCAGGCTTCCATAGCGCCACGATGCAGCGGCCAGACCCACTCATCATATGGGATTAGAGACAGGCCAGAGACTTCTGTAACATTACCATTTATCTTACCGCCTGTTTATCCAGCTCTTCTAGCATTACCCTATTAACCACTTGAGAAGAATGAATGAGTCCCTAATCTAGACTTGACGAGATAAACCGAGAAAGTTGGAAAGAAAACAAAAGACGCTCACGGTGTCCCTGAAAGATGCCTGTTGTTTTCTTAAACATTGTGTTTATGTGAAGAAGAGACATGCATTCAGGGGAATCATCTGTCCGTTCTGACCTGTCCTCTGGGACTACGCAGGAGATCACTACATCTGGAAAAGTCCATTCATCCTGGAAGCACCTCCCCACCCCCCCACACACACACACTCCCTCAGACCTGGGGAGTAACTCGTGGAAAAAATATGAGGAAGAAGGGAAAGTACTGGATTTAACCAATTACTGAGTTTCCTGCTCTCAAGTACTGTATTAATCATGCGTGTGGTGTCTGTGTGTCTGTGTAATTATGAATACTGTATTTGTCAGGCTTTTTTGGTTGATATTAGTGTTCCATTAATGATGCATATTTCTGACACATACGATCACATATTTCCAGTCTTGGATTAAAAAGTATGACACAATGTTGTGAAACAGGATTTCCAAAAAGCCCCAAAAAAACGATAATAATGAATTCCATGGCTTTTCACAGGCGAAGCTCTGTATTGTGACATTACTTAAGGCATACATGTGATCTGATTACCTACCTTTAAAATCTAGATAATAGTAATTAACTCCAATGATAATCTTTGAGTTATTAACTGTTAATACGTTCAATCATTCAATCAAAAGTAATGAGATCATTAAACTGCTCACCCAAATGCGGTTTCGTTTTACAAGGTCATTTCTGAAAGGCTGCACACTTTAAGCCTTTTCTTTAAGCCTAGAACCAGTCATTCAAGGTGGGCTGTTTCAGAGCTGCTCATTCAGGTTATGTGAGGCTCAGCTGTTAGCTGTCTGTGTAGACACCCTGAATCCATTGTCTAAGAATAGCCCAGAAGAATTAAAAGTGCCTTTACTCATCTTAACTGAAAGATACAACAGTATAACAATAGGAAAGTGTACACTCCCATCGCCTACATTGTAAATACCTTTTCGTTGAACAAAACGCAGATCAGCAGGTTGTTGTTTCACGGAAATTAAGTAGTATTTAGTAGTGTTTATGGGAACGAGGGGAATGGATTCTTTGGCCAATCTGGTGCATCTGGTTTAAGCCTACAAATGATAATGATCATGAATGATAATGTTGAAGTAACAATGCTATAATCCTAATCACTTTAAGAGTAAGACCGGGTCTTGGAATGGACCAAGTGTCTCATCACCCCATTGTGTTAATTGAGATAATGGGGAGGGGCTCAGGTGGCATTTACATACAGCCAGCCATTCGAGTGTGAGAGTATAGGCAGCAAGTTGAGGATAATGAGGCGTGATGGTAAAGTTGACACTCATGGTCCTCTCTGGGCTGCCATCGCCAGGACAACCGCTCCAGGGCACAACCGGACCTCGGTACACCCCATCCTGGACGTCTAGGACGCCTCACAATGGCTCTTTCAGACCGTCCGCTAACGGCGCGCTAACGGCGCGCTAACTGGCCGGGATCTTGTGATGTTTCCTGATTGCGTCTTCTTCTTCACAGAGGAAGCCCAAACAACAAACATTCTGTGTGTGTGTGTGTGTGTGTGTGTGTGTGTGTGTGTGTGTGTGTGTGTGTGTGTGTGTGTGACGTTTTGAGGAGCAGGCTTTCATTTAGGGGAGGTGACCCGGTGACTCTGATTATAGAGGCTGCACGTGCGGTCCCGCACGTGCCCCCGCCTCGGAGTTCCGCGTCGAACAGCATCCCACGGCGGGCCCACGGCTTCCTGGGAAACTGCCGACGGATGACGTGCCGCGTTTCGCTCGTCGTGGAACCGAGGGGAACGTGCCCGGAGAAACGGAACCTGTTGAGACGCATCGCGATGCCGCCGTTTGCTTCTATTCCCTGTGCGCCGCTGGCTGTGTTGAGCTCGTTTTGACACGTGTTTCACCACAACAGAGCGTAAGGACGTACAGTGACCTAGTTGTACGATGTCTGCTTCATGGTCCTTCACGGCTGTTGGACGGTTCTGATTCAGCACAATGCATGTTAGAGGTTACGTCTGACACATTCAACAAACGCTATAAGGAAAGGGAGTAAAGTAAACCGAAGAGCAATAGTGTATATTATATATTGTGTATTCAGCTGTTTCCTGTGGTTTTAGATGTTTTTTGTATTTGTAGAAGATACCAGAGGCCAAAAAAGATAGTGATACACACACGGATAACATTGTGCAACCCAACGAGAATCTTTATTGAGACAAATGGAGCGTGGGGGGGCGGGGGGGGCGCAGCGTGAGTTATGGGCTGGAAGGCTTCCCAGCAGCATATGGCTCCCAGCGCCGGTCGGTCGCCATCCCGGGCCGAGACGCAGGAGAGATTAACAGCCTACCCACGTCCACCTCCACCTCCACAGCCCCAGCCCCCCCCCCCCCCCCCCCCCCCCCCCCCCCCCCCCCCCCGGAGTAGAACCATCAACCTCTTTTTGTTTTACTGTCATCGAGGGTTTACAGGGCTGTTGTCCACTTCTCAAACAGGCGCTAAAACACATAAAGACGCACAACAATACCCAAGCACACAAAACTAAGACACACACACGCACACACACACACGAGTCAACAGTGCACACGGACACACACGCACGCATGCACACACACACACACAAAAGAACCATCAGTGACACAGTGTCATTAAGGGGGGGCACACATGGTATCCCTATCGGCGTTGCAACCGCAGCAGCAGCAGCAGCAAAGGAAGCACAGTGTGTGTGTGTGTGTGTGTGTGTGTGTGTTGGTGGTGGTGGGGGTGGGGGGGGGGGGGGGGGTGGTGACGGGGCTGCCAGTGCTGGAGGCTGACGGAGGCAACTTGTGACTAATGCCCGTCTTTCTTTGTGGACGAGAGCGCTGGGTAAATAAAATCAGTCCAAGGTTAGTGATGGTCCCTCCTCACTTAGCACTCGGAGGGACCCTGCTCTCACTCAACACGCAGAGAGGGAGGCACACACACACACACACACACACACACACACACACACACAATGTTCCCATTAAGGGACTCTATTATTCCCTGCTGCTGTTGTAGAAGAGGGTCAGTATACCTCGTGAAAGATGTGTGAATCGTATCTGACCTGAAGTGAACTAATTATAATCTTTAGATCCTGAAGAATCATAGTTGACTTGAAGATGCTTCAGAGTCTTGGCTTACTGATTATCAATATCAACCGTGTTTTCTTGTAGTAATGAAGACAGAGCAGATGGAGAAATGCTAGCGTGCTCGTGCTCTCCCTGAGTGTGTGTGTGTGTGTGTGTTGTGGTGTGACATTTCGTTTCGAGTGTGTGTGTGTGTGTGTGTGTGTGTGTGTGTGTGTGTGTGTGTGTGTGTGTGTGTGTGTGTGTGTGGTAATCCTGTGTGCCATGGTCACCCAAATGCACCACATCGGTGCAGCCCCACCCAGCCCCAGATTAATCAGCCTGACTCAGGCCAGGTGAGGTTGCTTAAACCAGCCACTGACCACACACACACTCCACGGTTACATTAGTAATGACAACAGAGCTAGGGAGTGCTGTGGAGAATCCGGCTGAACGGACGAGACACCACTTTGCCTTTAAAAAAGTAAACATGGACACACACATTTGTCCATATTTATGTGTTTTATTGATGCCTTTTGAGAGAGACAATCCTGAAAAAATTTTGTTTTATCCCGGTTATATAATCAGAATATTAGGTTCTGGTTCTGGTATGCACAGCAGGCAATGCAGATGGGATGCTCCTGTGTCCGTTCCTTGTTGTGTGAGAAGTCCGGCCGGGTGGGGTTTTTATCATTTGTTGAATTCAACCTAGCGTATATATATATACGGATGATCTATTAGTGCAGTTGAATAGTGCACCAGTAGCACCATGGATTCACCTCCAGGTGTCTGGAGGTACTGGCATACCTCGCCAACTGGCATCGCTGGTTGGCTTTTTAGGTGGGAGATAACTAGCCAATGTAACCATGGCAACTGGTCACATTTTGATCATGTTTCAGAGTGAATGTAATGTTTAATAGGGGTGGTGATGCTTGCCACCACCGAAGTGTCGCACTTCAGTGTTATAACAATAGTTAGTAGTTACTTTCATCTATAATGTTCATCTATATTGGTTTTTTATAGACTTAAATCAGCAGAAATTAAAATATGCTTATTGTCTTCATCAAGGAAACGGTTCAAAACATAGGAGGTCGATTGTTCTGTTTGACCGTTCTTTTTAACGTTGGATTTGTAGCGCAATGTTCCAGAGCTTTTAAAAGGCAGAGGTGTTCCGTTAATGAAAAAATAGTGCACACCGTTGGAATGTTATTGACCAATCGGGGATCAAGTATTCAACAAATGTGGAATAAATAACAATATATCACTGTGTCCATTATTCCCGGCATTGGTGCTGTGCCAACTCCCTGGCCAAACGAAAAATAAAATAAAAACCCCAGTATACACTCCCGGAGCGTTGCTAAAAATAGAGCATATAAACGACCAGCCCGCTCGATTTGGACATTCCCAGAGGGTCTGCCTCTGGCTGCTTGGTGTATAAGCCTGGGCTCCTGGTGCTCCATGGGAAACATAACATGGGATGACACGGGGAAAGCAAATATCCTGGGAGTGGATGCTGAGGTTCTGCTGGCCAAACAGGGCCTCTAAGGTCAGACCCCACTTCCTCTCCGCTTCGTCCAAACACACTTTGGTTTTACGAGGTCCCTCCGCGTCTCACAGCGGCAACGCACATCGCGTGCTCCCGGCTCCACGGCACCGCTAGCGGAGGAGCAGCTATTTTCCATGCAGAAGGACATTTATTTTCTTGTGTATTGAATTGTATTTGCCGCTGTTACCGTGGTGTCAGCAGTCTGAGTAGAGCGGGTTGTAAACCACTGTGTTAAATCATGAGCCTCCTCTGCATTGGGGCTCTCCGTTAATATTGCAGTGGCCACCGCAGCCATAAAATGTGGTTTTTTTTTCCCTGCACCTCTCATCAGATTCATAAATACTCTCTGTACGTTTTTATTCACCATATTTATTATTGCAACTTTTGAAACGATTGGAATGCTTGATGCAAGTGAAAAAGTTGCTCATTTTCACAGATCAAACATAAACCAGTTCTATGTGACTGAGAAAAGTTGGAGTTCTTGTAAATCAGTGATTGACACTAAAAGCCTTCTGTGTAACGGATTGGGTGGGGGGGGGTAATTTTCGTTTGCGTTTCATTTGTGGGAAATTGATTAAATCCCTTCAATTTCTCCTGCGTTATATTTCTGATCACAGAAGCACGTGGCTCACACAAATCCACCGTAATATTATGATGCAACAACGTGTTGCCCATGATAAATGTAACGTGAATGTGCACAGCGAGCAACAAACGTGCAATTATTGTTTGGAAAGAAATACGGTCGCCCGACGCGTACGTGATACATCACACCAGATGATGCTGACGCTGTTGTCTTACGCGGCATGCCTCTGATTCCGGAATGCCGGCGTGCTATGTAAAAGCACACACCGTTTCCCGCTTTTTTGTTTCTATCTAAACAGGCAACGCCGTAACGT
Source organism: Coryphaenoides rupestris (assembly GCA_002895965.2). Taxonomy (NCBI): domain Eukaryota; kingdom Metazoa; phylum Chordata; class Actinopteri; order Gadiformes; family Macrouridae; genus Coryphaenoides; species Coryphaenoides rupestris. The sequence continues at coordinate 514,513 of PIJE02000009.1, read as the reverse complement.
CTTTTTGGCCAATATTCCGGGATCTCTGTGTAGAAGGGGCCTAGTGTTACGTATTCGCCTCCCCTTGCAGCACGGAATGTAGCACCAGCCTAACACTGTGTGTCCTCACTCTGAGCGCTGTGTGTGTGTGTGTGTGTGTGTGTGTGTGTGTGTGTGTGTGTGTGCGCACGTGAGTCACGATCTGTGCGCGTCGCCAGGAGCCTGTCCTAGCTTGCGTGTCCCACCGACTCCCACGCAATTCCTTCTCCCACATCTGGGGCTCCACTGGGCGCCATACCAGGGCCTCTTGCAGAGTCTCCTGCAGCACGCATACATACATACATACATACATACATGCATACATGCATGTATGTATGTATGTATGTATGTATGTATGTATGTATGTATGTATGTATGTATGTATGTATGTATGTATGTATGCACCCCCTCCAAACACTGAGGACAAGGCCTGCATGCCACCAGCAGGATGTCATTGCTGTGAGGGGGTGAGGGAAAAAAACGTTAGCATCTCTGGAGCCAATTATTGTGTTGTTGTGTTTTGTTTTCCTGCTTGGCCTCCTGGTCTCGCTACGCCCATAAAAAGAAGAATAAAAAGCGTTTTTTTCCCCCTTCTTAGCTAAATAAAGACAGGGCCCACTCTGCCAGTGGTGCAAAACACTATCATTTGACACAATGGGACCAAGTCTGCTATTTATTTCACATTTGATTGTTTATTTTATACACGTGAATCCGCTCGCGTGTAAACATTAAGTACAGCCCTCGTGGCCAGACGCCTTTCTGTAAAAAAAAGTACACACACACACCTACAGACACACACATACACACACACACACACACACACACACACACACACACACACACTGAAGGCATGTTTGCTCTGGTGCTGAGCTAATACAGTCAACACACACAGAGAGAGAGAAGCTCCCTCTCAGGACAAAGCCCGTGGTGGTGGTAGTGGCGGCAGTGGTCCAGGTCCCGTGCGGCCGGAGCCCCCCCCCCCGCATTCCTCCATGCCTCCCGCCACGAAGAAGACGCGAGGAGGTATCAGCGGACCGTGCGAACACACAGCGGCCAGCGGTCCATTCACCGCCTGCTAGCTGCGAGTCTATGCGTTTGCAGTCAAAAGACAACATGGACTCCCGCAACCCGATGTTTAGTCAAACACACGCCGCCCCCCCCCCCCCCCCCCACACACACACACACACACAGCTTCCTCTTCCCAGTGACTTTTTAGTTCCCATAGGGGAAAAAAAAGACTTGGCTAATATTAGCCAACATTAGCATTTCTTCTCACAGAATCATCGCTTGCCTGGTCAAGTGCCGACCGATTCATTCGTTATTTCATTTCTTGTCGTTTGTTTACAAAGGGTGTTATTCAGAAGTGATGCATCGAGATTTGTCATTGAAAGACATTAGTTCCAGCTGACAACTATTTTTGTAGCATTCAAAATAATCTGTCCGACTCCGGAGCGATGGCTCCCTCCCGGCGGCCTGTGTAAACACAACCCCAGCGGAGGGCCCACTGACTCTGGGGGCCAGATGGTCCGGCCGCCGGGGGTCCTGCACCACACCTGGGCTACTGTTGACCGCAAACAAAGATGTCCGCCACTAATGCAGAACCGTGTGAATGAGTGACTAGCTCGGCGGTACCGACGGAGGTCAAATATTAAAACGCGCCGACGTTTGAGACGTCAGCACCCTTTCTGCTCTGCACACAGACACGGACGGGTAGACGGACACACACACGGGAGATTAATATTAGGCATGTTGTTATTATTGTCCTTGGATTATAGTTCTCTTTTCTTTTTCTTTTTCTTTTTCTTTTTCTTTTTCTTTTTTTTTCTTTTTTTTTTCTTTCTTTTTTCTTTTTCTTTTTCTTTCTGCCTTTCTTTCTTTTTTCTTTCTTTCTGCCTTTGTCTTTCTGCCTTTCGTTCATTCTTTCTTTCTTTCTGCCTTTCTTTTTTCAAACACACGTTCCAAACTCCGATGTTCGCGGCACACACACACACTCCCCCCCACACCACCAGCACTGCCCCCCCCCCAACTACCCCCTCAAATAGCGAGGCGCGCTGCAGTAATCATACTAAAATAAATACATCTGCTGCGAAGATGTTGCCAGCAGACGGAATCTGACGTACGGCTGAGACCAGGAATGTTGTTGTTAGCCACATACTATGAGGACCAGCACGGATCTGAGTCTCTCACAGTCAGCTGGAATCACAGATGCACATTGGGTATGCATGGGCACACCAGCGCAGGGAACCAGCAAAGGGGGTAATTTATGCACCTCATGACCATCGCTATCGGGTGTCATAGAGCCCGAGTCACGGCACATGTTCACGTCTGGGAGGCAGTCTGCCTTCGTGATCTACCTTCGTGATCTACCTTCGTCATCTGCCTCCGGGAGGGGGTGGGAGGAAACACACTGCTCACTTGTTGCCTCCACCAGGGTCTGGCCGGTCATGATGTTGCTCATGTGAGACCGACCGCGATCACGTTATAAACAAACAGAAGACGTAGGAGCACGTCCACATCTGAGGGGGTGTGTAATACGGAGGCGGTGGTGGGGAGGGAGGTGGGGAGTGGAGGTTGAGGTGGTAGGAGGGTTGGGAGAGTTGAGGTGGTGAGGGTGGTTTCGGGTGTGCAGACAATATCTTCCAGCTGTCTTAGAGTTATAGTAAGAGTGAGTTAAGTTTTTGCTTCATAACCACTCTGTAGGAAGCAGGAATCAGATGAGGATTCGAGGCACAAAGCCAGGTAGAGAGAGAGAGAGAGAGAGAGAGAGAGAGAGAGAGAGGAGAGAGAGAGAGAGAGAGAGAGAGAGAGAGAGAGAGAGAGAGAGAGAGAGAGAGAGAGAGAGAGAGAGAGAGAGAGAGAGAGAGAGAGAGAGAGAGAGAGAGAGAGAGAGAGAGAGAGAGAGAGAGACTGGGAGAGAGAGAGAGAGAGAGAGAGAGAGATCGGGAGAGACAGACACAGAGACAGAGTTAAGAGGCAGATCAGTGAGAAGACATGGCTGGATGAGCACGTTGCCACATGAACGTGAGAGAGGGTGAGAGGTTTGAAGGAGTCTAGTGGGCAGCCCCCAGATCCCCAGTCTCCAGCGAGCTGCCCCGCACCCCCCGGCCCCCCTTGGTACACACAATGGCTCATTCTGTCTGACAGGAAGTCCAGGCCTGAATAGTGACCTTGATTGAAGTTTGAGGCTTCCTGTGGTCCTCCGCAGCATGATGGCTGTGCCACTCACTGTCCCCCCGTCCCCCCCCCCCCCCTCCAGCATGCCATAACGTTAGACAGAAAGGCCGTGGCCGGGGCGCTCTACAATACGTCCTTGTTTCTGCTGCGAGATGAGTAACTCCGATGAGATGAACAAGACATTGTGTGGCCTCAAAGACCTCGTCTTCCCACTGGCTCCCGGCCGTTTCTCTAACGTTGACGATGTGTCGCTTTTCTTCAGCCCGTCATTGAGTTCCCACATGACCCCCCCTCCACCCCACCCACCACAATCACATGGTGCGTCCCGGGGATGTGTATGCATGCATGGCATTCAATGAGCTCATTTGGATGTATTTTCTGTGTTTCCCAGTCATTTATTGTCAGAGAGACGTTTTCCGTCCCGCTGGGTCCGAGCACGGACAATTTGTTATGCCACTGAATGGATGTTTAGTCGACTCTTCTTCGTCTTGATATTTGCCAGAGTGGGCTGAATGTAAACAGGAGTGGTGAGAATCAGGCAGGGTTGTAGCGGGAGGATAGAGGATGGGGGGGGGGGGGGGGGGGGGGGCAACACACAAACAGTATCCATAATGAGACCCCGCTGGCGTTTTGTGGAGCCCTTTTGGAGAGTTGTGTGGGATGCGCAGATCTGGGGGGGTTTTTTTTAGCAGAGGAAGTCACAGTAGAATGATCCACATTGTCCACGGCATACAAAACATTGCGTCTTGCAACTAAAATCCTTTACAGTCTACTATGGAGAGTGTGTGGAGTCTCCCGCTGGGGAACACGACTTTCTCCCCGTCAGTGAGCACACCAAGAGGCCAACAGCGTGTGAGCTGGTACCGTCGGGCTGGAAAACATCACACATAATGGACGTAATGGTTTTGTGGTTCAGAGAGAACGTGTGTTTTCCTTACGTTGATGCCTGGAGGAGATAAGGCGATGCGTCGTTCACACGGATCAGCGGACCGGGAGCTAATGAAGCGCATCACACTCAATGACAGACCACACAGATGTGGGAAACATGGGGGAGAACATAAGGGTCAACTGGTTTCCCTCTCACACGTCTCTCACACGTCTCTCTCTCTCTCTCTCCCCCCCCCCCCCCACACACACACACACACAGCTTCCTCTTCCCAGTGACTTTTTAGTTCCCATAGGGGAAAAAAAAGACTTGGCTAATATTAGCCAACATTAGCATTTCTTCTCACAGAATCATCGCTTGCCTGGTCAAGCGCCGACCGATTCATTCGTTATTTCATTTCTTGTCGTTTGTTTACAAAGGGTGTTATTCAGAAGTGATGCATCGAGACAGTGATTTGTCATTGAAAGACATTAGTTCCAGCTGACAACTATTTTTGTAGCGTTCAAAATAATCTGTCCGACTCCGGAGCGATGGCTCCCTCCCGGCGGCCTGTGTAAACACAACCCCAGCGGAGGGCCCACTGACTCTGGGGGCCAGATGGTCCGGCCGCCGGGGGTCCTGCACCACACCTGGGCTACTGTTGACCGCAAACAAAGATGTCCGCCACTAATGCAGAACCGTGTGAATGAGTGACTAGCTCGGCGGTATACCGACGGAGGTCAAATATTAAAACGCGCCGACGTTTGAGACGTCAGCACCCTTTCTGCTCTGCACACAGACACGGACGGGTAGACGGACACACACACACACACACACACACACACACACACACACAGACACACACACACATGTTAATTATCGCAGAAGGCCTCATAATACATTCACGAATTTTGAGGGTTCGTTTTGGATTAACACATACAATACAGCTTTTGTTGATAATAAAAGATGTGTACATCACACATTGCTCTGCTCTGATTGGTTGTAACTCTGTCCAATCACATCCAGAGGCATTTTGGTCTGCACCTGTTGAAAATGCTGTGTGGAAATTGAAAATGATCTGAGAGGTTCCACACTAATATGCAAATTAGCAAATTGATCTGGCGATGTCAGACTGCATACAATACATAGAATTGACCAATAACTACATTTATTCATGTATTATTTTGGTATATGGGCATGCGGGGGGGGGGGGCACAGCCATCATGCTGCGGAGGACCACAGGAAGCCTCAAACTTCAATCAAGGTCACTATTCAGGCCTGGACTTCCTGTCAGACAGAATGAGCCATTGTGTGTACCAAGGGGGGCCGGGGGGTGCGGGGCAGCTCGCTGGAGACTGGGGATCTGGGGGCTGCCCACTAGACTCCTTCAAACCTCTCACCCTCTCTCACGTTCATGTGGCAACGTGCTCATCCAGCCATGTCTTCTCACTGATCTGCCTCTTAACTCTGTCTCTCCCTATCTCTCTGCCTCTGTCTCTCTCCCTCCTCTCTCTCTCGCCCTCTCTCTCCCCTCTCTCTCCCCCTCTCTCTCTCTCTCTCTCTCTCTCTCTCTCTCTCTCTCTCTCTCTCTCTCTCTCTCTCTCTCTCTCTCTCTCTCTCCCTCCTCTACCCTGGTTTGACCTCATCCTCCCATTTCCTGCTCCTCACAGGGCTGGCTTTGTGCCCGACCTTCTCGACTCCTCTTATCTCCCTCTTCTAGACGCTGGAGTTGTCTGACCCCCCCCCCCCCCCCCCCCCCCCCCCCCCCCCCCCCTCCCCCCCTCCCCACCCCCGCCTCCGTATTACACACCCCCTCAGATGTGGACGTGCTCCTACGTCTTCTGTTTGTTTATAACGTGATCGCGGTCGGTCTCACATGAGCAACATCATGACCGGCCAGACCCTGGTGGAGGCAACAAGTGAGCAGTGTGTTTCCTCGTTACTTTATGGAGCCACCCCCTCCCGGAGGCAGATGACGAAGGTAGATCACGAAGGTAGATCACGAAGGCAGACTGCCTCCCAGACGTGAACATGTGCCGTGACTCGGGCTCTATGACACCCGATAGCGATGGTCATGAGGTGCATAAATTACCCCCTTTGCTGGTTCCCTGCGCTGGTGTGCCCATGCATACCCAATGTGCATCTGTGATTCCAGCTGACTGTGAGAGACTCAGATCCGTGCTGGTCCTCATAGTATGTGGCTAACAACAACATTCCTGGTCTCAGCCGTACGTCAGATTCCGTCTGCTGGCAACATCTTCGGAGCAGATGTATTTATTTTAGTATGATTACTGCAGCGCGCCTCGCTATTTGAGGGGGTAGTTGGGGGGGGGGCAGTGCTGGTGGTGTGGGGGGGGAGTGTGTGTGTGTGCCGCGAACGTCGGAGTTTGGTCGCGAAAAGCGTGTGTTTGACTAAACATCGGGTTGCGGGAGTCCATGTTGTCTTTTGACTGCAAACGCATAGACTCGCAGCTAGCAGGCGGTGAATGGACGGCCGCTGTGTGGTCGCACGGTCCGCTGATACCTCCTCGCGTCTTCTTCGTGGCGGGAGGCATGGAGGAATGGGGGGGGGGGGCTCCGGCCGCACGGGACCTGGACCACCGCCGCCACCGCCACCACCACGGGCTTTGTCCTGAGAGGGAGCTTCTCTCTCTCTGTGTGTGTTGGCTGTATTAGCTCAGCAGAGCATGTTCAGTGTGTGTGTGTGTGTGTGTGTGTGTGTGTGTGTGTGTGTGTGTGTGTGTGTGTGTGTGTGTGTATGTAGGTGTGTGTGTGTACTTTTTTTTACAGAAAGGCGTCTGGCCACGAGGGCTGTACTTAATGTTTACACGCGAGCGGATTCACGTGTATAAAATAAACAATCAAATGTGAAATAAATAGCAGACTTGGTCCCATTGTGTCAAATGATAGTGTTTTGCACCACTGGCAGAGTGGGCCCTGTCTTTATTTAGCTAAGAAGGGGGAAAAAAACGCTTTTTATTCTTCTTTTTATGGGCGTAGCGAGACCAGGAGGCCAAGCAGGAAAACAAAACACAACAACACAATAATTGGCTCCAGAGATGCTAACGTTTTTTTCCCTCACCCCCTCACAGCAATGACATCCTGCTGGTGGCATGCAGGCCTTGTCCTCAGTGTTTGGAGGGGGTGCATACATACATACATACATACATACATACATACATACATACATACATGCATGTATGCATGTATGTATGTATGTATGTATGTATGCGTGCTGCAGGAGACTCTGCAAGAGGCCCTGGTATGGCGCCCAGTGGAGCCCCAGATGTGGGAGAAGGAATTGCGTGGGAGTCGGTGGGACACGCAAGCTAGGACAGGCTCCTGGCGACGCGCACAGATCGTGACTCACGTGCGCACACACACACACACACACACACACACACACACACACACACACACAGCGCTCAGAGTGAGGACACACAGTGTTAGGCTGGTGCTACATTCCGTGCTGCAAGGGGAGGCGAATACGTAACACTAGGCCCCTTCTACACAGAGAATCCCGGAATATTGGCCAAAAAGACGTTACGGCGTTGCCTGTTTAGATTAGAAACAAAAAAGCGGGGAAACGGTGTGTGCTTTACGTAGCACGCCGGCATTCCGGAATCAGAGGCATTGCCGCGTAAGACAACAGCCGTCCAAGCATCATCTGGTTGTGATGTATCAGTACGCTTCGGGGCGACCGTATTTCTTTCCAAACAATAATTGCACGTTTGGTGCTCGCTGTGCACATTCACGTTACATTTATCATGGGCCCAAGCACGTTGCTTGCATTAATATTATTACGGTGGGATTTTGTGCAGCCACGTGCTTCTGTGATCAGAAATATAACGCAGGAGAAATTGAAGGATTTAATCAATTTCCCACAAATGAAACGCAAACGAAAATTTACCCCCCCCCACCCAATCCGTTACACAGAGGCTTTTAGTGTCAATCACTGAATTTACAAGGAACTCCAACTTTTCTCAGTCACATAGAACTGGTTTTGTTTGATCTGTGAAAATGAGCAAAACTTTTTCACTTGCAATCAAGCATTCCAATCGTTTCAAAAGTTGCAATAATAAATATGGTGAATAAAAACGTACAGAGAGTATTTATGAATCTGATGAGAGGTGCAGGGGAAAAAAAAACCACATTTTATGGCTGCGGTGGCCACTGCAATATTACCGGAGAGCCCCAATGCAGAGGAGGCTCATGATTTAACACAGTGGTTTACAACCCGCTCTACTCAGACTGCTGACACCACGGTAACAGCGGCAAATACAATTCAATACACAAGAAAATAAATGTCCTTCTGCATGGAAAATAGCTGCTCCTCCGCTAGCGGTGCCGTGGAGCTGGGAGCACGCGATGTGCGTTGCCGCTGTGAGACGCGGAGGGACCTCGTAAACCAAGTGTGTTTGGACGAGCGGAGAGGAAGTGGGGTCTGACCTTAGAGGCCCTGTTTGGCCAGCAGAACCTCAGCATCCACTCCCAGGATATTTGCTTTCCCCCGGTGTCATCCCATGTTATGTTTCCCATGGAGCACCAGGGATATACACCAAGCAGCCAGAGGCAGACCCTCTGGGAAGTGTCCAAATCGAGCGGCTGGTCGTTTATCTGCTCTATTTTTAGCAACGCTCCGGGAGTGTATACTGGGGTTTTTATTTTATTTTCGTTTGGCCAGGGAGTTGGCACAGCACCAATGCCGGGAATAATGGACACAGTGATATATTGTTATTTATTCCACATTTGTTGAATACTTGATCCCCGATTGGTCAATAACATTCCAACGGTGTGCACTATTTTTTCATTAACGGAACACCTCTGCCTTTTAAAAGCTCTGGAACATTGCGCTACAAATCCAACGTTAAAAAGAACGGTCAAACAGAACAATCGACCTCCTATGTTTGAACCGTTTCCTTGATGAAGACAATAAGCATATATTAATTTCTGCTGATTTAAGTCTATAAAAAACCAATAGATGAACATTATAGATGAAAGTAACTACTAACTATTGTTATAACACTGAAGTGCGACACTTCGGTGGTGGCAAGCATCACCACCCCTATTAAACATTACATTCACTCTGAAACATGATCAAAATGTGACCAGTTGCCATGGTTACATTGGCTAGTTATCTCCCACCTAAAAAGCCAACCAGCGATGCCAGTTGGCGAGGTATGCCAGTACCTCCAGACACCTGGAGGTGAATCCATGGTGCTACTGGTGCACTATTCAACTGCACTAATAGATCATCCGTATATACGCTAGGTTGAATTCAACAAATGATAAAAACCCCACCCGGCCGGACTTCTCACACAACAAGGAACGGACACAGGGGCATCCCATCTGCATACCAGAACTAGAACCTAATATTCTGATTATATAACCGGGATAAAACACATTTTTTTCAGGATTGTCTCTCTCAAAAGGCATCAATAAAACACATAAATATGGACAAATGTGTGTGTCCATGTTTACTTTTTTAAAGGCAAAGTGGTGTCTCGTCCGTTCAGCCGGATTCTCCACAGCATTCCCTAGCTCTGTTGTCATTACTAATGTAACCGTGGAGTGTGTGTGTGGTCAGTGGCTGGTTTAAGCAACCTCACCTGGCCTGAGTCAGGCTGATTAATCTGGGGCTGGGTGGGGCTGCACCGATGTGGTGCATTTGGGTGACCATGGCACACAGGATAAACCAGCCATCGCCCCACACACACACACACACACACACACACACACACACACACACACACACACACACACACACACACACACACACACACACACTCAGGGAGAGCACGAGCACGCTAGCATTTCTCCATCTGCTCTGTCTTCATTACTACAAGAAAACACGGTTGATATTGATAATCAGTATGCCAAGACTCTGAAGCATCTTCAAGTCAACTATGATTCTTCAGGATCTAAAGATTATAATTAGTTCACTTCAGGTCAGATACGATTCACACATCTTTCACGAGGTATACTGACCCTCTTCTACAACAGCAGCAGGGAATAATAGAGTCCCTTAAGCTCGGCGGTACCGACGGACGGTCTAATATTTAAAACGCCGCCCGACGTTTGCAGACAAGTCAGCACCCTTTCTTGCTCTGCACACAGACACGGCACGGGTAGACGGCACAACACACACACACACACACACACACACACACAGACACAGACACACACACACATGTTAATTATCGCAGAAGGCCTCATAATACATTCACGAATTTTGAGGGTTCGTTTTGGATTAACACATACAATACAGCTTTTGTTGATAATAAAAGATGTGTACATCACACATTGCTCTGCTCTGATTGGTTGTAACTCTGTCCAATCACATCCAGAGGCATTTTGGTCTGCACCTGTTGAAAATGCTGTGTGGAAATTGAAAATGATCTGAGAGGTTCCACACTAATATGCAAATTAGCAAATTGATCTGGCGATGTCAGACTGCATACAATACATAGAATTGACCAATAACTACATTTATTCATGTATTATTTTGGTATATGGTATATGTATTTAGAAAAATAAATATATGTTTACAAATTTCCAAAATCACGTGTTCCTCATTGCAGACCAGTATCACTGTTTGGCAACAGGAATAGCAGGTCTGCGGAGGCTCCTTTTGATTTAAGCAGGCGGTTACACTTAAAGTGTCAATAGAGCACCAACGGTCCTCCAGCGTAGGACAGGTTGGGTGACATACGTATGTGTTGTTCTGACAAAACACCTCATTCACTAATAGATGTTAGTCACACACACACAAAAAGCCCCTTAGCAGCTACTGGAGCCCCGATGAGACTGAGATGCTGCATGAACACCATTGGCTCGCGCGCCAAATCAATCAAATCTGATGAGAGCGAAGCTCTCAGAGCAGGAGGTCAGCAGGCCGGCCGTCAGCCTGGGAACTGGCTGTCAATCATGAGGCTTTTGTTGTTGTTGTTGTTGTTGTTGTCTTGAACCACTCTGAAGAAGCAGCTCTGATGAGAGGTCACGTGACGCCGTTCGTCGGAGACTGACTTCAATTAATTATGACTTCTGTTGGACCAGCTTCCTACTTGGCCGCGTATGGAATCAAAAAGAAGAAGCCGTGCAAGAAAAATGGCTTCTCTCATTAGTTTGGGTTTTACATGTCAAACACAGCAGATAAGCGCTAAGCCTGCTCATAGCCTGGGCCAGGAAGGCGTCGTGTGTTTTCGTCTTCAACGGGAGATGTATAATGATCTCCTCTTCCTTCCACCAGCAGCTCTGCCTCGCGTCGCTCGACGTGACTGCATGGGAACGACGTTTGGAACGAGGACTGGATGACTTTGGGTGACATTGATGAGTCAGTGAGTGAGCAGGAGGGAGTGTATTGCAAGCCATACCGTGCAAGGTTACATGGGATCTGTATTCGAGCAGACCGGCTGAACGAGCTGGGCTGTTTGTATTGCAGGAACAGGGAACACAGAAAACACGCTGCAGTGCCGGGGAAAGATTTCTGGCAAACAGACAGGAAGCAGGAATTATGCGATTTCTTGGAAAACGTTCCCATGATGCCTCTCTATTGGTACTCAGTGTGATTCGATAATTGAGTCGTATTACGTGTATTGTGTAAAGAGTACGGTGGTAATACAATATATGGCCTGTAATGTGTGTAGGTGTAAGTGTGTGTGCGTGTGTGTGTGTGTGTGTGTGTGTGTGTGTGTGTGTGTGTTTGTGCGCCACACATCTTTAAAGACTCTAAAGGCACACACACACACACACACACACACACACAGATACCCTCACACAGATGCACCAACAATAAAGCTGCGTGTCTTGTGTTTTACTGCGTCCCTGCTGACCCATGACCCCCCTATTGTGTGTGTGTGTGTGTGTGTGTGTGTGCGTTTGTGTGTGTGCATGTGTGTGTGTGTGACGCTGCAGGCACCAGACTGTACAGCGGCCTCCCCATCTGACTACCACAGACTGACCACTGTTTGGCTAATTACCCCACAGGCCACAGGACACTCACCCCTGATGCCCCTGTGTGACCCGCGGCCATCAAACAGTTGTACTCCCCCTGCCACCTCCTCCTCCCCCCTCCTCCTCCTCCAACACACCCAATCTAGCTATTG
>PIJE02000009.1:489851-499851 GCA_002895965.2 Coryphaenoides rupestris | reverse complement strand
CACGCCACTTACTCGTTAAAACGGTTTTGTGTTTTTACAACAGCCTGGTGCACTTCCATACATGAAAGTTGTCCATTAGGGCTGAACAGATGTCACATTAGCTGAACCAGGAGATCAATAGTGTGGCGCCAATCCCCCATTCATGCGCCGGCCCTACGGCCAGTCCCGCCTCTCTGTGTACCACTTAGACACTTTTAGTGTCCAATTCGTACAACTCGACGTGTGTCTGTAGTACGAGGGCGAGGACAATGGGGGCGTTCTTACGAAGACAAAAGAATTCCACTTTTACTGACATGACCTGTAGCTGGAGTGACCTGCAGCCCTTGGAGAGAGAGAGAGAGAGAGAGAGAGAGAGAGAGAGAGAGAGAGACCCCTGCTGCCCCTTCAGATGGATGCTGCTGTGTATTCCGCTGGGCAGTAGAGGCAGGAGGACGACTCTGAGAGGGTATTGGTGGGAACTAAGCGCTGCTCGGGGCTCTATATAAGGAAAGGGTGGCGTTGCGGGGAGGCTGCTGCTGCTGGAAGTTGTTGGGTGAAAGTGTAAACAGCAACCACCAACTAGCCCTCTGCTAGTCCTCTCCATGGGCAGAGGTTTACGACAAGTTGTCCAAACACCAGCGTGGGCGGACGGAGCGAGCGAGGTGCGGGCAGGTGCGATGGAAGGGGCTTGAAGGAGCAGAAGGCTAGCACTACAGGGTTGTTCTCTTTCTCTCTCTCCCTCTCTCTCTCCCCTTTCTCTTTCCCTCTCTCTCTCTCTTTCTCCCCTACACTCAGTTCGGAACGAACCGTGTCGGACTTCTCAAGTCCGTTGATGCTCTTTTCACCTTCATCCTCTTTGGTTTTTAATCGTCCAGAGGGGACCGGGAACATGACTTAAGTAACAGGCGTCGAATCCTTAGTGTAACGGTGCCGAGTCAGGCTTTCTTTTGGTTCGGTACAGCCGCCTTGGTCTGGCTCGTCTCCCCGTGCTTGTTCGCTTGGCCCTTCCCGGTTCAGTGGTACCACGCGCGCGGGCCTGCCGTCGGGCGCCACCACAGCATTGGCGTTTGACGAGTGTGACAACATGCGCTCGTACGGACGATATCCACACACATTGAATAAGTTTGTCAAATCTGCCTAAGTCTTTGACTACAAGACCTTGATCTTGTTTTCTCGTCCCGGAAAAGGTTGGACCGCTAGTTGTTCCCTTACTCCTCCGTGTTCTATGTGTCGCGCTAGTCGGCTTTGTTTCTTCTTATCTTCATACACTGAGTCGCCCACTCTATCACACCCCATCTAGACTTACTTTTCTATCAGCTGGTATGTACCATAAGAAGACTGCAATTACGAACCACCAGTTCAACACGAGACATTGCCATATCATTCTAGCCGCTGTCTTGCACACAACAGCAACGATGGTCGTTCCTCTTTATTTGCCGTCACAAGTGCACAGAGGGGGAGAATCGCGTCTCGGTGGGACAAGTTCTCGCTAGAGACCGCCGTCCCCCCTACTCCTGGCCCATCATTCCAGAGGTTGCCCTCCCCGTGCTCTCTCATCATCTCTTTGCAGGTGCCCTGAGTTCTCGGATGGTGCGCGCACGCACAGGCTGACAAGCTGGCTCCGGAGTGTGTAAGCTCGAGCGGGTGGTAGACAAAACGATTGAAGCCATTGCCGTTCTTCAAAAGCGGCACGGGCTCGGTCTTGCTCGTGGTGAAGCGCGCTCTCGCGCCCCAAGGGCTCGCCATTTCCAGCAAATGCTCCTCTCCTCAGACGAACTAGTGCAGCCAGAGTCTCCACACGGCCAGCGAGCGCCGCCGCAGGAACCCTGGCGGCAGCCTTATTACGAGCGTTGGCCCGGTGCTATGACCCGCCTGTAGCCTGATGGGTTGTTCTTCCTTTTTCATATGGTCTGCTCTCTGAGGTGTATGACCAGTTTACTTCTTCCCGACCGCTGAGCCAAACCCGAGAAGCTAGCACAGTAGTGCCGCCCAGAAGAGGAGAGGATAACATTTTCGGGAGCACCGCTTGGATCTCTGGGATCTGGGAGAGCCTCATCGAGGAGTTGGGAACAGCGGGAACACATGTGGATCCACCTCTTTACCCCATCTCTCTTCACAAGGTCGGGTGCAAAAATCCGACTGAGACAAAGGATGGGGGAGGACAGGGGCTCTGGGGGCCCCTGAGGTACCGCGTGAAGAGAAGCTCCCAGGCTGTGTGTGTGTGTGTGTGTGTGTGTGTGTGTGTGTGCGTGCGTGCGTGTGTGTCTGTGTGTGTGTGTGTGTGTGTGTGTGTGTGTGCTCACCATGATGTCATGCAGTCCAAGCCAGGGACGTTCATGTAAGCGGATTCCTAAGTGTCACATGATATAATCATCATGTTGTTGTCATCGTTGTTTTCCATATGTTGTGTCGTGTGTGTTAAAGAAATACCATATATTGTGAGAATCTCTATAATCTCTTTACAAATCAAATGTTGTGCGACATATCTCATATCTTGTGCAATAGTACTTCTCATTACTACTTCTCAATGCCAACTTGTTGTGTTTACTAAATATCTTGCCTATATTTTTCTTTTAGGTTTATACACTGTACATGTATTATTCTATTGTTTTTATTCTTATGTTGTTGGTATTTTTGAGCAACCTCTGGCAAAAGAATTCCCTTCGCTATTAATAAAGTTCTGTATAATCTTATCTTATCTTATCTCTTTTGCCGTCGGCATTTTTTTTCGTTGAGGCGTTCCGCACGGCGCACTCAACACGTCAGCCACAATCAAACTGCTCTGTAATTCTAGCCGTGTCGCACTTTTGACCGTCTTTCTGCAGCCGCTCGCGTCGATAGTTAATAACGCTTGACAGCACGTCATGGGAAAGCTGTGCTGTGACATGGAGCCCCCCCCGTCCGCCCACCACCACCACCACCCAAAATCCTCCCTTCCACTGACACCGAGCTGAGAACTCACCCGCAAAAAAGAAGGGTTTGGTGGGGGGGTTGGGGTGGGTTGGGGGGAGGACTGGGCTGCCATGATCAGGAGGAGCGGCCCGGTCTCCACGTAATCAGAGGCACATGCATCATCTTCAGGGGGTCACCCGACCGCAGAAAGACCAGACGGCCCTGACAGGATGAAGAGTGACCACCAGAGAGATGATGATGAGAATGACGGGTGATAAATGGAACAATGTCAACAGGGCGCTGAACGCCGCCGGTCCAAATAAATCCCAGCGTCAGACATGACTTATTCATTAATATACTGCTAAGTCCTATCGTGCTGCGTTGCTATTCAAACAAATACCAAGCCGACACCAAAAGACGACAAAATAAAGTCAACAAAATATTTCAAACACATATTTCAAAAATCCTTAATTTTTAACACCCAGCGTAAGTATTTCCATGTCGTTTAAAATCAATTTCACCGAACCCGAAAGAAAACGAGAAAACATATTTTCCCCAGAAGGCCTGTTGCCTGGACGTCACTCAGCCCTATGTGCACGCGTAATGTCCTGCTCTCTAAGCTTAGCCTGCTAGCCAACGGTTCCTCGGCCTCCACTTGTGACCACAGAGCTCGCCTCCACCCCCGGATGGAGGTCAGCTCTTCCTCCACCATTATGACACAACACTTGAACTCGTTAACCCCACCGAACGCTGACTGAGCCATGCTAAGACAAAGCATCTGCTGGGGTTTTTACCGCAAAGTGGAGATCCTCGTGTTTCGATATATATAGATATATATTGCGGAGGATGCAGAGGGACCCAAATTATATGGTGCCACACATTCCTGGTCCTGCCATCGCTGCCCACACCCTTAAAGCCGCAGCTTTAAGGGGGAACCACCAGTGTGTTTATCTGGGCCCTGGGAGGAGACAGTCCTGGGAAAACAACATGACAGGAGCAAGACCTCTCTCTCTCTCTCTCTCTCTCTCTCTCTCTCCATCTCTCTCCCACAAGCCGCACACAGTCTCTCCTCAAGAGGAGGTGTTTTCTTGACGTTGATAGGATCACAAGCGTTATGTCTGAGATCGGTCTGATAGATCGCATCGTATGCTTCAGGTGACGTGGGGGCGGGGTGGAGGGGGCGGCTGTTGGAGGGGTGAGATAGCGGCGATGATGAAGTCGTCAGATACCAGATGACAGTACGGCCGCATCAGACCCAGCCCCCCCCCCCCCCCCCCCCACCCACCCCCACCCCCACCCCCACCTCCACCCCCCCACATGTGCTTCTAAAGAGCTCTAGCTCACCTGGCTGGTTGCTAGGGAAACCTCATCTCATTCTGAACACCTGGGAGGTAACCTGACAGCCGTCGCCCATCGGCAAGAAAAGGACAAAGGCTTGAGTAGGCAAGGTGGCGAACGCAAAGCCCAGCAGGACGCAGGCCGGCGGTGGTGAATGGAGGACGCAGGCCTCGGCTGAGCGGAGGATTAGTGGCGGGGGAAACACGACACCGCGTGGGGAAAACGAGGGGAAATCATCAGGAATTAACCGCGAGACACAAAGGCCAGCTCCCACCGCAGGCCGGTGGATAAGTGGATATGGTGCAGACAAATACAGATCCACTTTCACCGGGGGCGCTTTTCATTGCAGACGGCTGCTTTCTCACACAAGGATTTAAGAAACAGTGAAATTGTGGTGTTAAAGTGGTCCGTGTTTCCTGCTCTGACTTGTGTAATGAATTGTGTTTGTCGATTTGTCGCTTATAAACGCGCAATGTATCTTGTTTTCTGTTCATTTCCACCAAGCGTGATTTATTTTGTGGTAGCCTGTTGCTTTAATTGAAAACAGGGTACAACGGACAGAAAACTGTCGGAAGTAGTTTACCTGGAAGTAGGAAATAAGTGCTTTGGCTTTCCCACATGGGAAAGTTAAGATGGTGGAAATGTTTGCTGTGTGTGGATATTCGTCAGGCCTGGTGAGGGGCCTCGGAAAGCAATGGTTCATCATGTTATTATATTATTGTTTGTTATTAACCTGTTTTATTGTTTTCTATTGATTGATACAGTTGATCAATAAGTATTTAAAGATTTATATTGCAGCATATTTAGATTGTACATATGTCCTATGTTGAACAGTAGCCTATCAGGAACCTACCCGTTTAAAGAGTTGTGGTATTTTGTTCACCAACAGTTTGCATTCTGTGTGGATTAGATTGATCATAATTGAGTGGTTTGATTGAATTACGGTTTTTGACTAATATTCATATGAAGAAGTATGAAGAGTCATGTGAAGAAGAGTCATGTGAAGAATCGCTTGATTTGTTGGAAATATGAGAGAGCATGCTGCTCATTTCCTGACTCATGAATTTAATTTGGCAGATTTAATTTTGTTCTCTGGTGACTTAAACTTAACTTAAAAAAAAGAGAATAGCATCTTTTCATTTTCAAGGGGAGCTGTACTGCAGTCACAGATAAACACGTACAAATACTTTAAATGCTTTTTTTCCCAAACAGCACGAAACAAAGAAAAGTACAAATATACGACCCGTTCGCCCATGAGACTGGCTCTCCTACGACAGGAAGATGAACACGATATTCTGCCTGCTGCTCAGTGACAGCTGACCTGAGGTAAACAATAGTAAGTCACAGTGAGGCCCCTGGGGAGCCCCTGCCTCCATGTGGGGGGTCCCACCCCTGGCACACTTCCCCTGACCCCAGGGTTATCACCATGGTAACACTGGTGGTGGGACGGGGGGGCGGGGGGTACGGCCTCTCAGAGACATACTGGTGGGCTACTGGCTGGTACCTGCACACTCTTATAGGCGCTGTTGTATTGATCAGTCAAAGTAGCACTGGGCTGGCTGGTGGAGTCACTGTATTGAGTGATCAATGAGGGGGCTACTCAATGTGTTTTACGTTATTTCACATTATAACGTATCCGATGAAGAACGATACGTTTCGAGATTCAAGATTAAAGTTCTTGAATCTTGAAAATACCGTTCTTTATCGGAGCGGCTGATCTTCATCGTCGCACTTCTACTCCTACACCTTCCCGCGGTGCCCGACTGTACTCCAACCACCCATCAATCAGCCTGTATTTGACTCCCCATGTCAACACGTTGTGATTTGCAAGTCAGCACTACGGGTGCATATGCGGTTCTGTCCATTAAGTATATGTACAGTGTATACACAGTCCGTGTATCAATGAGTGTGTACACTATGCTTATACATATCCAGATATATACGTATGTATACGTGGCGTTTGTCTGCAGGCCATCCAGCGCGACACGCTGCAGAGAGAGCACTGTGTTTGGGTTGAGTCCAGGGTCAGTTAAGCTTACTCTGACAGTTTTATATACCCAGCGGATGACTGGCCGCCTGCGCTCCCAGGCTCAGGTGGTCACTTCCTCGGACCCGGGCTTTAAAAGCACACTGTTATGGCGTGGCGGCGTTCTGTATTTATAGTGTGGGGCCACTCTGCCACGAAGCCCAACTCCATCCGTGCCCGACGCACACACACTCCTCCACGCACGGACCCCCAAACCCACCCCCGCCCCCCTCCACACTCCAGTCCACCATGGCCGCCGCCACCGCTGCTGGGTGTGGTTAAGGGGGTGAGGGAGGGAGGGAGGGAGGGAGGTGGGGGGGGAACAGAATCCCGGATGTTGATGTTTGAAAATCTGTAGCAGTGTAACGGCTATCGCAGTGTAAGCATGGAGTCGGGAGAGGAAGAGGAAATCTAGAGAGGGAGAGAGGGAGGGAGGGGGAGAGAGAGAAGGGGTGAGAGAGAGAGAGAGAGAGAGACCCCCAAGAATAGAAAACAACAAAGGAAGTGCACCCCGTTAGATGAGTGAGATGACTTTCAAAGCTGGAGGCTGCGGCCCCCTCTCCCCCCCCATCCCTCTTTCCTTCTCCACCCTCCCCTCCGCCCTCCCTCCACCCCCGCCTGGTGCAGCCCAGAGTGCTTTCAGCTGGGTCTGGGATCCCAGTCAACTGTCAGAGGAAATCTGTTTCCAATATGGAGCCTGGTTTCCTGGGAGTACAGGAAACCAGGTCTTCTCTAACACAAAGCGGGCCTGTGCTGACCGGGACCCCAGGAAACTCTGCGTCCTTGATCCCTCCGTGCTTGGGAACGCACCGCACCGCCGGAGGGTCCGTGGTACCGGGACTTGCTGACATCCCAAGGTCCTTCCACTCTCTCAAGGTCTCCCGTGCAAGAGGATACCAGGTTAGATGATCTATAACTGGCCCAACAAACCATGATCACGTGTCGGGGGAAATAGATGACAGGATCTGTGACGTGATCGTCAAAACTTTATCGTCTAGCTAGCAAGCAGAAAGCAATACAAACACATCACGCTCTTTGAGTCCGCTTGAAACCTCTTCATGTTCTAGCAATCCAGAAAAGCTGTGAATCAGGGGATCTGGAAATCCCGTTTAAGCAGGAGTGTAACACAATATTCCCAGGGGACGTCCTGCCGTTTTCACCCACCACCACCACCACCACCACCACCACCACCACATACCATAACATGCTTCAAGGCTCCCTACGCAGCCCAGAGGAAGCGAGTGGAATCAGAGGCTTTGCCTGCTACTTCAATCACAGAGTGCTCCAGCGGTGTTTGCGTGCCAACCAGCCTTCTGCTGCGTATTCAGCCCGGCGGCGCATTTCCACGGTCTTCTTCGGTGGTGGTAATTATACACCACCAAACATAAAAGCAAATTGCTTTTGCAAAGTCCTTTTAATTTGGCTTGCGTTGCGTAGCAAAGCATAGTTTTGTCGTTTTCGTACATGTTTCACATCCTGAACATGATGTATTCAAGTGTACCCTTGGCAGTAGCATGCTGTTTGGATGTGATGAATGGACCATGAGCTAAGACCTACGACCAGCCATGATATCATGTGCCTGATCAAGCACCACATCTGGCCACGGTGGGCATTGTGTCCAGGGACAGCTGGATGTGCGGGGCCCCTCATCCTGTCCACCACGGGGGACACAATGTGTCAGGGGAGGGCCAGCATTTGACAGGCAACACACATCCTCTCAACGCCCGGAGAGCGTGCACACGTTAATTTTTATCCATCCCCATGTTCAGCTTTATGGCATATGTATCGCGCTTGGCTGCTGGTAGTTAACCCCCAGGGGTCGCGGTCCACCCACCCCCACCCACACCCCCCACCCCCCGTAGGCCAACAAAGGCCCTGGGCTCCGGCCGACCCACCTCTTTCATTCAACCTCAGCGTGCCGTGTGTCACCGACCACTGTTTGGGTTTGTCAACTCCCTGCCCAAATATGTGTGGCCGGGCCCTCCCAGAATCTCCCAGAATCCCCTGGGGCGGGGGCACGTTGGGGGGCGAGGTGGGGGTTGGCTTCGTAGGGTAAACACATCTTCAGCCCTTCAGATGTGATGGGTTGGGGGGGTTCAGTGAAGTGACCCCGGGCCCAAGAAACATCATGGCGGTGATGATGATATTCTGGGGTTTCTTAGGGTCGTGCGTTCCAATCTCGTAGTAGCAAAGCACTAATGAAGGAACGCGGGCCTGAGCAGCAAGTCACCCGTTCAGTCTGGGCACAGCAAACGGGACAGCAGCAGACAGTGTGTGTGTGTGTGTGTGTGTGTGTGTGTGTGTGTGTGCACTTATATGCACACACACACACACACACACACACACTGAGTTTAATGGCACAGCAGATGGCTTCATTTACACAGACACACACACACACATGCACGCATGCATGCACACACATGCACTGACCATGAGCATACACACACACACACACACACACACACACACACACACACACATCATGAGATATGAGCTAATGTAGCAACAATTCTCTCTATGTTTTGTATCCAATCACAGCTTTGTTCATACAAGGGAAAAAGTTCACCTGGTATCAAACACTGGGGAATGTGGATAATGTAGCCTTCAGGATGACTGGTTTTCAGATGGACAGGTCACATGGCCCTGGGTAGAAGCTGAGCTCTCTGCCTGTGTGTTATGACCCTCGGAACGGCCACTGGCGCTCTCCCTGGCTCATTAAGCCTGTGGAAAACAGCCAGGCCATTAGAACAAATACTATTCTGAGAGAGAGAGGAGAGAGAGAGAGAGAGGAGAGAGGAAAGAGAGGGTGGGGTGGTGGGTGGGCGTCATTCATTTTGTGCTGTGCTGTGTGGAATAACTCTACCTTGCTTCGCATGCAGGAGAGTACGTTTTCCAGCATGCTCAAGCATTTCAAATAACCTCGTTTACAGCGATCGGTGTGCATTATTAATTCCATATAGCATGTCAGGCTCGGAGAGAATGTAATCAATTGGAAAATAAAACCTTTTTTTTTTTTCAGAGACTCACATTTTGCAATATCACTGATGTGCCATTGTTGTGTTTGTGCTACTTTGTGGCTGTTGTATGTATGTTGTGTGTGTGTGTTTGTGTGTGTCTGCGTATCTGCATGCGTGTGTGTGTGTGTGTGTTTGCGTGTGTTTGCGTACGTGTGTGTGTGTGTTTGCGTGCGTGTGTGTGTGTTTGCATGCATGTGTGTGTGTTTTTGCATGCATGTGTGTGTTTGCGTACGTGTGTGTGTGTGTGTGTGTGTGTGTGTGTGTGTGTGTGTGTGCGTGCATGTGCGTGTGCATATGAGGTGTCCTACCTCATATGCACACGCACATGCATGCACACACACACACATGAGTAGCGAGCGGGGCAGATGACGCTCCACAGACCCATCTACACACACACACACACATACACACACACACACACACACACACACACACACACACACACACACACACACACACACCACGGCTCCATCTGGAGGCCTGTGATCTGAGCTCCTGGCAGGTGAGGAGTCCAGGGGAGTATAGGCGAGGTAACTGAATACAGGCACAGATGATGCATCTTTTGCGTGGCAACTCACCGTTAATGGACCTCAGTATAGAGGGCCTCAAGCTGTTCCACTCACATAGACTTGGAGCCGTGCAATATCCTCCTGTCTTTATGGACTTTAACATAAACATAACATTATGGTCGTGATGATGAACAGTGTTCCTTATGTAATATAACAGCACCATGCTGTGTTGTATTGTG
>PIJE02000009.1:404297-488301 GCA_002895965.2 Coryphaenoides rupestris | reverse complement strand
CATTCTGGATGGCTCATTCTCACACCACACACACACACACACACACACACACACACACCACGGCTCCATCTGGAGGCCTGTGATCTGAGCTCCTGGCAGGTGAGGAGTCCAGGGGAGTATAGGCGAGGTAACTGAATACAGGCACAGATGATGCATCTTTTGCGTGGCAACTCACCGTTAATGGACCTCAGTATAGAGGGCCTCAAGCTGTTCCACTCACATAGACTTGGAGCCGTGCAATATCCTCCTGTCTTTATGGACTTTAACATAAACATAACCAGTATAGAGGGCCTCAAGCTGTTCCACTCACATAGACTTGGAGCCGTGCAATATCCTCCTGTCTTTATGGACTTTAACATAAACATAACATTATGGTCGTGATGATGAACAGTGTTCCTTATGTAATATAACAGCACCATGCTGTGTTGTATTGTGTGGAGATCCGCTGTGATCGGTCGGTAATGAGCACCAGGTGAGAATCAGACAAGGGCTTGGTGGGGTCACCGGGGGTCACAGGCAAATGTCACCCCTGCCCCAGAGGGGGGGCGGTGGGGGTCGTCGGGTGTGGGGGGGGGGGGGGGGGGGTTGAGGGGGCAATATGGAGGGAAACACCAGTGGTCAGGTTTCAATTGCATCCCGGCACAAAGTGTCACCGGGGATGGATCTGTGAGCAGCATGGAGACCCCCACCCCCCCCCCCCCCCCACATCCATCCATCACATGTCACCATGTCCATAGTGGGCTATCTAGCTATCTCTTTGTGTCTCACTCACCCCCCGACAGAATGATATGTGCATCAGCGCCAGACTTCTTCCTATTTTATATGGTCTATTAGATCTTTAAAAACCTGATGTTAAATGTTTAGGCTGCCCTGTCCACACTTCCTACCGCGATCTGTCCTCACACCGTCCACCCGGAGGAAGATGTTATGTTGTAGCGCTGGCTCCCGGGTTACAGTTTTTTTTTGTTGCTATTTTTTTGCTTTTTATCACCGTTCAGATCACTGCACTCATATCCCTTTCACCTCAGTGCTCTAGAGACACATCATCTTTTATAAAGTAGAGGGAAGACAGAGAGGAGGAGGAGGAGGAGGAGGAGGAGGCGATGGAGAATGGATAGAGAATGAGGGCTCCTGGTGTAGTACTAGGGTGGGGGGGGACGTGGGAGGTGGTGATGTTGAAGTACAGGAGATCTGCTCTGCTGGCCGGGGAGCTCCAGTACATGTGGTGCTCACATGGACGCCAGCTGGCCAGGGACGAGGCACATGTTGACACCGGGGCTTTCCAGCAAATACAAGGACCTCAGCCACTGAACGCACTCGGGTTACTGACTTACTTATGTTGGGTTTTTGTACCACCAAACTGTAACCCAAAAAGTGTGTGCGTGTGTGTGTGTGTGTGTGTGTGTATGTGTCTGTGTGTGTGTGTGTGTGTGTGTGTGTGTGTGTGTGTGTGTGTGTGTGTGTGTGTGTGTGTGTGTGTGTGTGTGTGTGTGTGTGTGTGTGTGTGTGTGTCTGTGTGTGTGTGTGTGTGTGTGTGTGTGTGTGTGTGTGTGTGTGTGTGTGCATGTGTGTGTGCATATGTGTGTGTGCATGTGTGTGTGTGTGTGTGTGTGTGTGTGTGTGTGTGTGTGTGTGTGGGGTAAGGGTCATGTAGGAGGGAGGATTGGGGGGGGGGGGGGGGGGGGGGGGTGATGGGGTGGAGGACTTTATAAACTACATGCGGGCTGTCAGCTGGGATGTGCAGCAGGGTTCTGGTCGCCACGGCAGCCCGAGGTCTGGACCAGGGGGGGAGAGGAGAGGAGAGCAGAGGAGTAGGAGGAGTAGCGGAGCAGTAGGGGAGGAGTAGCAGAGCACAGACCTGCATATCGGGCCTGAGATGCGGTTTCCTGTGTGTACTTCCTGTGTGTTTAATGTGCCGTTTACCTTTGTTTATACAGGTCACTTTCGGACAGTCGATTAGACTGTAGTGAGATGACACACTAGCGGACCAGGGATTAAATGAAAGGTCAGAAGGTGTTAGCAAGCCTCTGCTTTGTATGACAACACTTTGTTATTTCTGCTAAGTAGGCTTCACAAAATACACTGTGCTGGGATTAGTGTTGAACCATGACATTTAAAATGTGTCCCCTCAAGTAAACACATTTAGTTTTGTCACAAATTGTCGTCAGTGTTCTCATAATGTAGCTGACCTGGTTGACCATTTTGCCCGATAGAGAATCTAATGAGTCCTGGCACAAGTCTCTTTCTGTCATGTTTCTACCCTGAGTTTCTACTGCCCTCTAGCGGCAGATAGACATAGCGCTGCCGAACGTGTCCAATGAATAACTGAACCTCTACTCCCCTCTAGAGAGCATCATGTTTTATGACATGTTTGTCATACATGTACTAAATTCATGGGACGATTGTTAACCTGAATGCATTTGCAAGTACAATCATTTAAAAAAAAAAAATGCATATCGGTCAAACTGAATATTGTAAGTAAAATATACTAGTAGGCCTATAGCATATCCATTCAAAGTGCATTGGTAATTATCATCTGCCAAATGCGGTACATGTAAATGTAATTATTAACAGAACAGCCATGTTAAAATGGACAAGAAAGATTCCCTTGCATACTATTATATCTAAAACTGGGTGAATTACAATTAAAGGGAATATGTGTAGGATTTGTACATGCATATATCACTCAAAAAATTAGACCTTCCGCGGAAAAAACGAGGAAATGACGTCTAAATGCAGATAATGGCAAAAATGTCTGTTCTGTCATAACATAATTTGTGCAACGTTTATCTATGATGATAACTTAAAATGGATGATGATTGTTATTGTCTCTCACGCCCGCCTCTTGTCTCTCTCATTTCACGGAGCTCCGAGCTCCAGCAGGCTTCAGTTCACTCACCGGCCAAAGGGGTCAGTAATGAGAAGGAATTCATGATTCTTCCATACAGTACATTTAAAGTACACTTCATTAAGTGGGGAAATTCTCTCTCATTAATTCCTTCTCATTACTGACACCTTTTGGTCGTTAAGGAACTGCAGCCTGCTCAAGCTTGTGATACAGCGTGGGTTGGGACAATAACAATAATAAACTGTGAGTTATAATCATAAATAAACATTGTACAAATTTAAAGGTTAGGACAGACAGATTTCTGGCCATTATTCACGCTTTCCTTCCTTTTTCCTGGCAAAACAGACCAAATTCAAATACGATAGAACGCAACAGAGAGAGTCGGTGAAGGTCTCATTTTTTTTTTTAAAATGAGACCATTTAAAGCGATTTGAGCATGTCAAATCCTACTTTTACTCCCGGAAGGAATGAATGACTCGTACGTATCGGACCTACCACGCAGTGTAGCTGCCGGGGAACAACCTCCAGATTTGAGTGCTTGTGCCTTGGTGATGATTTTAGTGCTCTAGCCTCGGTTGACACTCCCGCAGGGCCAGAGAGCGGTTTTCTTGCACATCTCATGGAATGGAGAAACCGGAGCAGCACCCATGTGGAAGCCATACAGACTCCACACAGCCAGGACCCCTGGTGGCAGCGAACAGCCTCGAACCCAAGACCTTCTTGCTGCGATGTGTCCATTATGATCATGGTATCAGATGCCTTGCAAACCGATACCAACGGCCATGCAACCTGTGAACTTAAACTCATTTGGTCACAAGGTGAACTGTGAATGGACTCAACCTGTAGTGAACACTGTAAAGTAGAGTTTTTAATGTCTTCCCTTTGCGATAGCCTCTCAGCCCTAGTAAAACTCTATGCAAGTCCAAACCCGACCAGACCGCAGGACCACCAGAATGCGTAGAGAAGAGTGCATTTTAGTGTTTGTCGTTATCGGAGAAAAAATCAGACCAAGTGATTAACAACTACAGTCGCACACACATGTGCGATGGATCTCTTTTTATGTCTTTTTTTTTGTTTGATTTTAGTCCACAGGGGTTGGCCCTATCCTCGCAAAGGAGAAGGAGAATGTCAGTCATCATGCCACCTGTCAATCAACTCTCACTTAAAAGCCTCCAGACCCTGCTATTACTGGGAGTTAAGCAGAGCACAGAGAGGTTAAGGGCTATAATTTCATGATTTTCAAATTCCACTACAACTATATGGGACACACCCCAACTTGTTTACCTGGGGGGCATCCCTCAAAATGACACAACTTGTCTGACATTTGTTTCTACAATCTGTGAGGGGAGTATCTTCTTTATCTTCTTCAATCTGCCTTAATACGTCCAACCTTGAGGAAGAGCACGCGCTGCCATAACACAGGGAGAATGGATACCTGCAAAACCGTCAGTTAATGGAAAGATAAGGATGCTACATCTTGTCTTGATCTAATCCAGAGGGTTTTATGTGCGAGAGCATCAGATGTTGTGGCCAAGAACGTTGCTGCTCACAACCGCTGTTATGGAGGAAATGAAGTGGAAAGAGCAGAGCTGGGCGGCAATGAATCATCACAGACCTGCAGACAAGTCACAATGGACTCTTTGTCTTAGCGAGGAAAGATAAATAAAGACTGAGTACATCAACGACACTAAGTTGTGCCTAGGTTCCTCCCCCTGTCCCCCCTTCTGGCGTTAATGAAGAAATAATAAAAAGGTTCTGGAAGAATGTCAAGACCATAGGACTGTAAAATATAGGTCAAGACCCACAAACGTTTGAGTGATAGAGACAGGAAAGACTTTTGGTGAATGCCTCAAGAGGGAAGATGTTGATCACACTTAACAACAGTCCCCGTCCTTACTCTCCGAATCTGAAGTATGTTTTAAATAAATAGCAATCCAAACAAGAAAACTAAATGTTACCATTAGTGGAATTAAAAAAACATTTACACCCAAATATTTTCCCTTCAGCGAACACCTTAATAGCCATGCTGTGTGGAAGAAAGAAAAAAACCAGCTAATTAAATTGTATGTCACCTGGGGGTGCTGTGCATGTTTCTTCTGGACAAGTATACTGGTTGAATAGAATGAATAGATGAATGACCTCCTAGGCCTCCTAGGGTAGGAGGCCTGAGGCGGATGTCAGAGAGGATCCGATGAGCTAGCTTAACCACACTCCCCAGGCTTGTACTGTTCTCTCTCTTTCGCCAAAGTCCCCTTCCTCCCACCACCCCCCCACCTCCTGCACTAGTTCACTAGTAGTCCTAGACCTGAATGGACATGATGAAAGGGCCTGGAATCCCAGGCCTTTTTCCCAAGCCTAAACCATTTCGTGTAAACATCTTCCGCTAGCCCCACCCATGTGTCCTCCAGTGGGGCTTGGACACCAGTCGGCGGAGGCAGCCAGGACATCAGCCAGCCAGCCAGACAGACAGACAGACTGACTGTGAGTCTGACTGCATGCAAGATGTGATGAGAGGATGGAGAAGCTGCTGTCACCGTGCGAGCACTCAGGCAGGCATGCACACGCCGCCACACACAACGTGACAATGACCTACCCACTTGGACAATAGGATGTTTTAGAGTGAAAGGCATTGAAAACATCCATAATCTTGTTGTCACATACATGCAACGCGCAAGCTCGCACATACACACACACACACACACACACACACACACACTATGGTATTCCTTGGGGTATTTAAAGAAAGGGATGGGAGAGAAGAATGATTGGAATGGTCTGTGACTCTTACAAGCTCTTGGGAAGAGAAACGTCTCCTGTCTGTCTACAACCTCCAGAGGATGTTATATACAGTACATATAGACATATAGATATATTTATATCTCTCTATATATATAACGCAGTGATCTAAGAGCTAATAATATCTATAGCAATACTAAGGTAATATAGCCAATACTTATCAATAGCAAAACTGCAAAAACATATCAAACATATCAACACAAGGCCATGGAATTAGACATGAGATGACTCAAATTTCAATAATCAGGCCCAAACATGAACAACGTGCAAATGAACCATTGTGAGGGCACAACCCTCAGTGGCTTCACAGGTTACTGACCCGAGGGCTGCTTCTCCTCACGTGTCATGTGTCAGGGTCCCCACCACCACCACCACTGGCACCACCACCCCCCAAAAGCCCCTAAAGGTCCCTCTCATCAGCGGCCAACCAATAAGGGAACTTGAGCTGAATCAGGGCCTCCACCTCCCAGATCCATAATCATCAGCAGCAGGCAGCCGATGTGACGGCGCCACGTTCACTAATTTATGGCTTAACGTGCGGTGTTTGTTAAAGCGTGCCAGCCACGCACACGGCTCCGCAGATTACCCTCCGCCGGGGAGAACAAGGGGGTAGACCCATCGGAGATACCATGTTTTCTGTTATAACTGAAGACGCACAATTCCAACGATATTGTATTGTCTTTTTTTGTCTTTTTTCCTCATTGTCTTTACTGATTCTTTCTCTTCGCATTTAATGTTCTCCAAAATTAGGCCTCGGCGGAAGAATACGCAAGCAGGCAATCAGCACTGAGCCAGAACCTCCTGCATCCTCACTTGTCTTAATGGTTGACGCGTGATACTATCGCCATGACGGTAAACATTTTAATAGATGCTAGAAACGTGCGTGTGTATGTGTATGTGCGCGGGTGCACAGTGCACGCGTCGTGTGTGTGTGGGTGTGTGTGTGTGTGTGTGTGTGCGCGCGCGTGTGCATGCCAGATAGCCTTCAGGTAGTCCATTGCAGGAGCCTGGCTAATGTAAGGCAGGACGGAGAGCAGAGAGCAGCAAGACCGTGCCCTCTGGCTGCCCGGAACAGGTAGCTGCATGGATGATGATGATGATGATGAGCAGAACATGTTAAATGCAACTTGTGTGGTTTTTTTACCCCCCCCCCCCCAAACCCTAACCAATCACAGACGCTAAAAGTGGTGTCAGTAGAAATCTTCGGGTGGAATGCGTTTTTTATTAGTGCAGCATGGCTGTTGCCACGGTTATAGTTCAGCGGCTTCAAAAGACGTGAGGCTGCACGACACATCTGCCTCACACAGCTCCGCTCAGCGCTTGCCACACGGCCTTGGCTCTCCTTCTTCCCTTCTGTCCTTCCTGTTCTTTCGTTGTTTACGTCCTTTTTTTTTGTATGTTTGCTTGTGGCATTTCTCCGTGGCATTTTTTCCCCCTCACACATCGTACGCACGTCGCTAAAGCGCAGTATTAACACCTGACGAAAATCACGCCGGCGTCACTATACTACATGTGGAGACCTTCTCTCTTCCCTGAAGCGCTTTGCGTGCGATAATTACAATTATTATGATGACGACCGATATTCCATTCCAAGAGGGGAAGTTTGGGATTATATGACAGACAAACCCAGTGACTTGTCCAGAGCACCGCCAGCCCAACATGTCCCGACACAGACCCAAATCCAAATTGCCTAAGCGTACGCACACATCTGTCAGATTAGGAGACATGTGGAGGTCTTCTAGATCTCCCTACACAATGATTGTATGGTGAGAGAGGGCCTCCCACCAGACCTCTACAGCACCTCCCTCCCTCCCTCCTCCTCCTCCTCCTCTTCCTTGATGATGTAGCCGCCATGGCTTTGGTTAAAAGAGAGACCGCTATCACAACACACTGTGTATGTTAACATTCATCTCCGGTCCAACAACCACATCACTACTTATTGTATACTTAATGTTCTTGAGAGCCTGGGGTGGCAATGAGTCAAGATCACAGCCACCACCCTTCTCACTTTATTCTGTAATATACTGTAATACATATAACAGTGCTAACTTTACCACACTGCAGTGTATCATAGTATACTGTTTAACCTCATGCAGTGCATTGTACACTGACTGTATGAGGTTATGACTGTTGAGTCACGAGGGCGCTTGCTGTTGAAAAGGTCAGTGCAATATATATAGTATATATACACACAGCACAAAGCAAACTGTACAAATGAATGTATAGCATGGATTAGTCACTGTCTGGGCAGCATTCTCCTCTCCTCCAGGTTGGCCCGGTGCCACCATCACACCCAGGCCACAGAGATGCTGACGGTTCAACAGGTGCACACAGCAGAGGCTTGTCGGGACAGTCCTGCAACAATAATACAGGATTATGAACTGAATATCACTTGAATAATTAAAGATACAAGTTACATTTTTTTTTTATCAACTCTTCTTCTTCTTCTGTGTGTGTGTGTGTTCTGGGGAGCGTGGACCAATACATTTTCCAGTGAACAGAGGAGAGGGCTGACTTTTGCACAAGGACAATATTTGTCTATTTTGGGTGTTTTGTTTTAGGATGCAGAGAGAGGCAACAGTGGGAAAATGAATAAACATGACACAATGCATTATTCTGATCATTTTTTTAGGAAATGCCATCAGTCCAACCATATTTATACAGAGGGGCCTACACAACATGAAAACAAAACTGTCCCCAAGTAAGCACACACACACACACATGCAGGCAGGCAGGCAGAAAAGGTTGAAGGTGTTCTGCTACTCTGAGATGCTTTCGCTCCGTTTTGCTTGTGCGAATGACTTGCAGGCTGGGGCAGGGAGGCAGAGAGAGACTAGGGGGAGAGGTTTGAGAGAGAGAGGGGGAAAAAAAAAGAAAAGGAAAGAAAAAAAGGGAGAGCCAATGATCCCCTTCAGGCCTCCCAACAAGTCTGGACTGCTGCTGCTGCTGCTTCTGCTGCTGCTGCTCCTCCAGCAGATAAGCCCGAGTGTAAGGAACGGAGCCTCTCATGGATCCCAAGTAACTGCAGCTCCATCAACATATCATCGGCGATCCGCAACTTTTCTACATCAACACCATGCGCTAGAACAAACTGCGCGTAAACTTCCCCGACTTCCACGTGTTGCGTCCTCCCGACAGGTGAACACATCCCAGGGGGTTACATTCCGTCTACAGCCTACCTTTCCTGAACCTTTCGGGGGGTGCAGAAGGATACACAGAAGGAGGAGGAGGACATGCCACAGGTGGACAGGCTGCGGAGGACGTGAACAAGTCTGCGGTCCAGAGGGGTTGCTGCTGCCCCAGAGCACCAGTTTGGGGAGTCGACAGGTAGGCCGATCACAGTACAGTACAGTACAGTACCGGTGTTTCCATTGTAGCTCCAAATGAGTGCATCGGATGCTGAGACAGTATGTGTGTGTGTGTGTGTGTGTGTGTGTGGGACTGTTGGCCGCAATTGAAGCAGATGCATTGAATGAAACATGCAGGCTCCTGCAGGTTTCATTGTACTACTGTGGGTTTCATTTCTGAACTTTTATAATCTCTTGCAGACCACATTCATTATGCATGCTGACAGTGAAGCGAAGTATCCGGATTGGGATCGAATTAGGAGGCTGTCTAGACCAGACCCAGACCCAGACCACGCCGTCTCTCTTTATTGCGCACATTGCCAACATGTGAACCATCGTTTTGCTCGCATGTGATGTGATCTGATGCCACAATTGCAATTAAATCGGCTCACTTGTGTCCGCCAGCTTTTCCAAAAACAACAACACACCAGTAAACAGTCTGATCCCACACACACATTGTTAGGCCTGGGCATGGAAGCACATTGACTGAGGCATTCACACGAAACGGTGACCTCTGGCGAACCCCCGATTACATTCAGATCCCCCGGGATTAGATACATGTTATTTATAGCCTCATGTAAAACTCCGAGAGAATGGCAACTATTGTTTTTTTTGGAGTGCATTAAAAGAGTGTTGTTTTGTTGTAGTGGATAATAGGAAACATTTCCCCCCCCCCCTCACTGTTGCGCATTAATGACAAACGCTGACAATCTTCCTAGATCCTCATTAATGTTGCTGTCAATGCAGACATTATGCAACAATGGGTTTATCAAAACGAGGATGCCATGTTACTAACTAACTATCAGTCATGTTGTCATCAGTCAGTCTGTCAGTTATTGATGAGGGTAGTCTTGCGTAGTCTGGCATCTTAATGATTCCCATCGCCCGTCTCCCCGGGGCGCACTGTTCTTCACATCATGCAGGCCTACAGCGTATGCTTGTGTTGAGAGCGTTGCTCCCGTATGAGTCCAAACTAATTCTACTTTGGGATTGAGAGGAGAGGTGATTGTACTTGAGCCACGTTGGCCACAGGAGGTCAGCGGGTCATTCTGGCCGGTGACCCCCCCCCTCTATTGACCTGGACAAGAAGGCAGACCCTGATCTTACTGTCTTAGGTGTCACCTGACTACGATTTTAGCAGAACACACCAGAGTATGAATGGACATCCTATTGCCTTGTGTTATTTTGTTTGTGAATGATTTCACTCATTCATCTATTCATTTGAGTGATATCGCATCCATAAACACCCCCCAAAGTATTACCCAGGAACCAGCAGGACTGCATTTGGGAGGGAAATGCTTTCATTCTCGTACAAGAGAAAATAACTCTGAAGGAACAGATTCAATGTCCTGTATTGCAGTTTATGGTGTCACCCAGAGCAGTGTGTCGCAGACATAAATCACCATGACACGACACTCTCCCTTGTCCCCCCATTGTCCCCTCCGACCCCCCCGTCCCATGCTGTGGGGGCCTGGCTCACACTCAATGTCCCTCTTCAGCACAGTGCAGGGAACAGGGGCCAGACACTCCCCCTGAGAGAATGGCATCTCTGCTCGCCCTCATAGCTTCTGATAGCCTGGCCAGGTTGCCTGTCGCTTGAACGTTTTGCTAATCTGTTGTCGCTGTTTCTTTGTTAAGACATTTTTTTAATTGGGTCTCGTGCCTAAGCCTGAGTGACGTTGCCATTCTGTATCCTTGACCTTTTGACCCACGTGATTGGCTGGATTCCCAGGTGAGAGTGAGAGAGTGGGCGTGGCCATAGCCATCAGCCATAAGGGTATGCTTTTACAATTCCAGGTGTAGAGGCCTCCTCAGGAATGCTCTAAGTAAAGACTGCGGTTATGAATAAAGTGATCTTCTTCTTCTGAATTATTCAACCATGTAGTTTTACTTCCAACTTGTAACTTATTTGAATGTGTTAGTAAATACATGTTGCGTGCCATAAACATGCCTTTAGCATGTGTGAAAGTATACAAGGTGGTACTTAAGAGGCAGGAGTCGTTTCAGGAGGGAGGGGAGGAGGGGTAATTGTCGAAGCCATTTGGGTCGACAATTGTAATGTTTATGGCCACCTCTTTTAGTTTTTCGGCTGCCATTTTTAATGGCAGTTAAAATATTCATGCTTTTCAATTATGGCCCTTTAACAGACCCCAAACTTCAAATTCTGGGTTCTCGGTCGGCTCCATTGTAGGCTCAACACCTGCAAGGGAAAAAATAGCCCAGGTTAAAGAACACAGAAGGTGTAGATGCAACATTAAATGTGCTTCGCTTCCACGGGTCTCAATTGCACACAATACATTTTTTTATATGTCAGGAAATAGAATAGAATAGAATAGAATATAACTTTTAATCCCAAAGGAAGGAATCATTGAACACAATCCCTTTAATCTCCCTACAGTTGAAAATGGGGAATGAAAACTAAACATGGACTTTTTCATGCTATTTGTGCGTTGCATGTTTGGGTAACTACCATCAGGAAGTGTTGGCTTTGTGGTCCAGTGAGTCACCGCAGCAGAATAAACACAAACAGATCACCGTGGGCTTTTAGCTTTCAACCGTCTCTGAAGCGGCTGTTTGGTACAAAGTAAGAGGCGGGACGGGGCCAACTGAGCCGAACACCCACTTCCTGTTTGCCGTCACAAACAAGCATCTTTACAAATCCATCATAGAACCCCTGAGACTAAATGAAAGCAGAATATTCATAGGGTCGATGTTATTGTTTATCCATCTCTTTCAGGTACAGAGTACTCTGGATCTGGAACACTGTTACGCTCATAAACAGTTCACTGACCGGTTCTCGCTCAGATCTTAGCAGTTACACTTGGGTAAATGTGCACGCACGTTTAAAGGTTCCCTCTTTCATTGGTGACGGTTTGTCTTGCTAAACTAAGGTAACCAATCCGTTCTTCCTTCCTGTGCCGTTCCTGATTTGGGGGGGTGTGAAACTACACTCGTTGTGGTTTAAACTCGTCCCGGTTCTTCTGCTCAAGGTCTCGTCGTAATCGGAAACCCATCGGAGATTATGGCGTGTGACAGGGCATCTGCAAGGTATTTGCAGTGGGCACTTTCCTGTGGCTCACCTTTCCGAACATGCATATCGGCAGTCAGGAGTTCCCAGAGAAATTAATGCCACATGCCACAGTAGGCGCAATGTCTGTCTGCCGTCTCCACGCACGCATGCCGCTGTAACAAGACTTCACATTCAAACGTCAATGTCAAGTCATTCGTTAGTGATGGGAAAACCAAGCATGGTTATAATCAATACCTTTCAGACAACTACATTGAAAGTAATAAACAATGTTCTTTTCGTGAAAGTATCGTCTTTGAAGGGTAGAATAAAGCGCTAGTTAGCCTAAGTGGATGACATGCGTCAGTGGGAGCGTAGCGTGGGAACGCTTGTGTTACAAAGTCAAGATGCTTCCACACAAAGATGCTCCTCAGATCTCCTGTCTGTGGGCTCCGTTGACGTGAGAGAAGTCACATTTTTTTATTTTGTTGTCGTCTGTGTACAGTCTATCTACTTTTACACTTCAAAAAAGACTATTTGAAAGGTTTTGTTATTAACCCATTACACATTGCATCGAGACTATTTCTTTAATCCGTGTATATCAAGCTAACTTAAATTGTATTACAAATACAATGACATTTTAGCACTGGACTCGACTGGCATACAGTATCGTATGTCAGTCGCCAGTGCGGCTTATAGTTGAACATTACAATACACTGTTTCCCTATATCTGATGCTGTCACTCTACAGTCATTTCTCACTCATCCAAGCAGTGTTATGTCGCTTGGGTCACACACAGCCAGAGGGAATACTGCCTGTAATTATCCTCCCTTACCCCCTCCTGTCTTTTGACGGGAGCCAGAGTTCCTGTGGGGCATTCAGCTTGATGCCGTGCTAGACTAATTGATTCAAGATTCAAGAGGTTTAATTGTCACATACACATGTCACAACAGAACAATACAAATATCACAAATATCACAATTGACGGGAAAGAATCAAATATCTACATCATTTACAGTCTTTACAGCAAAAGGAGCAGATTTTTTTTGGCATGAGAAATATGGGCAGATAGGAAGCAAATAGGCAAATAAACAGCAAGCAAATAGGCAAATAGAAGCCCCTCCATTGTCTATCGGTGTGTAATTGTAGTCCAGGGACAGCAAGATTACCCTCTGGTCTCAAAACACAAGCCCCCCATGTTCCTGAACAAGAGTCTACCTTTATTCAACACCTTTTCCCTTGAATGAATGAGTGAATAACACATTAAATAGCATATTTTAATGTTCAACCAACAATGAAATGTTGTCTACAGTGACGGAAAGATGACAATTAACACAATCAGGAGTCTTACCACTAATTAGATAGATTGCCTTCAACTGTGTTTTGATTTTAATTGCATCCACTCCACCAGGCCAAACTCAAAATGCATATTGCATAGCACTAGTATAGTTTTGCTGTTAAGTTAAAGTATTTTATTCTGTATTCTGTACTGTTTCTAATGAAGTGAGGGAGAAAAGTCTGGGACCCAAGTGTAAGTACACGCATGCAGCCGTGTGGGAGAAACTATTCATTGTTATTACAAGATCAGCTTTTCACATTCAGAATCTGAATCAGAATCTTAATCAGCTTTATTGCCTTAGTTTTTACAAACAAGGAATGTGTCAGGCAGGCGATACCGCAGTATCAAGTGCCACACGAGCAGACTCAGAGACAGCTTCCACAGTCAGGCCATCAGGCTGCTGAACAAGTTGGCATCAATGTCTAAGCGCTAGTGCTCAGTGTTACTGCTAGTGCTAGTCCTGGTGATAAGTTGTTACTGCTGGAGCTAGTGCTGGTAGCAGTGCTAAGTGTTGGTGCTAGTGCTGGTGTTACTGCTAGTGCTGGTCCTGGTGCTAGTGTTACTGCTGGTGCTGGTGCTAGTACTGGTGTTAGTGCTAGTCCTGGTGCTAGTACTGGTGTTAGTGCTGGTCCTTGGTGCTAGTACTGGTGTTAGTGCTAGTACTGGTGTTAGTGCTAGTACTGGTGTTAGTGCTAGTCCTGGTGCCAATTGCTGGTGCTAGTGTTGTGTTGACTGTCTGAGAAGGTATTCTGTGACATTCTGTGAATGTCAGCATATAACAATGTATATTTTAGTACATTGATTTATATGTGTATTGCTCACCTGGATATTTTTGCTGTATATTCCATTTCATTTTATATTTCATTTACTTATTTTACAGAGAATTTATATTCATAGTTCTATTTCTATTTTGTATTCTTTTATAATTACTGTCGGCTGTCGGGCATTTTGCACAAAAAGTTTTTCACTCACTGCTTATACTCACGTGTAAATTGTGAAGTGACAATAAAATACTTGAAACTTGAAACTTGAATGTGCCTTCGTGAAAATTGTATTATTTGTCATTCGTGACAAATAATCTAGGAAATCCACAAATAAATACTTTCATAAATAAACCCACTCCATAAATACGTGAATTTAGCATTGAGTAAAAAGTTATGTCTGCAATACGTTTGTGTACGAATTAGACATATTATCTTGATTATAATTCACACATTATAATGAATGTATGTGAATATTTGCCTGAGATCGGCACTTGAAACACCAGTATTTTTGATCAAGTAAATAAAAACTGGCATGTACTGCATATTCATACTGTTATACTGCATATCACTTGCATCGTAAGACAAACTATCAAGTAAAACAGGATGTTACTGTGAAACAGACAGGAAGAAGAATGAGATTCGATCCTGCAGGATTGGGTTGGATTGCGCGAGGATTGGCTTGGATTGGATTGGCTTCACATGAGGATGAACACAAATATGTCTTGACATTATTGGTTAAAATGCTATCATGTTACGTTGCATTGATTTGACTTTAATGTAAACAGTAAGCACTCAATTTATATGTCTGGAAATTATTTTCCCTTTCATTTTCACAATAAAAGTGAATTTAAATGTCATGGATCCATAAACCTGTCTGTCTGTTCCCAGGTAGTAAAGATGTGGGGTTGGTTTTTGCCTGTGGTGGTCCTAGTGTCATCCGTAAACCAGGCTGAAACTCAGGGTAAAGAAAATAATTATAATCATTCACGCTTTGTGTAATAACTTTGAATTACCGTGTATTCCGTCGTCATGTACGTCTCTGTGTCTCTGTGTCTGTATTCCAGGCAGATGCAATAACGTTCATGCGGCAGACATCGTCTTCCTGGTGGATGGCTCCTCCAGCATCGGCAAGAATAACTTCTTGCAGGTGAAGAGCTTCATGGTGGGCATCGCCAAGCCTCTCGCCGGCTACGTCGGCCAAACAGGGATCCGGTTCGGTGCTGTGCAGTACAGTGACACGTCCAGGTGAATCACAGAGTTGTTTAACATTTAAAAAGGGACGCGTATTTTAGCGTCAGCGTAAACTTGCCCCAGGAAATAGGAACCTCTGTCGGAACTAAATTACGTCTAAATTAAGTTCCGGAGACATTATTTTACCCCCCAAAAAGCCCCTAGTACTTTACAAAAGTTCAGGAACTTTAGGGGGTGGGGCTTGCAGCACTCAACATGTCATCTCATAGTCAATCTCTGCAATAGCTTGTAAAATCAGTTTGCCTACTTTAAAAGGCTTTCTACACCAAGCATGTAATGAATCTATCTCAACACAGCGAGGAAGACAATTATATCCGTCATACTGCTGGGCTGACTCCCCCACTTGTGATGTCACTACAGGGTAGATTTTTTTTACAAATGGCTTGTAATGGCTCATCAACATCACACCTGGTAGTAAAATAGGGGCAACCCTTTAACCCTTTAATCCCAAAGCGCTCCTGTCACGTGTCTCCATGCAATACAATTTCCCAAAACATGTTGACATCGTCTAGATAGAGTCCGGTAACCAAGCTTGTTTTTGTTGCTGTTGTTTTGTTGTTGTTGTTGTTGTTGTTGTTGTCGTGGCAACAACAACCAGGGTTGAGTTCACGTTCACCACCTACTTGAATGGTACAGAGCTGCTCAGCGCGATAGCGGCCCTCAACTACAAGAACGGGAACACGCGCACCGGAGCCGGACTCAAGTTTGTTGCGGACAACTTCTTCAACTCCGCCACCAGTCGGGACGTCCCCAAGGTGCGTGAGCGAGAGAGTTACAGTAGCGGGAAATCAGACTCAGACTGAAATGTATTGCCAATATAGGGTAATATGTTACCCACACTAGAGTCTTGGTGTGTTTCTGCAAGAGATGTATAAGGATTAAAAATGTATAATATATGATATATATACACCATTAGAAATAATAGGCAAATAAAGTTTTGATGGAGAGACAATTGGGAGGTAGGGCGGTGAGGGGGGGAAAATTCAGTGGGTGTCTGATTGAGAGCTTTGATGACAATTCCTCTAGCGTCCCAGCCTGATGAACACAGTGCTCTCCCAAGTTCCTATACTGCAGCCTACTCTACTACCTGTCCGGGTCTGATGCTGTTTCCTGTTCAGATCGCCATACTGATCACAGACGGGAAGTCCCAGGACAGTGTGCAGGGACCGGCCCAGAAGCTCCGCGGCCAGGGGGTGGTGGTCTTTGCAGTCGGTAGGCGTTGGTACCCTTGGAAGAGGAATTACGGCTCTAAATTCTAAATCCTCACACTTTTTTACTTTCATATCGATCTCACTTTCTTCCTTTTGAAACCGGTGGTTGTCACCCACGTCAGGTATAAAGAGCGCCGACAAGAACGAGTTGGCGCTGATCGCCTCGGAGCCCAGCAGAGACTTCACCTCCTTCGTGGGGGAGTTCAAGCTGCTGAGCGGGCTGCTTCCACTGGTGGGCCCGCGGATCTGCTCCGGCGCTGGAGGGGTGTACATCAGCGACGGTATAACTCCTTCCTCATAACTCCGCTTCTCCCCACCCACCTCCCAGCTGTACATTATCATCAACAGATAGATGAGGGACCCATGGGCAGAAAGAATGCCAGGCATCCATCGTTTCGCTGGCTTTCTTGATTGACTCAAGCCGAATTATGTGGAAGGCTACACAGACACTCCCTTAATGTGATAGACAACAGAGATGCACTTCATTCATTAACTTCTGATGATGATGCTATTAAGGGTTATCACGGTGTGTAGTAAGCATCAGAAAAATGATGTTCCATTGCAATCTTGTGTGATTTCAGTCGATCGCTTTTACTTCTAGTCCTTCATGCCGATGTAATGGGTGGAGTCCGTTAGACTCCACCACGTTCAGACTTTGAGGAAGTGCAAACTACACAAAACCGGGGATGCAGACCACACCCCTACAACCCTGATTCTTTCCTAGACTGATTTTAGCTGACTTTGCGATTAGTATTGACATTTTTCCTGACAAGCTACTTCGGTAGGTGTGTAGTGGGTACATCCCTCCATGATATGTTACGGTTATTTCACCTTTTTAGATCCTGTTGTCCGTCACTTTAGCACTATTTTATACTTACTTTACACATTGTTGTATTTCATTGTATGCCAAGCAGATATTTGGCATATCATCCCATCCTATCCCATTGTATATAATTATTTGAGGAGATAGAGGCATGGAAAGCAATTCCACAGTTTTAAGAAAGCAGCTATTGAAGCAGACAGTAGCTGCTTTTTAGCAGATGCTTGTTATCGATTGTAACAACCCTCCGCTAAACAGTTTCCCCTCCATTCAGTGTGAGAGGCACCGACTAATTAAATAGTGCAACACACACTCATCCTGCTGCCATGGTACAAGTTCCTGTCTCTCTCTCTCTGCAGAACGAAACACGCTAACACTACACACTTGGCTAACGTTGAATTAAAATTCACAAAGTACTACTGCATGCCTGAGCCATTTCGATAATGAATTGCGGTCGGGTTTCCTGATGACATAATTACAGCGCTACTTAAGCTGCTAATTGTGTCGCTGCCGTCGATCAGCCAACCAGCTTAGTATAAAGTGTATTCACTGACAGACAGACAGGTCATCATCATCATCATCATCATCATCATCATCATAATCGTCATCATCATCATTATCATCTTCTTCTTCTTCTTCTTCTTATTATTATCTTCCCTCTCTTCACAGAGGCCTTTTCCGGTCCGTCCAACATCCAGTTTGTCAGCCAAACGTCCGATTTGCTCAGGTTCCGTTGGAGTCCGGCCGGGGGGCCCGTGAGTGGCTACGTGGTCCAGTACACACCCCTGTCTGGCCTGGGACAGCCGATCACGGCGGAGCTACGTCAGGTGGGTTCTGGGCTGGTATGCCACTCGGTGGCAAAGCCGCCCTCGTATGGAATCCAGATGGGGCTGGCTGGCTAGCTGGTTGGCTGGTGGCTGGGGCTGGAGCAGTGAGGCGTGCTCAGTGTAAGAAATACAAGGATTCGGGCATAAGTATGAACATGTCCAAAAGGGTGGATCTTTGCCTCATGTACCGCTTTTATATATTCTGGCAGTGCAATATGCGTTGGTATGCCGTTCCAGCCAGCCAACGATGAGCATGACGAATATGCTCCCCTGTTTTGAGCATCTCTGTGGGTGTGGGAGATGTGGGTTTCCGTCCCGCGGTTTACCCCTCTCAACGGATGCTCTGTGTCCGGCAGGAAACGGTGTCCGCCAGCCAGCGCACCTTCACGGCCCGGGAGCTGCGGTCGGGCACGGACTACCTGGTGACGGTCATCTCCCAGTACCCCAACAGTGTGGGCGAGTCCACGTCCGCCAAGCAGCGCACCAGTGAGTGTGTGTGTGTGTGTGTGTGTGTGTGTGTGTGTGAGTGTGTGTGTGGACTAGCAGGCAGTAGGGTGTAGTCGGGGGTCTTCCATTGAACAGTAGACTGACTTTGCGGAAGACATGTGTTCTTTATGTACGATTACACCCAGATACAGACAGACAGATTGCCTGACAGACGGAGAGACAGAGTCCTGATAACACACGTGCACATGCTCCGCCCCCTGTGTTCCTCAGGGTCTTTGCCGGGGGCGTCCAGTCTGCGCCTGGTCCGGGCTGGCTTCTTCTCCCTGTCCCTGGTCTGGGAGCGGCCGTCCTCTTCCTTCCAGGGCTACCGGCTGACCTTCGGCCCGCGAGGTCAGGGGAAACAACACATCTCCACATATCCACCCCCACAACACCCCCCACACCCTCCACCCCTCCAGGGAACACTCAGGGATTGGCTCTCACCCAATCCAATCGTCCTTAACAATACCCACCACACCCCCCACACCCCCCCCAAAAAAAGCCTAAAACAAGTCGTAGTAAAATATTACGAGTTAAACATGTAGGTAATGCCGCGGGCGAATTCATACTGCATCGAAATAAAAAAGAAAATGGAAGAAAAGAAAATCACCCTTGAAGGGACTGGCTGCCATCCAGCTGATTTACAAGCGCACATTACCTCCGATATTAAGAACATTGCATCATCGCTGATCCTTATGTGGAATACAAAAAAGACACGTACGGTTATGCTAGCAGAGCGATACCGTGATAGCGCGAGGGGACTCTACGTTTATACCGCGATAGACAGGGTGTGGCAAAAAAACATCATGAAGGTATCATAGTGTCTGGATGCGAAGGCCATGACTCATGAATCAAAAGCTCCACTCAGGGTTTGATTATACAGCCAAAACTATATTAAATCACCAAATCAGAATGGTGGCACATGAGAAAAGGGGGGCACCTATGGACCTAGATTCGGATGTGACTTGAGTACCGGTCTCACACGGAGGAAGGAGGCCCATGGTGATTGGACAGTGGCGCTGCGGTGGTGTTTGCTTTGCATTAAATCAAACTGTGTATTTAGCATTGAGCGGTGCGTTGCCCTAACCTGCTCTCAACGCTACCTGTCCCAGCCCAAGCTGATGAATCAAAGCAACTCAGTCACAGACAGATGGCGATACAGAGATACAGACATACTGTACATCGATACAGAGATACAAAGATACAGAGATACTGAGATACAGAGATATGGAGATACAGAGATGCAGAGATACAGAGATACTGATATACAGAGATACAGACATACTGTACATCGATACAGAGATACAGAGATATGGAGATACAGAGATATGGAGATACAGAGATACGAAGATACAGATATAGATATACAGAGATACGAAGATACAGAGATACAGAGATACAGAGGTACAGATATACGGAGATAAAGAGATATGGAGATACAGAGACACAGAGGTACAGAGGTACAGAGGTACAGAGATACAGAGACACAGAGGTGCAAAGATACAGAAGTACAGAGATACAGAGATACAGAGATACAGAGAGATACACAGATTCATTCGTACAAGCTCTAGATACAGAGATGCCAAGATACAAATACACAGAGATACAGATACAAATATACAGATATTACAGAGATATGTAGATTCAGAGATACAGAGATACAAAGACACAGAGATAAAATACACAGAGATGCAGAGATACAGAGATACCGAGCTACAGAGAAATACAGAGAGATACAGAGTTTCCAGACATGGATTCATTCGTACAAGCTGGCTCATCCTTCAGGTTTAATGCCCTTGGTGTCCCGAGGCAGTGGTTTTTTTTTTGTTTCTTTGTTGCCAGATAACTTTCAATAGTCAACGAGTTCTAACGTGAAGGGTGAAGGGTGAACCAAACTTTTTTTGTTTGTGTTTGTTGAGACACTGTTGTCATCCAAGTTAATCTTAAAAAAAGAAACCAACAAAAGGAGTCTGTGTGTTTAGCATGAAATCATTATTAGCGTGCATGTGCTAACAGCGCTGCGTTTGTCTGCCGTGCTTCTCTGTGTCCCGGGGGGGGGGGGGTGCAGGCCAGGCCGCCAGCAGGTTGCTGGAGCTCTCCCTGCCGGCCGACTCCACCACCACCACCCTGACGGGGCTGCAGCCTGACACGGAGTACGCCATCAGCCTCTACCCGCTGTTCGCACGCAACGCCGCCTCGCCCTCGACCCTCGCCGCCCGCACCCGTGAGTGAACTCAGCTCCCCTCAGCTCACGCAGGCCACCGCCACACACCGGCACCCGTAGCAACGCAACGCTGGGTGCTGCTGGAAGGCGCTCCATTATAATTATACTAGGGCATTGCATTCTTGTGAAGTATATACACGGATCCATGTGCCTTCCGGCTGAATAACTATTATTACTTTATAATCATGAATGACTTATTACCTATCAATCGAGTATATTCATTCATTACCGATTGCTATACAATTATGACCAGGGGTTTGTGTTCATAACATCTTATTTGTGAAGTGGCATCCTTAAAAATATATGAAATGGTGGTTTTCATTGACTTTCGTTGTGTATGTATTTATGCTTTGTATCAATGTGTGTGTGTGTGTGTGTGCGTGCGTGTGCGTGTGTGCCAGTGCGTCTGGAGCCCGTGCAGCAGTTGGTGGTGGACACGGAGTCGGAGAGCAGTGTTCGCGTGCGGTGGAGAGGGGTCGCGGGGGCCCAGTTCTACCGCCTGGTCTGGGGGCCGTTCACGGGTAACGGGGGGGCCACAAACACGACACGAGAGAAAACAAAAAACAAACTACAGCGCCGACTCTGGCCAGACAGGCGCCATTGCAACAGCTGTCTCTGATTGGCCGAACGCTGCACCAAACACATGTTTTGATTTAGTTTGTTACTCATTAAATCATACGTTTATTTACTTTCGCGTTTAGGGCCTATTGTTAGCCTGCCCATTGATGTTGGTCTATTGTTGCGTCAATAGAATTGAACACGTGTTTCCTATTTATCCATTTTTATTCATTCACAAATTCTCACACTCTCAACCTGCATTACATAACGTTACACATTTCTATTTTGCTTCAACATGACTTCTCCCCTCCATTCCCGGCCGTGCCGTGCCGTGCTGTTCTGTGCGCTCCTGGAAGGCCGTGAGGTGGACACGGTGGTGGTGGAGGGGAGCAGGGAGCTCCACTCTCTGTCCAACCTGCAGCCCGACACCGAGTACATCGTCACCGTCATCCCGCTGTACCAGATCAACACCGAGGGCCCGCCGGCCACCGCCAGGTTCAAGATAGGTGGGTGCTGTGGAAAACGGTACGGCTAGCAGATAAGGCAAGCGCTGAGCGAGCACTGGGTGCTGTGGATACAGTACAGCTAGCAGCTTAGGGTTAGCACTGAACTAGCACTGGGTGGTGTAGCTACAGTACAGCTAGCAGCTAGTGCTAGCACCGGGTGCTGTGGATACGGTACAGCTAGCAGCTAGTGCTAGCACTGAACTAGCACTGGGTGGTGTGGATACGGTACAGCTAACACTCCAGCTAGTGCTAGCACTGAGCTATCACTGGGTGGTGTGGATACGGTACAGCTAGCAGCTAGCGCTAGCACTGAACTAGCACTGGGTGGTGTAGCTACAGTAACACTGAGAACTGAACCAGTATATCATTATATCAGGATTTTTTTTCTAGTGGTGTTGGTGGTGAAGATAATGATAATGATAACGATAATGATAATGATAACGCTGAT
The DNA here is from genome assembly GCA_002895965.2 of Coryphaenoides rupestris. Classification (NCBI taxonomy): domain Eukaryota; kingdom Metazoa; phylum Chordata; class Actinopteri; order Gadiformes; family Macrouridae; genus Coryphaenoides; species Coryphaenoides rupestris. The sequence goes on along the minus strand of PIJE02000009.1, from coordinate 465,869 downwards.
GATGATGATGATGATTATGATGAAAATGATTGCGTGAATATAATGATTATCAGTACTGGTCATATTACATTCATGAAATGATCATCATTCATTTTAAACAAACACAGCAATAGCTCTATTTAGGAGATACCTTGTACCTTAATGCAATATTTTCATAAATAGGAAACTCAGGATATAGACTGTGCCGAATATAATCATTTTCCCATTGCATGCAAGTCAAGTGAGTGTTCAACACACACTCACACTAGTGTGACAGTCTGCTACTAAATCTCTCTTCTGATGATGATGCTATTAAGGGTTATCACGGTGTGTAGTAAGCATCAGAAACATGATGTTCCATTGCAATCTTGTGTGATTTCAGTCTATCGCTTTTACTTCGAGTCCTTCATGCCGATGTAAAAAATCTCTCATTTTTCCTGAGCCTATAATTACATGGAGAGGGTCTCCTGTGTTTCAGGTGTGGCCACAGTGCTCTCTGAGGGTTTTGCCAATGAGCGCCCCCTACGGGAGATGGCAGGCGTTGCGGAACAAAACGCATCTGTGTTGATTTAGCGAATAACGAATCATTTTCTGCCTTCGCTGTAATCCCTCACATAATTCAGACGTTCTTCGAGCCTCCAGGGTTGCCAATTACCCTGTTGCCACCTTTTTTCCAACTGTTCAATGCGTGGTAAATCTGGTCTTTAAGCGGGTGCTTTGTGGGGTGCCAGGCCAGGGACAAAGACACATGTTCTATCAAAGCCCTACATGTTCCTGTTTAGCTCTGTTTAGGAAGAATTCCGACCACACCCACACATATACACACACACACACTCATGAAGCAGACACTCACACACACACCCACACACACACCCACAGATTTTTTTCTTTCCTTTGTGACTAATGCCAATAGGATGGTTTAACTTGAATCAGTGGTTTTGTTTGAGTTGGGTCTGAGTCACTGGGAACCCGGCTGACCCGGGGGGATGGAGATCAAGACAATACGCTGGGGATCCACAGTCTGTACCTCGCCGTGTTTACGTCTGCTACCTACATCTGAAGCTCGATGTTTGGACCGCACTCCTGTTGTTGTGATGATGTACGGGAGAGGGGGGGGGAGGTGACAGAGAGATGGCCTAAAGTGGCCATGCCTTGGAATCCAGAATATTGAATAGAATAGAATAGAATGAAACTGAACAGAAATAGATTATCTTATACATCGTTTTTTATATGTTAAGCCTCTTGATATGAATTGCACTGTATATAATAAAGGTTATTATTATTATAATTATAGTTTAATAATGCTATAGAATAGAATCCTGCACGTGTCGGCACAAAAAAGAAACTCAATAAGTGAGTGAGCATATGCTGATGCATACTCTCAGAAACACTTCCTGAGGTGTTATTCCTCTTTTTATGTGAACAACCTGACATACATAGTTCTGCTGGAGATGGGGATCAGCTATACCTCCTCACGCTGAGGAGGTATAGCCGATGATCTTCTGCTTGTCGGCATCGGCGTGGGCACTGGGAGGAAGGAACATCCTGCATGCAGGAGATGAGAGGAGCAGGGAGGCTCTCAGTGTGTCAGTGATGAATCCTACAGTTTGGTCTGTGGGGTGGCAATAAAAATGTCTGCGGCGCAACAGCGATGTTCCGGATGTGAGGGTAGTGTGGTGTTTAGTGTAGCCATGGTGTCGGATGTGTGTGCCGGGGGTGTTTGTGTAGTGCGTAGGAGAGATTCTCCTTGGGAGCGCGAGAGAAACCTATTGGCTGCAGTCAGGTGTGTTTGGCAGACATGGAGCCCGCAGGCTAATAATGGTGCTGCCGCTGCTGCTGTTGTGTCTGGGAGGGGAAGAGCAGAAACCACAAGCCATGCATGCAGTGTTAAATGTCATGCTTTCGAGATCAATGGAAAGGCATCTGCGAGCGCTTGACGGCCAAGCCGAGCCGTCTAATAGTTTGCACATGTCTATCCAGCAGATAGTATTGACGAGGAGATGCGTTGGAGATAGTTCCAAAATATTGGCACGCTGTGTTTTTATGTATCTCTCCGCGAGCATGTGGTCGTTAAGATAAGCGATTTGCACGCTCCAGTTGTTCTCGTACTCGCTTTGGATCACAACATTTCTGCTAAACTGCTCAGTCTTTCTAAGTGGGTGTATTGTCTGCCAACGGTGTGTTTATTTGTGTCTGTGTGTATGTTTGTGTGTGTGTGTGTGTGTTCCCTGCCAGAGCTCCAGGAGCAGCAGATCCTGAGGGCAGAGCCGTCCAGCCCCTCGGTCATCAACCTCTTCTGGAACCTAATCGAGTCCTCGAAGGGCTACCGCCTGGAGTGGAGGCAGGGCCAGGGTGGGCTGTCAACACACACACACGCACACGCACACACGCACACGCACACACGCACACAAACTCCAATGTAAAGACGACCATAGAGACTGTGGAGTACGTGTGTGTGTGTGTGTGTGTGTGGTTGGTGGCTAGTTTATCCAATGCGCCTCGATTAATCCCATTCACCACAGGTGTGCTGCCTCACCCCAGCCCCAGAGCCTAATCAGTCTGACTCAGGCCAGGTGAGGCTGCTTAAACCTGCCACCGACCACACACACACACACACACACACACACACTCCACGGAGACGTCTAAGCACAACACCCAAGCTTGCGGCCATGCAAATGCCCGTATGGCAGTCGACGTACACGTATAGACACGCACACAGCCGTGCACAAACACACAGACACACACACACAAATATGCGTGTACGGCACGCACACTCACTCACGCACACACACACACGCGCACACATACACACACACACATATGCGTGCATGCACACACACACACACACATACACACACACACATGCATGTACACACACACACACACACACACATATGCGTGCACACACACACACACACACACACACATACACTCACTCTGTCTTCAGCAGACATTCTTCAAAGTGAGACAGCCTCACTTGGCAGGCTCCTAATGAGTCTAGTCTCCGTGTCTATGAGCGTTTTCCCCCTCCGCTGACGTGCGGCGTCTCTTTGCTGTGCCTGCAGGGGGGCCCGTGCAGAACCAGTCGTTCCCCAAGAGCACCACCAGGTACGTGCTCTCGGGCCTGCAGCCCGGCACCGAGTACCTCATCACCCTGTACACGCTATACGAGGGCCGGGAGGAGGCCACCCCCGCCTCCACCTCCTCTGCTGGTGAGGACCCAGGGGGGAATGGAAGACTAGTTGTCAGTCAGTGGGGCTTGACTCTTCTAACATGTCTGTCGTGTTGACGGGGCAGGGGATCAACCGGTGGGCAGGGTATCGAACCTGCGGGTGGTGGAGTACCTAGGCAGCACCGTGAGACTGGGCTGGACGGGCGTTGCCGGCGCCACCCTGTACCGATTCCTGATCACCAACTCAGACGGTGAAAACCACTGACATTGTTATTCCTTTACTAATGAACTCTGGGTTTTGTTCATATTCTTATACACACTGAAAAATATAAGCATCTATGTATGATATACACACATGCATAGATATATATATTTTTGTGTGTGTGCCATATTTGCCATATATAATAATGATATTTTTTGCCAAATATTCAAATAATGATTAAAATTATTGAAAATATGACACAACCAATTGCCCTTTTGGGGACAAATAAAGTTCTTCTTGACTTGACTTGAAATAATTGTGTTGCACTTCTCGGCTCCGCTCACCCCAGGGGGCACGGAGGAAACCCGCAGCGTCCCCGGCAACCAGACGACGCTTGACCTCCGCGACCTCATGCCGGGCGTGTCCTACGGCGTCAGTGTGACGGCGCTGGTGGGCGAGCGGGCGGGCGACCCCGTCACTGTGCTCATCAAGCCAGGCGAGCGAGCTGCACCGTTAACTCGTCTCGTCCGTGCCACGGGGGGAGGAGCCGGTTTATCTAAACACACCTCAGCGCCGCTCCACTGCACTGCCAACTACACCAAGCACACACATTAACTCTCACCGCTGGCGGCGCTGCGCTTGTTGTTGAGGCGGATGAAGCATAAGCCTTTAATTCCGCCTTTTATTGCCATCAGCAGTCAGGGCTAAATTACACTGGATTGGACTGCTCCACCCGCCACCGTGTGAATGTTTGCCTGATCTGTCGCGTATTCATCATGAGTGTGTGTGTGGCTAGACTTTTGGCGGGACGCTGTTGTGACTGAACTAGAGAGAACAGAGAGCACTCTGGCTGTGTTTACATTTCTGCTGCAAACCCCATGTTGAATGCTTAGCTTATGTATCAGAAGAAAGACTTCTAACGTCCCAAAACACAGTGTTTTGTTCCATAGCATAGATGTAGTAAAATGCAGTCGCACAAACTTATCTACAGTTAAGTCACATACAGACACACACACACACACACACACACACACAACACACCATTCTCTCACAGATTTTTTATTTTTTTTTTAAACCAAAAAATGTCACGTCTTCAATCACTTCAAACTCCATGTTATTCTTACATTTTTATGTCCTCCATTACAGAGCAAGGCGTCGGGAGGATAACTGACCTGAGAGTGATTCATGTAAACAGTCGGAGGATTCGTATTGGCTGGCTGGGTGTTGCCAGGGCAACGGGTTACAAGGTTACATGGAGACAAGGCAACGGTGAGTTTAATCTTCTGTTTTTCATGTTTGATTCATGTGCACAATGGTAGTTTCTGTCCAACTATGTCGAACTAATTATTTTGTTTTGACAAAGTGAAAGGATGGAAAGAAACGGTACAATATGTATGGAAATAGAAACACATGCGTGTGCTTTTCCATCCACACTTTTCTCCACATCTTAAATATATAATATAATGTGTACAAAATATATAATAAAACGTGAAATGTATTAATACAATCATGTGGTTTGTATGGTGTGTGGAATGTAAAACATCGTCATTTCCCCTCCTTCCCGGCCTCCGCCATTCCATTCCAGTCCATTTCATTCCAGCGCGGCTCTTTCATCTCTCCATTGCCTTCCCATTTTTAAAGTCCCGTTAGCACGACTTCCTCTGTGTCTCGATACAAGATTCCATTTTGTGTGCATAACCAAATGACCCACACCCCCCTCTCCCCCTCCTGCGCTAGATGAGGAGCAGTTCCGCGTCCTGGGCCCCGAGGTCACGACCTTCACCATCGAGGGCCTGCAGCCGGACGGGCCGCTGCTGGTGGGCGTGGCGGCCATGGCGGGGCAGCGGGTGGGCGAGGCGGTCACGCTGTCGTCCCGCACCAACGCCAACGGCGGCGGCGGGGGCGGGATCACGGGCCTCCGCGTGGACAACCGCTCGTCGCAGAGGATAAGTATCTCCTGGTCGCCTGCCTCCAGGGCCACGGGGTACAGGGTGGTCTGGCGCCGTGGCGACGGTATGTTGTCATGTCAGACGGACCGCCGCAGTTTACATGTATTTAACAGGTTACATACTGTATGTCTCATAAAGGTTACATGTGTTTTATGCAGGTCACATATTCCCTAAACATGATACATATATCTTTGATCGGATATATGTTCTGTGCAGTTGACATGCGTTAGACAGGTGACATGTCTTGCACAGCTCACCGATGTCTTTGGCTCTGTGTGTCTTCTGCGTGCAGGGGTGGAGGCCACTCGCAGCGTGGCCGGCAACACCACCTCCTACTCCATCGGCGGGCTCCAGGCGGACTCCGCCTACCGGGTGTCGGTGTACACACTGGCCGGCTCTCGAGAGGGGAGCCCCGTCTCACTGAACGTCAGGACAGGTACCCCCCTCTGAGTCCACTGGTTCCCTGTCACATGCAACTGCTTAATTCCCCCCCAGACTGAAGAGACTGAAGACGAGGGAGTGTGTGTTCATACGGCCATATATAAAACAAACCAACATTACAATGATGATTAAACTGGTAATCTCAAAGATTTTCCTGTAAATAAATCACCTGTAAAGCCACTATCTATCGCACAATGGTGACTGAGCCTATGGTCCACTGATAAAAGTATTTGCAGTATTTTTTTTATATTACGGACTGGGTGGTGAGCCGCCTTTCCTGCGCAAGATTTTAAATAGCAGTGCACAGTCACTGACGCGTTTTCATTTTCATCAGTGACAGCAGTGATTGGTCCCATGGATGTCCTCCAGAGAACATAAGCGGAAGTGATGTACTGTTTTTCCAGTCTCTTTTAGAGTAAATGGAGTATCCGCCATTAAACAACTGCTATCGGACTGACGTTGCCTATGTAAAACTGTGTGTGTATAATTACAATTCTCACCATAGGTGTCGCCAAAGAGCACAAAACGAAAATCTTCGAGATTACCACTTGAATGTATTTGTGCACAATGAGATGGATGGTTTGGCTATGCTCATCGTACAAAAGGCTGAAACTGTGTTCCGGCGCAGAGTCGGATCAGTTTGTGGTGGGGACGGTGACGTCGCTGCAAGTGCAGGAGGCCCACGGAGGGGTCATCAGGGTCACCTGGGTGGGCGTGCAAGGAGCGACGTCCTACCGTGTGTCCTGGAGGCGGGTCGATGGTGAGACTCTCAGCCACGTTGGACTTGGTCTAGTCGTGTGCACACGTACTTGAAACATCTCCGGTAGTCCTTATCAAAGCATTACAGTTTTCAAACCTTTTTTAATGTTTCTCCATACATTTAAATTTAGACTAACTAGCCACTTCCGTTGCAGTTCAACATTTATATCCAGTGACATGGAACAATGGTAATGACATAAACAACAGCACAACGAATGTTAAAAACAACAAACCCAGAAGTCATGATAACAGAGGAGGGTTGTACGGTCCGGCAGCTGTCCTCCGGCAGCCCCCCCTGCATGTCAGCGCTCTCTGGCTGTGTGTATCCCGTCCCTGTAGGTGGAGAGCAGCTCCGTCGGGTGGTCGGGGGAGATGTGACCTCGGTGGACCTGGACCAGCTGGACCCGGGTGCGCAGTACGAGGTCCAGGTCATGGCTCTGGTCCAGAACAGAGAGGGCTCCCCCGTCTCGGTCCGAGTCACCACGCGTGAGTCTGTGCACCCCTGCCCGTGGAGAGCTAGCATTGACACACTGTGGACGGTTTAGAATGAAGGCTAGTGCTAATGCTACTGTGCATGAGGTTATTAGGCACACTGGGCTCCATGCTATGTACACACATTTATGGCAAATTATAATAATAATAATGAAATGATAAATTATGACAAATGAATCTGCTTAATCGCATATTAGTCTAATTTGCCACGAGAAGCATTTAAAAAAATAAGACAAATTTCAATTCAAATTGATTTTGGAAGATGAGTGAATCAATCAATAATAGACTTTTTTATCTCTTTTATTTCCCATATATTCAGAAAAAATGGTTCACTGTTCGTCTGTAATAATAGCCATGATTTGTAAAGCCTCCGTTAACCTCTACCACTGGAATTGGCCTGCAGTCCATTGAAATTCGTTTAGCGATTGAGTTGGATCTTTTACAACAGCCATGTAAGAAATAAACATCTCGAAAAAGTTGGAAAGACAGAGAAATGTCACCTCAACTATTTACGAACATCAATTACAAAGCGGATATGCTGCATTTTCCAATACAAATCACTCCAGTGAAGACAGATGGATTCAACCCTCAATCTCAATATAGCCTCGTGAAGATTATGCTTCGTCCTTTCGTCAAAATACCAATACATATAAAAGATAGCGACAGTTATTCTATGACTGTAGTGTACCACTACAGATCCATTAAATGGACTGTTGAGAGACATACATAGGCTATTATTAAACGCTACTAAGAGCACTTTCTCAACCTCTTAGTCTCAATTCCCTCCATAGAGTGCCCTATTCACGAAAATAAAGTCTTATCTGCTTATATTTAATGCCGATAAACTCACCAATATGAGACCCTAATATGAAACCCTAACCCTAAAACCAAACTCTAATATGAATCCCTAACCCTAATATGAAATTATAATATGAAATCCTAACCATAGAACCAAACCCTAATATGAAACCCTAACCCTAATATGAAACCCTAAACCTAAAAGCAAACCCTAATATTAAACCCTAACTATGAAACCAAACCCTAATATGAAACAATAACCCTTAAAATAAGCCCTAACATGAAACCCCAACCCTAATATGATACCCTAATATGAAACCCTTACCATGGAACCAAACCCGAATATGAAACCCGAACCCTGTTGTAAAAACTTGAATTGTTAAAAAATGTAAGTATCTGAACCATCCAAAACTGTTTTTTTCATGAATAGGTCACTCCATGGAGGGAATTGCGACCAAAAGGTTTCCAGCGTCCTCTTTGTAGCTTACGGCTATAGGTTATTTACTACCTCGGCAATGGAGGCCGATACATTCTTGTTTTTAGCGCATTATTTTTACGACAATTAATTTCTCAAAATGAATGTGTTATGTCATTTAAATCCCTTTCACAAATGCAGTCTATCCCAGAATTGTTCCAGAACGCAACCTGCATTGGGTCATGTGCGAAAGGGAACTGGGTTCGAAATCCCATAAAAATCTCTCCCGCCAATTTCCCAGCTCGTGACATTCCTGGAACGCCACGGGTATGAGAGCGGTTGCAGGTAGAGGCACGTAAAGAGTTACGTCTATCTGACGTATCTGAGGATGTTTTCACGTGGAGCGAGCGAACCATTCACAAGGCTGATGATGATGCTGATGATATATTTCAATCTGCAGCTGTTTATTACATTTACATTTATTTACATTGAGGGCATTTGGCAGACGCTTTTATCCAAAGCGACTTACAAAGAGTACATTTGTTGAAGGCAGACAGCAATATATCACTGTGGTACCTGAAGATAAGAATAGAGCTGTTTTCGAGCATTCATAGTTGCAAGGCTAATAGAATGAGTTTCATAATTGCTAGGTTGCCTGCATAATAGCTGCGATAAGAATAGAAGTGCGATTCTGAGCACATTACCAACATCTAAGAACAAACAATATGCTAAGCAATGCTAAGTACTATTAATAATGCCAAGATGTACAAACACGCAGGTTAGTGCTAGGGTTCTCAGAGGGAAGGCGGGGGGGGGGGGGGGGGGGTTATGCAGAGTGGGTGGGTGATGAGTCTCTTGCGGCAAAAATAAGGGAGCTCCTCTCAGTCCGTCCTCTCAGTTCTTCTTCTGTTGAGTTTTATGGCGACGGGCATCCAATAGTGTTTCATTGCCATCTGCTGGACTGTGCCTTGGCCCAACTGTGCCATGTGTGAGAGGGTGCAAAACGGAGATGTTCCGGAATGTAGCTGCATGTGTGTATAGTGAAAATCACTAGCGGTGCCAGAAATGTTATCCCAGGAATTCTACTCGGAACAATATTTGAACGGGGCTTTATATAACACTTTTGTAGGTGCTGAAAGATAGTACAAATTAAAACAAATATCAATGAAAGGCTGCATTAAAAACGTCTTAAAGCATATAAATCAAAGGGCAGAAAGGTGGGCAGAGGCGAGGAGTGTTATTGATGTTCAAAAAGGTGTGTTTTGAGTCTTAAAAGTTGTTAAAAGAGAGGACGAGTGTGATCTTTGGTTCTGTTTGTGATCCTGGTCTTGGGCTACACAGCTGCGCTAAACCCGACGCCGCCCACGCTGGTCGTCACCACCCTGCGCGTTGCCGAGGTTACAGAGACGTCTGTCCTCCTGGGCTGGATACCGGTTCCAGGTGCCACTGGATACTACCTCAGCTGGAGGAGAGACAGCGGTGAGTCACACACCCATCGTAACATATTAACTCCCGTAATTACAATCAGACATGTTGCCGTCTGGGAGTATAGTCTCAAGTCTGATGGCAGACGAGCTCAAACGGTGCATTTCACTTTGTCTTTCGATTTGTTTCGACCAATCATGTTGCTGGAGGCGAGGATCTGTCAGCGCATAATTAGCAAACTCGGCCAGCAGTAGCAAAGTTTTATAAAAAGTGTCTGTTAAGGTTTATTGAAGCTTAACTGTGTCACTGTAGAAATTAATTATTGAAATCCCTGACTGAAAGCTTCAGCCATTCGCGCAAGTTAAAGTTTCTCTTCTGTGGAGGAACGAAACAGGTAACAAGGCAAAACTCCTCCCCTTTCCGTTTCTGGTTTCCGGCCCAGTGCTCTGTGCAGTCTCGATTACATTTACATTGAGGGCATTTGGCAGATGCTTTTATCCAAAGCGACTTACAAATAGCACATTTGTTGAAAGAGAGCAATATATTGCTGTGGTACATAAAGATAAGTATAGAGCAGGTTTCAAGCATTCATAATTACAAGGTTAATAGAACGAGTTTCAGAATTGCTAGGTAGCCTGCATAATAGCTGGGATAAGAGCAGAAGTACCATTCTGAGTGCATTACCACCATCTAAGAACATATAATATGCTGAACAATGCTAAGTACTATTAATCATTATCCATAGCTATGCAAACTCATGCACCACAGTCTCCCCACGTATCAACCCATTCATGGAGATGTGGAAAATCATGTATGTGGTCGAAATGTGCAACCCGTATGACCTGTGTAACCTGTACAGAGGAGATTTTTAATCTAGATACAATAGAAATTCAAAGATGGCTGTAGAATCTAGAAACCAATGCCTGTGAGTCACATAACAGTGTAGCTTGCTGAGTGACTGAATAGTGAATGGACCTCGGTTGTCTTGCAGACACGTCGCAAGGCCAGTCCATCACCCTCCCCACCTCCTCCACCTCCTACCGGGTCCAGGGGCTGCGTCTGGGCCAGCGGTACCGCTTCACCCTGCAGGCCAACTCTGACCGTGGCCTGGGACCCGAGCGCTTTGTGGAGGAACGCACTGGTAACACACGCGCGCACACACACACACACACACACGCACGCACGCACGCACGCACGCACGCACGCACGCACGCACGCACACACACACACACCAACCAATCCACACACATACCTGGACCCATCTACACACCTGGATCCATCCACACACACACCTGGACCCGTCCACACACCTGGACTCGTCCAGACACTCTGGCCCATCCACACACCTGGACCTGTCCACACACCTTGTATATTACAAACAGTCTCCACGGGCTCAGATACCTTTGAGCCCGTGCGCTTGAGATACCTTAGCGTTTACCTTTGTCTCTCCGCAGTGTGTGTGGGGGGCCGTCTGGACGTGGTCTTCCTGGTTCCGGCGTCTCTGGACAGGGCTAGCTTGGCGACGCCTCTGCGCACCCTCCTGACCAGCGCCGCCGGGTCGCTCATGACCATCGGCGCCCGAGACTCTCAGGTCTGTGTCGCATGAATCAGAAAAGAAATAGAGTATATATAAATGAATATAAATGATGATAAAATAAGATAAGTAAATAAGTAATGAAGTGATCTGTGAACAGTAGAAAACAGTGTCTTGTCTCTCTCATTTTGGAGTACTGTTTTTATCTGTGTATGGTTTTCATGGTGTGTGCTAGCTAGCTTGGGATGCCCTTGTGTCTTCAGGTCGGGATTGTGGTCTATAGCGCCAGACCCAAAGTCTGGTTCCTGCTCAATCGCCATGGCAACAAAGAGACGCTGTTACAAGAAATCCTGTCCACACCCTTCGACGACACCTCGGGCAACAACATAGGTTCGCCCTATACATCCCTTAACTGTCACTGGCTGAGTTTGAATCACCAATTTTTAGTTTTGGCTAAACTCAGCTCTCTTTCTCCCTCTGCAGGCCAAGCGCTCACGTTCGCGAGACAGTTCCTCCTGACGTCCTCAGCGGGGCGAAGGCCAAGAGTGCCCGGGACCGTGGTCATCATCTCGGACAGTAAATCCAGCGACAACATCACCACTCCGGCTAGCACTATCAAAGCATCAGGTAAGCTAACATCACCGCTCCAGCTAGCACTGTCAGAGCATTAGGCTTTTGAATAAATGGCGAGTGATGGTGAGGACTTTATAAAGTGCTTTTATCCAAAGCACGTCACAATATTGCCTCTCATTCACCCATTCATACACACATTCATACACCGACGGCGGTTACAAGGTTAAAGCCAGCTCATCGGGAGCAGTTGGAGTTCAGGTGTCTTGCTCAGGGTAAGCGTGACACTTAGCTAGGCGGAGCCCGGGGATTGAACCAGCAACCTTCCGGGTGCCAGCAGACAGATGTGCCCATGTGTGATTTGATCGAAGCGAAGAACATTAACCAATTCGTTGCAATGTGCTCCCTGGCTCCATGGCTCCACGGCAGGTGTGACGGTGCTGGCGGTGGGCGTGGGCCGGGCAGACCAGGAGGAGCTGCGCAGGGCGGTGACGGACCAGAGCCCCCAGAACCTGCTGTACACGCGGGACGCAGGCCAACTGGACACGCTGCACTCGGACCTGGCCGACCTGCTCTGCGGCATCGCCAGGATCCCAGAGGTAGTCGGGCACCAGGAAACAGGCGGCAATGATTGCATCCAAATGTTGGAGAATAGCAGCAACATGAAAAACACATGTAAACAGTTTTATTGAAATGTAACAAAGCAATGTTGAAAGATAAAATACAAAACAGCCTCTTTTGGGTTCTTTTTTCATTTCGTATCCGCTACACAAAGCCAGATTTCAGAGCCTGAAATCACCAACACAACAAAAAGGACAACGTACAAATGCAAACATTACCTCATGTATAAATACCCTTCACGAAGCATTTATGTAGTGGAGTAGTTGTGTAAATACTTGGGGGAAACAACATGGTTGAGAGTGTCAGGAAGTGACAGTGAAGTGAAGTTCTGCTCTCTGAGTCTGAGTTTGTTTTTACTGTCCTAGACCGGAGGGACAGAGCAGTGTAACGTCCAGTGTCCTCGGGTGAGTTGATCCAAAGCAGTCCACAGTCCAAAAGCAACATCACGTAATTCTTTCCATGATACACTGACTACAACATCCGCAAAGATCTGCTTTCTTCTCCATTTGAATGAAAAGGAGGACAGTTTGGAGACAGTTTGCTTCCGCTCCAACTGAAAATAAAGTTTTCTATTTACCGTTTAGTTTTCGTTGTTTGGGCTCTAAAACCCTTCATGATGTCTTTCTATTTTAGGGTGAACGGGGAGACCGTGGAGAGAAGGTAAAATACAAAACATGCATAACTCTTCTCTAAAGTTATTAACGAGCGCCGTGAAAAGTTATCTAGTGCCGTGTCTCTTTTATCTCGCTTCATGTGGTGAACTTGAAACGAGTGCATTTCATGAAACCGTCCCTGTGACCCTCGGCCAATGTCCTTTGTGTCGGAGAACAGTTTCAGTTGAGGATGTAGGAAAACAAAAGCATAACTGTTTAACGGAAGTTGCTCCTAAAAACAACACATTCTTCTGACCAGTTTATGGTTTTGTTCTCAGGGTGAGCGAGGCAGAGATAGTGTTGACGGATACAAGGGAGAACCTGTGAGTTCTGCATCTCTATTCATTCATTCTTCATTACCAATGTATTTCCTAATGCATATTGTACCGTGTCTTAATGCATATGTATGTGTGTGTGTGTGTGTGTTTCGCAGGGCCGAGACGGTTTGCCTGGCAGGGAGGGCCTTAGGGGTCCAGAGGGCCGTCAGGGGCCACCAGGTCGGACCGAGGGCCCGTCAGGAGGGGTGCGGGGAGAGAAGGGGGAGAGGGTGAGTACGTGGTCATGCTGGGATCCAGCAACATCACTTGAAGTCACAGTGAATTCCGAGTCATCGGCGTCTAATCAACATGCACGCCTATGTTCTGACGAAGGGTTTCCCCGGACTCGATGGGAATCCAGGGTTGCCTGGACGGTCTGGACCGCCTGGAGGTTCCGGGACGCCTGTAAGTCAGGGAAAAAATAAAAATCTACGTTCACGGGAAATACAGCATCTTCTTGATCGTTATGATCACGTTTCATTGGTTCACCGTGTTAACTTTGTCTTCCTCCAGGGCGGACAGGGCCTCCCCGGTGTCAGAGGAGATACGGTGGGTAGCGCTTTTATTAATATTGTGCTCCAACAGAGGTCAAAAGCAGTTGAAATTCAGTGTTTTTGTTTTTGTTGAGCGTTATTCTGTCTTCCACTCAGGGGGAGCGGGGACTCCCGGGAACGGTGGGATCAAAGGGTGAAAGGGTGAGTTGGACTGTTTGTTTGTTCGGCCATATTTGTTGTTCTGGTCCCGTCTTGATGGCGTATTCCCACTTTGCTACTGGTTAAGGGCGAGCCAGGCTCAGCCGTGGCTGGGGGCGGTCTCCCGGGAAGGAAAGGAGAGCCAGGGATCCCGGGAATACCGGTAAGAGACAAATCTGCTTGTTCTATCGCGTATTGCCATTAGCATTGTGTTGTGCTCATCATCGCAGTGCTAGTGGGTTCCTGAGTCGGTTCCTTATTCTGTACCCAGGCATCGCCAGGCCTACCGGGCAGAGACGGGGCCAAGGGATTTATCGGCTCACCCGGAAACCCAGGACAAGATGGACGTCCCGGAGTGCCGGGAACACCAGGCATCTCCATCAAGGTTCACTCTCCTCTCCTCTTCTCTCCCGCCTCTCTTGCCTCCTCTCTCCTCTGCCTCCTCTCCTCCCTCCTTCCCTCCTCCTCTCTGCCCCTCTTCTCTCCCCCCCCCCCCCCCCTCTTGCCTCCTCTCCCCCCTGACAGAGATCCACTGGACTGTTAAACTCTCAAGCAATTCCGCAGAATCATTTTTAATTGAGTCTGTTAAAGTATGGGTTATAATGAGTGCATTTGTTTAGCATCTGATTAGGCTGATTAGGCTTGAAGGCAGCTTTGTTCGTCTAATAGTCTCAACATTGGAGTGAGAGTAAGTCAGTACATCTGCGGATAGGAAGGTCGGTAGGTAGGTCCACGTGTGTTGGTGGGTATTTATGTCGGTAGGTGTTTGTCGGAGAGTGTGTGTGCTTTGTTCCTGGAGGGCCCCACGTCGGGCGCCAATATAGCACAGATCGGTTGTCACAATGCCATCAGTGGCTTAGTTCAGGGCCCTGACACGGTTTATTGTACGAATTTGAGTACAATGACGTGGAGCAGATTGTTCACAGCTAGTATGCTAGCGCTCCCTGAGTGTGTGTGCCGGTGGCTGACTTAACCCGTGGTGCACTGTTTAGCCAATGCACCACAGGCTTGCAGCCCCACCCCCCCAGACTCTAACTGGGCCAGGTAAGGCCAATTAAGCCAGCGACCAAGCACACACTCCCACGGTGTTATATTAGTTTTGTACGTCTGCTGGTTGGAGGTGGAAGGTAGGCCCCCTTTACTCGGCCCAATGCCCAGAGGGAGATCGAGGTCCGCACGTAACCACACCCTATTTGCACGCAATCATTTTTATTGCAGATAAGCCTCGCTGTCACACCAAAAAGACATTTTTCCCCTCGAAATACACAGGTGCTCTGGATGGGTCTGTGATAGCAGCCTGGGGGAACATGGGGGGCGGGGGGGGTGGGGGGGGGGGCTGAAGGCTAACGCTATCTACTCCATCTTTACATGCTTGCGTCTTTTGGTCCGTTTCCTTGACAACCATCATCTCCTGGTCAGAGCTTGATGGTAGCTATTTAGTCGTGTGGTGTGGAAAAGTGGTCTGTATGTCTGCCAGGGCGTGTGTGTGTGTGTGTGTGTGTGTGTGTGTGTGTGTGTGTGTGTGTGTGAGGACATTTCTCTCTGTAGTCAAGGTTGTCATATAGAGTGAAGCACAAAAAGTGGCCAGTTAATGTATTCTTTTTAATATCTATCTTTTTTATCTTCTCTTTCACACTATTCTCTGACTTTCACTCTCATCTCTCTCTGCATCTTGTTCTCTTGAGGCCTTTTTGACGTTTTTTGTAACCATTTTTTAATGCTGTTTTGTGTGTGTGTGTGTGTGTCTGTGTGTGTCTGTGTGTGTGTGTGTGTGTGTGTGTGTGTGTGTGTGTGTGTGTGTGTGTGTGTGTGTGTGTGTGTGTGTGTGTGTGTGTGTGTGTGTGTGTGTGCGCACACCCCTACAGGGAGACAAGGGTGGCCCTGGAGAGAGGGTGAGTCATTCCACCGTGTTAGCATTCGCGTGTCCTATCGCTGAATCCGCACCCCGGGTTCGCGGCCGCCATTAACACTTCCTCCTCCTCCTCCTCCTCCTCCCCCTGTCCTCTTATCTGTCCTGTGTGCTCCCCACAGGGTCTGCCGGGGGTGGGCAGCGGCGTGGCCCTGAAGGGGGACAAGGGCTCCCTGGTAAGCTCTGTCAATCACAACCAACTGCTGCCGATAAGGTGGTGCGCTGCTCTGATGTGATGTTGGCAGCGCACTACATGTCTGTGTCCAGAGAGAACTTTGTGAGAGAACTCCCTGTGTGTGTGTGTGTGTGTGTGTGTGTGTGTGTGTGTGTCTACATAGAGAGAGAGAGACATTTTACATGTGTGTTTCTCGAGATGGAGAGAGAGAATGTGTGTTTGTGTGTGTGTGTGTGTGTGTGTGTGTCTAGAGACACAGAGAGATGTGTGTGTGGGGGTGTCTCAAGATAGACAGAGAGAGAGAGAGAAAGTTCTGTGTGTGTGTTTAGAGATAGACAGAGAGAGAGGAGTTGTGTGTGTGTCTGTATGTGTGTGTGTGTGTGTGTGTGTGTGTGTGTGTGTGTGTGTGTGTGTGTGTGTGTGTGTCCAGAGATAGACAGCGAGAGGTGCAGGGAGATGGGAAGGAAGGGTGAATATGGTGTATTTTAGTGAGGCTCGCAGATTGTTAAATTAAAAAACCACGGGCGGAACGAACTATTATAAATCTGTTGCACCCTAGAGCTGTAAACAAACACATTAACTACCCATAGAATTTAAAAGCCCGCCCGTGGTGTGCACCCGAGTGTCAAACGTCAGATTCACCCTGCGTGAACCTGAACTGATGTAATCACCACCCTCGGCCATGGTTCAAACAGCTACCGCTCTGTGAAGTGAGAAATGGTAGTTAGAAATGTAAGTAGCAACTTAAGTGGTGGTGGTGGTGGAGAGAGAGAGAGCGAGAGAGCAAAAGAGCAAGGGAGAGCACGCGCAAGAGAGAGAGAGAGAGAGAGAGAGAGAGAGAGAGAGAGAGAGATAATGATTGTGTATGTGTGCCTCGGCAGAGGGAAAGAGCAGATTTTGTGTGTTTTACGATATCCATGCATTTTACATCGAGTAAGGTTGGCTTCTTTTTTTCTTTTTTTATCCCCAGGGTGCATCGGGCCCCGTGGGTCCCCAGGGCCTCAGAGGGCTGGTAGGAACCACGGGCGCCAAAGGAG
This sequence comes from Coryphaenoides rupestris, assembly GCA_002895965.2. Taxonomy (NCBI): domain Eukaryota; kingdom Metazoa; phylum Chordata; class Actinopteri; order Gadiformes; family Macrouridae; genus Coryphaenoides; species Coryphaenoides rupestris. Next base: position 448,729 of record PIJE02000009.1, on the reverse strand, counting down.
ACAAGGTAGGAAGGAACGACAGGGGTCCCAGCTGGTCTGGTGCACACACAGAGCCTGCATGAAGCGCGTCCCAGCAGGGCTGGCGGGGTATGGCGCAGAGGCCCTCATCACACAGACTTCCGAATTAAATGAATGCTTGTCGTTTGTACTCCGTGTCCACCCTCAGGGCGAGAGTGCGGAAGGGTTGCCAGGTCCGGCAGGCCGAGCGGGAGAGCCAGGGGACCGGGTGGGTCAGACACACATCACATCCAACAGGCTCCCAGGCTTCCACCACCACCACCACCATCATCACACATTCTGTTTGGATGGAAATATCTCTTTGTAGGCCGCTCACATATATTCTTTCAAGTCGCCTTTCTGAAGAGACACGCGTTATCCTCTCTCTCTCCCTCTCCCTCTCTCTCTCTCTCTCTCTCTCTCTCTCTCTCTCTCTCTCTCTCTCTCTCTCTCCCAGGGTCCGCGGGGGCCTGCCGGGGAGATCGGCAGCAAGGTAAGCGGATGAAGCCCGATCAGATCGTTGCGCGGGTGTGTCGGGCGTCTCATGAATCGCCCAGAAAGTTGTGTCTGAGTTCTCTCTCTGGTGTCTCCTGACAGGGCGACCGGGGCCAGCTGGGGGAGGACGGGGCCAAAGGAGACCGAGTGAGTCACGCTCACATACACACATGCTGCCCAGTCAAGTGGTCTCACGAAATCAGACTTGAGGTATTCGTCTCAAGTCCGATGTGATTTCTGACCCCCACTACTGTCTCAAGTCTGACAGCAGATGAGCTCAATCAAGGCGGGACGTTGGTTGCGCGGTTTTGTTTTCTTCGCTGGACGCGGGGTCTGTAAACAGTAAAATGTGTCATGTGTAATGGTTTCAAATCAACATTGGGTAGACTGGCCACTGTAGACATACACATATTAAAACCCCCATCTGAAAGCTTCATCCAGTCACGCAAATTTGTTTTCTGTGGTAGAACTGTAACTCCGCCCCGCGCAGCTTTTGGTTTCCTACCCAGGCTCTGTGCCCCCCCCCCCCCCCCCCCCTCCCCTCCAGATGCTCTGCTATAGCATAGTAGTACTGCTGGATCTGAGATGAGTATTTCAGGACTCTGCGTTTCTCAATTCTCAAACACTGTGGTGTCTGGCTCTTTCAGGGCGACCGGGGACCGGCTGGGGAAGCTGGGGAGAGGGTGAGTATCTCCCTCCTCCTCCTCCTCCTCCTCCTCCTCATAAGTTTCTCGTGTGCTTCTGTCATCGCTTGTACCGCCCTCTGAATAATGTATTTCACAGGGGGAGTCAGGGAAGCCAGGGCTATCAGGAACAGCGGGCCTCAGGGTGAGTGGCAGACTGACCTGCAGCCCCCATGCCGAGGCTCCATTATTGCCTCTCTGTCTCCCGCCCTCTCTACACGGTGTATATATATATATTATATATATATATATATATATATATAATATATATGGGGCTGGTTCGGTAACTGGCTCTTTAGTCCCAGCATTAAAGCTGCATGACTTACACGGGCTCCCTTTCTGTTTGGCTCCAGGGTTTACCGGGGACCAGCGGACCACAAGGGGAAAAGGTATGACGGTGTTCACGAAGCGACAGCACATGCTTAGCTAACAACGTTGTCGGATCACATGACCTAACTGTATCCCATCCCCCCCCCCCCCCGTGTCTTTGCCTCCAGGGGAATGAGGGAGCGCGCGGAGAGCCCGGCAGAAGTGTAAGCAACAAGCAAATCCGATATTCTTTTGCTCATTTCGTCGTTTGACCCGGCGTGTGAATGCCAACCTGGGAGGCCTCCTTATGGCTTCATCATCACCACCAGGTGGTGATGATGAGGATGATGATGATGGTTGTTTATTTGTTTGCCCATCCAGGGTCCAGGTGTGATGGGGAAGAAAGGCGACCAGGTAGGCTGCAGCGTCACCTCATAAGACCCAGGCAAACATACCCCCCCCCACCCCCCCCCCACCCCACATACACACACACACACACACACACACACACACACACACATGCTAAGCTTTGTGGTGATGGCAGAGAGTCCATAACGAGCACTTCTGCAGGGAGAGCGCGGACTTCCGGGTCCCGAGGGGCCTGCGGCGGACAATGGGAAGCCCGGAGCGAAGGGGGACAAGGTGAGCCGTCCCCCTTGGGTTGGGGGGGAGCTAATAAACCGCATGGACGCATGGATCCACAGGAAACTAAAGAGACAGCATCAACAAGCCAGCCTGGTTTTACTATGCGTCGATGACTTGCCTTGTCGCTGTAATGCCGCCACCGGACACTCTGACCGTGTCATACTGCATATTGGATCATAAAACACTCGCCGTGAATGTTTTTTTTCTCTTCTAACCATTTTACTGTCCTGAAAGGGTTCACCCGGCGCTGGAGCCCCGGGCCAGCCTGGAGCTAAAGGAGAGCTCGGAGATCGGGTAAGCATCGGAGAGGGGGATTATTATTACGGTACTAGAATAAATACAACTCTCAAAGATTTACAACAAAGTGGTCCAGACCTGAATCACGGTGTTATAATCCACTGTTGTGTGTGAATTATTCAGAGCTTCATGGCAAATATCTGCTTTCTTCCCCAGGGATCTGTTGGCATCAGCGGCAAGCCGGGAGGAAAGGTAGAGATGCTGCACCTGCTGGAAACTCACCTTTTGGTTTCGATGGTTTAATGCGCGTGGTGACCACCGTGGTCACAAAGTGGGTTGGTGTTCTAAAGGGCACATGTCAATGGAAACGATGTGGTCCGCCTGATTACTGCTTCCATTTCCTGATGCCAGCCAGCAAGATATAATTTAGAATCCATGTAATATAGATAGCCACATCAATACAGATAGCATTCTGTGTGGTATTTTTAAATAATGAATGAAGGTCATATTGCTCGACCCGGAGATGTTTTTAGCTTACCTTGCTATTTTCACTGTGGACTGAAAACTCATGCTTGATACTATTTGTCTTTTGTTGTTGTTGTTGTTTATTGCTTCATCTGGTCTGTCGAAATGCTGCTCCCTATCTTGGCTAGGATGCTCTTGGAAAAAGAGATTAAAGATTCAATAGAAAAGACAATAAAAAACAATGTGTTATAGACATTACGCATACCATGAGGCCCATCAATAAATCAAACCGCGATGATACTAAATGACCTCATACCATATGCACAACATGCACAGGCAGACATAGCTCCAGACAGGGCTGTATATACTGTACTAGCCATGCCGTGTACAGGTGTATGGATCTGTGACGGTCTAACCGTTGGTGTTCAACGCCGTCTCAGGGAGACCCAGGTGACCCCGGAGAGAGAGGGGAGAACGGCCGGCCAGGACTCCCGGGCAAGAACGGCCTCGCTGGGAAGCAGGTTGGCATATCTTTCTTTTACTCGAACGTTTTATCGATTTCCACTTTTCCCATTGTACAAGAAAGGCTTATTGTTGCTGTGTTCTCAGAACATGTATAAGTCATTCCATATCGTATATCTCTCGGCTAAATGTCCATCCAGTGTTTCAGAGCGGGGGGGGAGGGGGCGGGGAGTTCTTCTTTGGACCATTTTACACATCACATGTCTCGGGCGGCTCGTACCCTAATATTGCTTTCATCTCTGCGTATACATCATCGCAATACTTCAGACATTCCCAGAATACATGCGTGTGACCCACATCTCCCCCCCACAGCCTCCAGCTGGACTGTAGGCTCGATGAAGAATCATTCTTTCCACCTGGTTGTTTGTTGTACCCTCCATATACAGTATTATATTTAATATCATCTTGAGCTCTTTTTCTGATTTATTTCTAATATACAATGAAGATGATCCTCTGCTCCTCACCAGGCCTCGACGCAACACTGAAATCACTTTACCAACATCTTGTTTCACAATCACTCCATTTGATTCACATGGGGAATCTGGCTTTATCTCCCTCTCTCTCAAAATAAATCTCTTGCAAATGTTGGTTCCCCAAATCTCGATCAAACGATTTTACAACTTTGATTTTGTGCCCATCAATTACCGTGCTTATTGCTGTAATGCCCCCATATGCCCATCGTTTGAGTCTTTCATCAAGGATCCCTGGTTTTATCCTTGGAAATGTGCTCATATAAGCACATTTCCAAGCACCTCATCCTTCATAAGCACCTCGTCCTTCTCCAAATTGTATTTCTTCACAACAGTACACCAGGTCTCCAAGGTGAATCTCGTGATTGACTCAAACATTCTCATTCTCAAACGTTCTCATTCACCTTGAACATATATCCCCTCTTTGCAATCATACCCTGGACATGACATCCCTCTGTACTTCATTCAATGTCTTTCCATCTCATCGTGTATCTATCTGTCTGTCACACCCATACACCAAAAGGCTGGGGATGTGCATCATAATAATATTCTTTAAAGTTTGGCAAAGCCGTACCTCCTTTGTCAATAGGATGGTTGGAGTGTCGCGCCGTTGACCAAAACAGATATTTTTCACATTTCGCTCACGTAAAACGCTGGACCAATGGCTCTGGCATTTTCTAGCGCATTATGCTCGGATGATGGCTCTTAAATCTCGGCGCTGCGGCACCTTTAGGGCGTGTGTCTAGAGATGTCATAGCATGCCGTCAATCATGCTCGAGAAGTTTAACAATCCCACCGTGGCTCTCTCATTCTCACCCCCCCTCTGTGCGTTTCCAATGATGCGAGCCCGGAGGCAAAATCAATGTGATGGCCTTGTTAAGTGTTCCCATGACTCCAGCTCGTCTCCACCTGCTCTGCTCTCTGTCTCTATTGGCCGTGTTATCGTGGAGCTCTGTGTCTGTCTCTCTCTTGTTGTGCGGCTGTGTATTAAACAGGTGACAGCGCTCTCCTCCTCAGAGAGGCACGTTCATTATTCATGTTTGTGTGTTTTTACAGGCGGAAAAAGGGGACAAGGGCGAAGAGGGCACTCCTGTAAGTGTTTCTCAGTTTTTAATATTCGCGTTATGCGTTCCCCCTCGCGTTTCTCCACCTCCTTTAACGTTTAGATGTTGTTAACGCCATTTTTGAGTCCCTGTTGTCAAAGTCATGATATTTTTGTGTTTGCTGTACATTTTGCTGTCAGGGTAAACTCATGGCGACTTGTCTGTTAATTTCCTCTTGCGGCAAAATGTTCCTTTTCTGTTCTGACCCTGCTCCGCCACCAGGGGGAGTCTGGTTTTCCAGGGAAGAACGGCGAGAGAGGACTCAGGGTATTGTATCTTCTTCCGTTATTCAAAACTACATAAACAACTGTCGTAAATGTTGTTGTTGTTTATAGTATTGTATTTAGCTGCACGTGCGCAATTACATACAATTGTTGGTGGTAGTTTTATTGAGCTGCTTTATGATATACCTATATCATCATCATACATAAGAGGGAACGATACCCTGGATATTATTAATAATAATAATAATAATAATAATATCAACATGCTCTCTCTCTCTCTCCAGGGCTTGTCGGGTCAGCCTGGACGACTGGGGGAGAAGGGAGACCCCGGAGACCCAGGGGAGAGCGGGCGAAACGTGAGACACACGCTTAACTTTCGTATCCCCCCCCCCCCCCCCCAGCTCCACCCCCATGTTAAAAGCACAGGCGTGTTGATCCATCGCTGTCTGGTTTCAGGGCAGTCCCGGGCCTGCCGGAGCCAGGGGAGATAAGGGAGATGAGGTGTGTTTGTGTGTGTGTCACATGTTTTCTGTTTATAAAATGCCCACTTTGTATTTCATATTATATCTATAATTTTTCCTCTTGCTTGAAGGGGGCTCAAGGCCCTCCCGGACCAGCAGGGAAGGTGGTAAGTGCCTCTAATATTCATATTAATATTTAACAAACTAATAAACAAACCCGATTGTATTCATTAAACACATAATGGGCAAAACATCAGCCTTCAATCTGAGTTACTCATAATGAAAATGTTTTGAATGAATATGAATGAAGACTATATAAGCTACGCTAAAATGTCTTTCTAAAGAGTAATGAAGCTTTTCTTCCTCAGGTTGACGTCCTCCCGCAGCTCAGAGGAGAGCGAGGAGAGAAGGTACGGCCCCTTGCCTTGTTTGGCTTCCAACATTCTGCGTGCATTGCACGTTTGACCTATGACCTTCTACTGTCATGGACCTCTGCGTAAACTAGTCACATAGTCAAACCGGGCCCACAGGACATAATATTATAACTCACTGCCTTCAACGCACAGCTCCAGTATATAGATTCTTTAGCGCTTCCCCGGAGAGGCGTTGTTCAAAAGGCAATCCATTGGAGATGCCGGGGATTGAACCCGGGGCCTCATACATGCAAAGCATGCGCTCTACCACTGAGCTACATCCCCTTCCCTGTTGCGCCAGCACCCCTTGCTGCTACTAATACAGCCAGTCACTCACTCACTAGTCACCACACATGGTACCACAGAGCAGATGGTCTTCTAACCCATGTAGGCGTGCAGCAGCAGCAACAACAACAGAAATCAATGCATGACAGCACAAGTTGTAACTCCAAGTGCTCTCAAACAATCACCATGGCGATTGTTGGGTTCTCAGGGGGACGCCGGTGACCCAGGAGAGCATGGCGGCAAGGGGTCACAGGGCGTGCCGGGCGGTGCCGGCGTGCCGGGGCTACGGGTGAGTGATACCCCCCCAAACCTGTTGTTACACACACCTCACACCCCCGGTGTCTGATCTCAATAACGTTGACACTTTTTCCTGTGCCTTTCTGATCTGTGTCCTCTGCCGCACGCGAAGGGCGTGGAGGGGCAACGCGGACCCGCGGGAGCAAGGGTGAGTTTCTTGAACGTCGTTCACATCCATCATCATGTGTCATCATTCTGTCCTGTATGCTAAATATTAAAAAAATTACACATCAATACACGATACCACAGCTTGTTGCCTGGTGGGTACATAGTGTTCAGTCAAGTGAGAGGTAGTGAATGCCATTGGTGTTTTCCAAACACATATTTTAACAACTCTATATACCGCTTTGTAAATGACACCCCCCCAACACCCCCCCACACTTACGCTTACACTTTCACTCCCCCAGGGTGACAGCGGAGAGCGAGGACCCCCTGGTGTGAAGGTAGGGGGGTGGGGGTGGGGGGGCTGGATCGGGCCGAACACATCCTCAGATTCTGGTGGTATTAATAGCAGTGTGTTATTATGTGACCACGTACACGTTCTGCCAAGCGTCCACATCAGAGTTTGTGTGTGTATGGGTTAGTGTGGCATTTGCCGGCTTATCATGCTAAAGGACACCGGATGATTGTGGTGAACAGACGCCTGTTAGCCAAAGAATTGTGTCGTTGGTCACCGTTAAGGTGGTAAACTACAGATACCGTTACAATAAGGGATTCTCTCATGTAATATACACACACATACACTTGAGCACGACACACTATCACTCGCTCGGTGGGGTGCGCCAGCACACACACACACACACACACACGTCGTGAACAGGGGGAGTATGTCACAGGGTGACACTAACAATCTGAAGTAGAATGACGCGGAGCGTATCGCACATGAAGGTTTGCGGGCCGCGTCATCACAGAGGCAGTAATGCCGCAGTGGAGAACACTGTGGTAGCAGTCGGGTTACTACTCCCCTTGTTCCCGTGTAATGGAGGCTGATGTTATTGAGGCGGAGAAAAGTCAGCCTTCAGGGCTCTTGAGTCTCCCCGCGCCCCCCAGTGACTGACCCCCGCCTGTGTCCGACCCCAAGGGGGAGCGAGGTGCTTCTGGCTTGGATGGACGCGCCGGTGCAGATGGTAAACCGGGGCCAGTCGGACCCTCCGGCCAGCAGGTGAACACTGTCATTTCTTTCATTCTTTTTCTTTTTCTCAACTTTGATTGCATGTACAGGCGACCTTTTAATATTGAAAAGGTCACCTGTAGACGGATCACACATGGCACGGGGGCAGCGTTAGTACAAGGGTGTTCATGATGTGACGTTACGTTTCCTCAGGGAGACGCAGGGAAGCAGGGCAATCCAGGACGAGACGTAAGTGACTTCCACACTGAACCACACACGCACACACACTCACGCTCACACACACACATCACACACACACACACACACACACACACACACACAGGTGCATGGAACAAGGCAGAATAATTAAGCACATAATTGCCATAAAGGCCGGTAATAATTACAGTAATAATTACATGGTGGTGTAGCGATACCTGGGGAGTGGTGGGGGGGGGAGGAGGGAACAGCCTTCACGGTGGTGACAGCTCTGTGTGGCCGGGGTGCCAGGAGAGAGGTGGTGGTGAGATGATTTGTTGTAGAGTTGTTAGAAACAGTACACAAATAAGAATGAAACCTGAAAACACCCGATGAGCCTACGCAAACAGAGTCTCTCCGAGTGGAACTAAACAAACGATCCATCAATCCATCCCTAAACGATCCTATTAATAACGAAAACGCCACACTGACACGCCGGCTCCATTTCTCTTAATTGAATGATGTGCTAATTTGCTAATTCATTAATTCCCCGCCACCCTCCTAATGAGTGGTGTCCTGTCCCGTCCTCCTCATAAGCACAAGGGGAGCTGCTCCAATATTGACCATGAATATGTTTACCTTTATTACAAATTTGATGGATTTCTAGCACTTACTGTTACTCCCAAATACACGTAATGTTCCTCCAAACACAGCACAAAGCGCAGCACAATGTACCAAACAGAAACACTGGCCTACCATTACAGTTGTTTTGTTCAGTTTGCTTCCCCAGTGAATTAATTTAATTGTCATTAAAGTCCAATCTAGATTATTGTTATTTTTTTTTTAAATCAAGGATTATGTTCCTTTATTCTGTTGTGTATCACGGCGATTATTTTCAACACCACATGAAACCTATTCATAATTAGCAGGCTGCAGCGTAAGAGTGCTTTAAGATACCAAATTAATAAGCATTTTCTGCATTTCATAGGCCTTGTGTTTTCAAAACAATGTGTCACTCGGAGTATGGGCATCTAAACACACTACTGTATGCCGTTGATGAATAATAGATGAGGGGAGGTTATTCTGGGAAAGGTCGCTGTCATAAATCACTGGGTATTAATATTAGTGTTATTGTGTGCAGTACAGGACATTGCATTATGTAAAATACTGCCCTTTGTTTGTGCACATATCTCACCAATGACATTTCATAGAATCTCATTTAGGATGAAGTCACGGCAAGATGAAAGGTCTCCTCCTCGTAACGTATCGGTGTACTAGATACTACACAGACCCTAACACGGCCCACTCTGATACCAATGTTCGGATTGTCGTCACGCTAATAGTTTGCTGAGCAGAGCGCTTTCGTCTGCTGCAGTTCTTTGTGAGTGCAGTACAGTACTTAATCATGCTTTCAAGGGTGGAGTTGTCATTTTACTAAATGTGCTCAATTATGTCCATGAACCGTGTCACGCTGAGTCACAAAGGTAGATGTAATTGTTTGTAATGGGATTGTCACGTAACATTGCAACGTTATTAACACATGACAACGCAATGGCAACACCTTCTGTAGAGGGCACTGTGGAGCTGGACTCCTACCCGTCCTGCAAGCAGAAGAAACTGTCAACACATCGGCACATTTCTTCTGTATGATGAAGGCTTTCAGTTGCTTCCCATTTTGAGAGCAATTCAACATTAGATTGGAATGAGTCGAAATGAGGAAAATCATAATTTGTCAAAATATATGGACGTAAAAGAAATGTATGTGCAAGTGTGCAAGTATTTATCCGTCAACTCATCACAGAATTCATGGAGGACTTAAGAAGTAGGGCAGCTTATTGAAAATAGAATGTATTCTTCTATTCTATCAAGCCACATATTAAGTCATGTCTCCCGTGCTCTGGGTCCACCCAGGGTCTTCCAGGCCTCAGGGGGGACCCAAGGACCACCGGGCCCCACCGGGCCCCCGGGCCACCTGGGCACGCCTGTGAGTGGTCCTCCATGCACGTCAATACACACACTGTCTCTGGTGAATGTATGCTTAATGTATCTTAAACTTGTTGTCCTTTGTATTCAGGGCAAAGCAGGGGGAGATGGAAAACCTGGTGTTCCTGGCAAAAATGGTGACTCGTCTGCCTATCTGTCTGTCTGTCTTGCCTGCCTGTCTCTCTGCCTGTCTCACTCTATATTCCAGAATATCCAGTCTGTTTGCATGTCTGCATATATGTCTGTATGTTTGCCTGTGTATATGCCTGTCTGTCTGTCTGCATATATGTCTGTCTGTCTGTATGTATTTCTGTCTGCCTGCCTGTCTGTCTGGTAGTACATGTCTGTCTCCTGCTTAATACTGTACTCTTTGTTTGCCTGTATTCATGTCTGTCTGCCTGCCTGTCTGTATCTATGTCTATATGGTCTTGCCTGTCTGTCTGTATACATGTCTGTCTCCCTGCTTATATACTGTATGTATGTGTCTGTTAGATATATACAGACAGACAAGCAGCATGTATGTATGCCTGTAATGTATGTCTGCCTGCCTGTCTATCTGTCTGTATGTCAGATTGTCTGTCTGTCTGTCTGTCTGCCTGCCTGTCTGTCCGCCAGACGGACTGTCTTACAGTAAATGCGGTTTGACTCACCGCAGCTCGCTCGTGTGTTTGGTGCACTAATCTGGTTCACCCGATCAAATGCACTGGAGCTAATTTATTCCAGGCTCTGCTGCATAACGACCTCCTCAAGTGACTCACTAATGATGTAATCAGGAAACCGAGCGGCAATGAATTATCTCGACGGGCCCAATAGTGGCGCACATTGACCACTCTGGGCTCTGCCGCACTCCTGCTGCCTGCCTGCCTGTCTGGTCTTCTCTCTCTATCTCTCTTTGAAACCAGTGTTGTGTGTGTGTGTGTGCTGTTGCTCCGCAGGGGAGGAAGGCGTGCCCGGGGAAGATGGGAGGAAGGTGGGTGTGGAGGATGCTATGCTCTCTGTTTCAATAGCTGCTTCAAAAACCCCAAATAGCCCAGAGCTGCACTTCTGCCTGCCTGCCCCACAGCCATAAGCCCAGCAGAGTAGTCGGCACTCCATGAATAGCAGTGCAAATATGCCACATCTCGGTGATGATGTGATGATCCACGAAAATGTGCTCACGGCCTCGCGGGGAACATTAAGTAAGATGCAGCCATGCCATCTTCATGCCACGGTGCACACCTGCCATATAGATGGTGGTGCATACTGTATATATATATATATCGCTGTGGGTTTAATCGCATGCCTGCAGTCTGCAGTGTGTTTTACCCGCGGCAATCCTGACACGATCACATTCTGGTCCACAGGGCGACAAAGGAGAAGGAGGAGCCCCTGGAAGAGATGTCAGTTGCACCAAATCTCCTCAGTTGTGTCTTTCCACTCCCCCTCCCCCACACTGTCTCTCCTTCTCTCTCTCCGTCTCTCTCTCTCACTGTCTCACTGTCTCTCTCTCTGTGTCTCTGTCTGTCTGTCTCTCTCTCTCACTGTCTCTCTGTCTCTCTCTCTCCCTCTCTCTCTCTGTCTCGATCCCCCGTCTGCCTTAATATCTCTCACCTGTCTGCTGCCTGGCTATCGATCCTGGGTACCTTGACTTTATTGCCTGGCACATTAGTGCTGCTGTTGCCGTCCCACAGCATGTCAGCTGTTGTCCCCTCCAGAGTTGGGCGTTCGGCAGCGAGGTAGGTTTGTGCCCCGACATTGATATTGCGATCACACCCTCGCTCAGCGGCCGATCGATAGCGCCGTGGCGTGGCGCGGTGGGGCGGCCGGCCTCTGATGATCAACCACTGGCCTTCGAGGGGGGACCCTTCGTCACCCGAGGCATCAGGATGCGCAGAATGTCAACGCCGGCGTTTTCATGTGCAAATTCATATTAATTATCTGCAGAGTATCAGATGTGGCGGTGGGTGGAGGGGGGAGGGGGAGGAGGGTTTGGCGGCGGGGGGGGGGGGGGGGGGGGGGGCGGGTTGCTTCCACCTGCTGTGATTCTGTAGTGGAGGCCTGGCAATTAAGTTCTGTGTGTGTGTGTGTGCATGTGTGTGCGTGTGTGTGTGTGTGTGGGCGCTGCCACTGTTGCTGCCGCTGCCGGCGTGTGTGTGTGTGTGTGTGTGTGGGCGCTGCCGCTGTTGCTGCCGCTGCTGGCGTGTGCGTGTGTGTGTGTTCCCAGGGTCGCGACGGACTGAAGGGAGATCGGGGGACGGTGGGACCCTCCGGCCCGGCTGGAGTGGCCGGTCTCCCGGGGGTGCCGGGCAACATCGGACCTCCGGGACAGGTGAGACCCCCCCCCCCCCCCCGCCAGGTCGGAGAGGACATCAGTTGAATACGGATGAACACATAATAATAATAATAATAATGATAATAATAATAATAATCATTATGATCATCATCAGAAACAGTTTTATTGCCTTAGTTTTTGCAAACAATAAATGTGCTTTTGTGAAATTGGTGCATGCATAACATTGAACATTAAACAGAGAGTAATAATATAGAAATTCTAGAAACTCACCAAAAAAGTTATGCAGTGGTGTCCATGGGGGGTGGGCGTGTCTCCGCTCATCATGTGGCGTCTGTGACGTTCTGCCCGGCTGCGTTCCTCCTAGGTGGTGTACATGAAGGGAGCCCAGGTCCCTCCCGTGGCCGGACCCCAGGGACCCCCCGGAGCACCGGTAACACATGAGCGGGCGCGAGATGCCGCCGCCGCGGCTGATTGCATTCATTTTGTTCAATTTAATTTGGTCGACACACACAAACACTATGCAAATAAAGCCCCGAGTGCCAGCTTCTGTTAGAGGGAAACAATTATTTGTAGGAAAAATTATTATTTCACACGTGTATTGCTCACACAATGGCTTCCTCCCTCCCTCTCTCTCTCTCTCTATCTCTCTGTCTGCTTTGTTTTTATTGTTTTGGGAAAGTTCGCCCTCTGTAAGACCGAAAGAATATTGGTGGCCACGTAAAAAAACATCCACCCAAACAAACGCCCCCAGAATGTGTTAGTGCATTGTTTCTCCATCTTCACACATTTAAATCAGCACAGGCTTTGATTTCAGTGTGAATGTTTGTGTATGTGTGTGTGTGTGTGCATGTGTGTGTGTGTGTGTGTGTGTGTGTGTGTGTGTGTGTGTGTGTGAGCGTGCATCGTGGATGTGTTGCTGTTTGTGTGTGTGTGTGTATATGTGTGTATGTGTGTGTGAGTGTGCATCGTGAATGTGTTGCTGTTTGTGTGTGTGTGTATGTGTGCACACACTCTATTGTTGTCTTCATTGCGACTGCTCCCTTCTCCTCCCCACCCCCACCACCACCACCACGTTAATCATGCTCATCACTCACCCCCCTCACCCCCCCGCAGGGCGTGTCTGGGGTCCCGGGAGCCGTGGGATCCAGGGTGAGTCGATGCGCTGTCCTCATTGATCGCCGGCTTTCTCTTGATTATCTGTCATCCCTCTGACCCCCCCGGCGGCTCTGCTCTCTGTTCCAGGGGGATCGAGGCCCACACGGCGCCAAGGGGGATACGGTCAGTTGTACACCAGAGCCAGAGGGAGTGGGGGTGGGAGGAGGGGGTGGGGGGTGATTGATGTGATTCTTATGCTTTGATCACGATCACAATCAACGAGATTCTGCTGCTGCTATCGACAGGGAGACCCGGGAGAGGACGGAGCGCCCGGCAGACCGGGAACGGCGGTGGTGAGACAGCTCTCTCTTTCTCTCGTGTCTGTCTGTCTCTCTTTCTCTCTCTCTGTCTGTTTCTGTCTGAACAACCTGACAGGAAGTGACTGGACTCAACTCTTGTGTTTTGCCGAGAGGCTTCAGTGGTTAAAGTTTCTTCTTCTTTGTCTCCGTATTTTCTGTCACTTCCTGTCTGTCCCGGTAATCAGGATGTGCAGAAAGCGCTGTCCGGCCTGGGGATTCCGGTGAGTGGTCACTCAGTATGGGCAGAACAATATATACTTAGAGTACAGACGCAGTGACAGAACACAAGCAATTGAGACATCTCAAATAAACACTGATATATATATATGTGTGTGTGTGTGTGTGTGTGTGTGTGTGTGTGTGTGTGTGTGTGTGTGTGTGTGTGTGGTGTGTGTGTGTGTGTGTGTGTGTGTGTGTGTGTGTGTGTGTGTGTGTGTGTATGTGTATATCTGCCCATGACCCCGGGGCCCCCCATAGGTGTCTGACCTGAAGGTGATGGTGGACAGGAAGGATATCCCTGTGGCCGCCCCTGTGAAGGCACAGAAGGGTCAACAAGGAGACGTGGGTGAGCCCGGAAACAGAGGCCCAACTGGGTTAGACGTGAGTAAACCGCTGCTGGGGCTACTTTGGTGACGACTGTACCAGGCTCCTTCTGAGAGGACTCAGCCGGATCACACACACATTGCATTTACATTTCATTTACATTTACATTCACATCTACATTTAGGACATTCAACAGACGCTTCTGTCCAAAGCGACTCACAATAAGTACATTTGTCCGAAAGAGAGTGAAACAACAATATATCGCTGATGGTACCGTAAGATTTGAATAGAACACAAATGCTACTATAAGTACTACTTGTAGAGCCAGGACGTACCGACATCGTACGTACTGTACGTACGTTCCTACAAGGGACTGTCATTCTCATGGAAAATGGCCCCCTCTTCCATGCTCCCTCCACCAGGGTCTCCGTGGGTTGGCTGGTGACAAGGGCCCTAAAGGGGACCAGGGTGAGCGGGGTCCAGTCGGGGCCACCGGCCCCACGGGGAGAGCCATCGGGGAACGCGGGTCAGAAGGACCCCCGGGACAAGCCGGAGAGCGGGGCAAGCCCGGGATCCCCGGTTCCCCTGGCAGAGCTGGGGAGCTGGGGGAGGCTGGGAGGCCGGGAGACAAGGTGGGTGGAGACGGGAACCTGAATATTTCATGTGGTCCTTCTACATGGGGATATGTGAGACTCTGCTCTGTGTGTGTGTGTGTGTGTGTGTGTGCATGTGTGTGTGCGTGTGTGTGTGTGTGTGTGTGTGTTTTAGGGCGAGAGAGCGGAGAAAGGGGACAAAGGAGAGGCTGTGAGTATTTTTGTGGATATTATTTTACTTTTGTCGTCAAAGCTGCAGTGTGAAGCATTCAGAGTGGCATCTAGTGGAACGGACTTGGCAGAAATTGAATATAATATTCATCACTATGTTCATCAGTGTATAATAATCACCTGAAACTAAGAATTGTCTTATGTTCGTTAGCTTAGAATGCGATTCAGTTGGTTGCAGTCTACAACCTCACCGCTAGCTGCCGCTAAATCCTACACACTGCACCTTTAAATATCTGATAGTTATTTTGCAAATTGCTGCTAAAAGTCTCCCCAATCTTTGCCTGTATTTTCCAGGGCAAACTGGGAATGACAGGAGCGATCGGACCTCCAGGTCCAAAGGTAATAGCCTCCTCACGTCAACAGTTATACATGTTCAGTTCTCCCGGAGGCAACACACCACTAAGTATAGCTGACAACACGACACAACATCAGCACATATAATGCGCTTCTTTGGGACCGTAGGGCTCCTCTGCTGACACAGCCTTGACTGGCGCGCCTGGAGCTCGAGGACTTCCTGGAATTTTGGGACCCAAGGGAGAGCCAGGAGCCCCTGGAGCACCCGGAATCAAGGGAGACAGGGTGAGGTGTCCCCCACATATTGGGAGCAGCAGTGGCTCAGGCAGTTGTCTGGACTCGAGATCAAGACCGGACTCCAGTACTACAGCCCTCTCACATCCGGCTAAAGAACAAAATTAAACAAAAGAAATGAAACAAAAGCGAGTCTTCCACAGTGTCCACAGATCCTAAACCCAACGGGGGAGAGAGAGATCCAGAGTTCCAACGCTAGGAGCTTAACCTTTCAAATAAAGGTTAAGCCAGTCCAAATAGAGATGCGCTTGTGTATGTGTATTGTGAGTGATGGTGGTGCTGCTGCTGCTGAACTGTCTGTGTGACTGTCCCTGTCCCCTGCGTGCACTGACAGGGCTTTGCGGGCCTGAGCGGGGCTAAAGGAGACCGGGGGGAGGCGGGGGAGAGGGGCCGCGACGGACCACAGGTGAGCCCCCCGCTGTCGGCCATGCTCCCACCATCATGAGCTGCTGTGCAGCGAGGAAATGTTGAAAAAATGTGTCATTTGTGAGATGGAAGCCACGATTTCACGACTTGGTGTCGATTGCAGGGGTCCTCAGGGGAACCGGGTAAACCCGGGCAGGATGGCAAGCCGGTAAGTTGATACACACGAATCATCGTCTTAAAAAAAAAAAGAGATTTTACTGTGCTGTTTGTTTTTGTCCTGTCCTGTAATACCACCTGCTTCCATTTCCCAGTCTGTACTGCAGTAGTGACCTTTAACGGAGATGTGAGTGACAGGGAGCAGTTAAACAATATAGGACATTCCATGTTAACCCTTTCCTTCTGTAGAGTCTTCTTGTACGTATATGATGTATTTTTGCATAGGCAACATTCTGCATAGTGGCTATGTGTGTATTTACTGTGCTTAACAATGTATTCCTTGTGTTCATAGAGATATGCTGTTAAAGTGTGAGTGGCCATCATCAGGTGCTCTGTAGAGAGGGAGCTTAACTGTGGGAGGAGGGGCCTCACGACCGGCAGGGGGCTCCTGTAAAAGCACCAGAGTGCACTCTGGGAGCTCTCCATCTCCCTTCCAGTCTACCGTTAACTGTTAGATAAAGGGGCCTGTCGTAGCATGTACCGCCAGTCCTGGAGGGGAGGCAGGGGGAGAAGGAGAGAGAGGGATGGGGGTTGAGGGAGAGTGGGAGGGTGGGAGGGAGGGGGAGGGAGGGAGTGGGAGGGAGGGAGGAGGAGGGAGGGAGTGGGGACGGAAGGGAGGGAGGGACATGGTGAGCACTTCCTCACGCTTTTTCCGTTTTCCTTCCTTCCCTGCACACTGGGGGGAGTAGGGTCCGCCAGGCCCAGCTGGTCTGCGAGGACAACCAGTGAGTAAACCAGTAAACCAGTGGCCAAGGCTCAGGCTCGAGCCTGGAGCAGGAGTGGGGAGGGGGGATAGGGGGAGGAGGCGGGAGGGGGGAGGGGGGTTTGGTTGGCTGGGCTGCTATAGGACACAGCAGATGGAGCTGTGTTTTCCCCTCTCTCTCCGCGCTGGCGCTGTGCACATCCCCAGACGGTCTGGGACTTTGGCAGCTCTGTCACCAACCGCTTTACCTCGTTCTCCTTCTCCTTCTCCCCTTTTTTGCTTTCTCCTCTGCCCCCCCCCCCGCCTACTTCCCCGCCCCCTCATGTCTTTATATCCATTCCCTCTTCTGTGTCGCCTGTCTCCCTCCCCTGGTCATTCTCCACATCTCTCTCCCCCATCTATCCCGCCCCTCCCCCCCCCCCCCTCTCTCTCTCTCTCTCTCTCTCTCTCTCTCCATCCATTCTAGGGCATGCCTGGGTTCCCTGGAGTGCTAGGCAGACCGGTAGGTCCGATGTTGGCTTTGGCTGCGGCTCTGTCATGCGGGGGGGGGAGGGTTGGGGTGGGGGGGGCGTCTCTTGCTTGCCTTTTTCTGCGAGGGGTGGGGGCGGGGGGCTTGAAGTAGACCCTCTATCTCCGTCTATAGCGATGAGATGCTGCTATCACACTGTGCTAAAGCGCACTGAGCACTTAGCCGCCACGCGAGGGGTCCGTCTCGGCGTCTTGGCCAGGAGAGAGCAACTAATAGAAACATCTGCATTCAAGCGCCGACGTCGTCCTCTCTCCCCCCCACCCCGATCCTACCCCACCTTAGCCTCTCAGTCAGCACGGGCTGCAGTCCATTGCATCACTTCAAAAAGCCCGCAGATTTTTTTTGGGGATACCTCCGATGAGTCTGCCCTTGATTTGTTCTTCATGAAAATATTCATGGGGCGGGGGAGGGGGGGGGGGGGGGGCGGGGGCACCTGTTCCCCGCGCGCCAAATTCGGGATGAGTTAAGTGAATCTTTAATGTTTCGAACGCCACAGATTTGTTGGAGAGATGTGAGGAGGGGGGGGGGGCGGACATGCTAACCCGGATTTTCGTTCGCCTGTGTTCAGAATGTTTATCGGAGAGCGCTTCCCGTGGGCGTCTGTCTCGCAATTTTCCCCGCCTGCGCTTCCGCCTCCCTGAGTGCCTGACCCTCTTAAAGCATTTATACTCCTTGCCGCATGTCGGTGCCTTTGATATTATGACCTTTGGCTTCTTTTTTTTATGTTAATCACTTGCATCGTTGACTCGTATCTGTATACTTAGTACATTGAGTTGAATATGGATGTGTTTATACAGCTTTTTGTCAAAGTATCAACGCATAGTTTAGATGTGCACATTAATATGTAAGTATGTAAGTCATAATTCAAAGTGTGCCACCTTATTTTTAAGTGAATGTAAATTATACATTATGCGACTTTACAGGCCAGCATCTTTGTCGTCCCGCAAGGGAAACCCAGGAGAGCCTGGAATTAGGAGGCCCCAGCCCGTGATTAGTGTAACAAATGTGCACAACATGGCACACACATCACACACACCTACACACAACATCATCACACACCAACACACACCACAACCACTTCACACACTGTGCTGTGTCTGTTGCCTGTGCTGATGTTTGTGTTGTTGTCGACATTAGGGCCCGATCTGGCACCAATGGGCCCCCCGGGACCGGCATGGGGTGAAGGGTGGAGCATTACCAAATGCCTTTTTCCTGCCTTCATATTAAACACCACGACAAAAAGAATACACCACAAAGTTTTGAAGGGCAGTTTGAAGCGACTAACCACACCTCATCATCCTGTTTGCTTTTTTTCTTTTATTTCTATGTTTTTACTATGTTTAATGTTCAATGTTCATGTTAGGCACCAATTGCACAAAAGCACATTACTTGTTTGTGAAAACCAAGGCAATAAAAGCTGATTCTGATTTAAATGTGGTTTGACAGGGCAATCACGGGGAGCCAGGGCGTTGGTGTCCAGGTAACACTCCCATTCAGATCCGCAATAAATAAAAACATTACCTGTTGATGTATTTATTACCGTACAGCAGTGGTGGTGGTGGTGGTGGTGGTGGTGGTGGCGGGGTCTGAACTGACGTGAGATTCACCTCTCCTCCCTGCAGGGCTCCCCGTGGGTCCAGGGGAGCACCTAGGATCTTCTTGCCTCCTCCGTGTTGTGGTTGCGTCTCAGAGGAGAGATCTCCGGCCGTACGGGCTCGCGAGGAACCACTAGCCTCTCCTCCCCCTCTAGTCATCTAAGACAGAGAGCCAACTAGACAGACGCAGCAGTGTTAACACAGTACAAACTCGTGAGAGGAGGAGTGAGCGGAGGGCGATTACGTTGAGCAGACAGGGAAGAATGTGAAAGAGATGGCAGCGACTAATCGCTGTGTGATGTAACACTAGACAGACAGGGCTTAGGGCTGAAACATAAGCGCGCACACTCCCATAATAGAGCGCGTCGATATCTCCTTAAATACTCTTAACTCGTTTCCAACTCACTCTAACACATTAGACTCCCTAACCTTGAAACACTCACACCAACCCCCTAACACTAAACACATAGATACTCTCATGTGTATTATGATATGTTAGTCTCATGGCCAGTAGACTCCACACACTGGCCCCACACTGCACTTTAACCCTTAACCCGAACCCGTAACCCTAACCACCTAACCTAACCCTTAACGTCCACCTTAACCGCGCTACGTAAACACGTACGCACATGACTAACCTCACTAACTAGCGAGTATCTCCGACCGTAGACATGGAGTGAGCGCGAGACCAGAACCCACCAATCATGTGCATGGTGAAGTTATCGAGCTTGGGCTTACGAGGAGTGTGTGTTCGAGTGTTAGGCGTTTTACTGGTGCTCGGTTTGATGGTAGTAGGCATATGATTCCAGATATTAGCGTTACTTTAGGGGTGTCATTACACTTAAGTGCTCATTAGGGTTTTATAGTGGGGTTAGGGGTTAGGTTTGGTGGAAGAATTGTTAGGAGTTTTAGTGGGTTAGATCTTATAGTGAAAGTTAAATTGGGGTACTTTTTCGTTGATTGGATCTACTCCTGATTGTAACTCAATTAATGATTATGAATCCAAATGGCACTGGCGTGCCAGTTGGCAGGTCGCTAGTGCCCAGTAGAGGACTACGGCGGCTCACTACACCCACCTCGGTCACTGGTCGGACTTCAAACGGAGTGATCAAATATGATAACATAAATCGTAAGTGAAAACATATCATATTCCAAACACATGTAAATAGTGAGAGCAATCAAATAATGCATCATAGCTCATTATTGATATCCTATAGTTGCTGTATTAGTTAGGTCGTGATGGTGGATAGTTAATCATGCAACTAACACTATTGTGATTGATTTCTTTTCAGACAGTATTTTGTATTTTTTAATTGATCTATTGATTATCTTTTATATAATAATTATATCACTAATCTATTACCTCTTAGTCATTTTCATTCTTTTTTTTTTTGTTCATACTTAGGTTTTTCAGTAATGGTTTTACTGTTCAGTGATATCTTTCTCTATATTACACTCTGCGTATTTTGGTGTTTTAACTGAACAATTGATAGCACATCTGACCTGCATTCCGCTAGTGTCAGTATTACTTTTTTATAACACGCGGCTGGAAAGTACATTAATATTCGAGTTTGTGCGAGTAAGCCTCAACATATTAAACCTTTATAAACTGAATATTTAAATATGATAATATTTCGTGCGCTACTCGAGGAATTTAATGTTAACATAATTAAATTGTCCTAGCGCTTCTACGTCTTTGGCAGCTATTATATGTAGTGTGTTTAGAAGGTAATGAGAAGCGCCATTTGCAACCAGGAGGCTGGAGCTGGCTGCCGGTGGCGCGCTAACACAGCCAAATCTGTCCACCTCCGGTTTCAAAGTTCCAATTAAAGGTTCTTTGAACTAACAAGCAATTAGAGAGATGTTATTCACTTCTTTACATATGGCAATAGAGGTGGTACATTGGAGAATCCAGATCTTGTGTGAACGATTGTGGTGCATCGGTATACTCAGCTAGAGCGCAGCGAACAATACATGAAACATTACAAACAAAGACCAGCCGAACAAGTGGCAATGCAAGTTCTTTTGCTAAATCCCAGTGAGCTGAAAGAGACTGTGGTGTAGTACCTGCGATCTCAGATAGGTAAAGTGTGTCGATCTACTCTGGTGAGATTTACCCTTAGCGGTTTATGATATCACGTGGTGATGTTGTTGTTTGTGTAAGGTGTGCTTCGTGTGTGTTGTTGATTGTGTTGATACTGCAATCTACAGTGTGTGTGTAGTTGGTGATATGCATAGTCGATCAGTTGTGTGCGACAAACACCTGAACGTTGTTCTGCTGCCCGTTGTTGGCTTAACAACTCACGAAGAGTCAATATTCACTTTAAAAGTTCAACTATGAGAAACATCATTAGCTTTCCCACAGACTACTGTATTATAAATATAATATTACATCTGATTTAAATGTTAAGCCTCAGGGTTTCCATGTGCGAGTACATCTTCACTCCGTGCCTTAGAAAATAAAAAAACTGATATTTCAGAGCCTGTTTGGTACAAATATTGTTTCATGTCTGAAAAAATTCTAAAATATTGGAGTTTAAAATCCAATGGTTAAAAATCACTAATATCAATAAAACAACAGTACAACAGAGACAACCACAAAACAATCCAAACTCAGAAAATAAGTAAAATTACTCTACATATGAACAATAAATAGCGGTAAACCTACAAGAGAAATCAAAACAATCAAAGATCAGAATCAGCCAATAACCACAATAGCATTTGATATTTTGAGATTAATCACATTTGGTGTATTTAGTGACTTTTTG
Source organism: Coryphaenoides rupestris (assembly GCA_002895965.2). Taxonomy (NCBI): domain Eukaryota; kingdom Metazoa; phylum Chordata; class Actinopteri; order Gadiformes; family Macrouridae; genus Coryphaenoides; species Coryphaenoides rupestris. Next base: position 426,976 of record PIJE02000009.1, on the reverse strand, counting down.
AAGGAAAAGCATACCGTTTGGTGTGTCTGGTGTTCATGGGGGAGGATATTCCAGCATATTAAAGTTCCACAACCTTTCATGGTTTATCCACACTGAAACTTGACAGAAGTTCCAATATAATGTAGCGACAACAGAGCGTTACTAGGAAAAGTACCTAGTTGTTTTAAAAAAATAATAATGTCTGCTATACTACTATATAAACTACTATATAACTCTACTTTATTAAAGGTGGGAAACCAGCGACACTTCAATCAAAGATTCAGAAACCAACTTAAACAGTGACTACTAAGGACGTTTAGCTGCTGAAGTTCAACCTGAGATTTCTGGAACCTAACATTGAAGGCCCCTCCCTGCGGACCCCGAGGTGGCATTCCTCACACACAACACACACACACACACACACCACACCACACACACACACACAACACACACACACACACACACACACACACACACACACACACACTCACACACACCAACTCATCACACACACAACACAACACACAACCACACACACACAACACACACTCAAACTCACTCTCTCTCACACACACAATGTAACGCCATCTGACACACACTTTGCACACTCACCTATTTACACACATGCTCACAGACAGACACTAACTCTGATGTTAACCTCCAGACACACACAAATCTACGGTCTCCGCCCCCCCCCCGCCCCCCCCATATTTTAGCGCCCCTCTCTTATTAGCCGTCACGATTACCACTCACTAGCAGGGATAATGACATAACGGATGGTGTGGTAAGACAATGTCCTCCTCAGGCAACATAGCACCATGTACTCGTCTTCATACCGCTCTACTAGATTCTTAATCTACCCACGGGCAGCACATACTGCCAAGAAATCCTAACCTCCTACTAATTCTATCCACCCAGGGCCAGCATACACCCTTGCTGCCGTAGAATTGCTAACATCCGTCTGTAGCTGTTGTGCCTGTTGTGGTTAGGCTCGCTATGTCTGACACCACCGACACTCAGCCGTAGCTTAAGCCCACACTACTGATGGTCATTTCATGTTTAACCGGTCCTGATTACGTCCAAAAAGCCGGTCAACCTCACTAGTTCCTGGGCTCACCTCCCATGAAGTCCTCACTAGTATGTAGCCAAGAGTCACTCGTAGTATAAGTCGTGTGTGACTACTAAGCCTTGCTAGCTAGTTGCGTGCGCACACTGCTTGAAGTAACAGTTTAAGTTGTCCCAATGTAAAAATACCTAAACCCTAAGTTCCTTATATCAATAATGACATCTTGTCTTCATTCCAATCCCCATAACATGTGCCAGGATAGCCTGGAACCGCTCAAGGGATCTTAGGTATGTTACAAAGAGAACATGAGGGGAGCAGATGAAGAGCAGGGCAGCTAGTGGCAAGAGGGTCGTCCCAGAGAGAGGTAGTCATGCCATGTCCATCTAGAGATGTTGTTGTGTTCGTGTGGATTCGGTGTTGTGTGTGCACGTGTATAGGTTACTCAGTATCTTTGCTACACAGACAGCTATATGTAGTAATCGATAGCGACACGACTCACTTATCCATTTGTGTGTGACTATCTCTCGATGCGCTAGGACGTACAACTAAAATGCGACGCACAAAACCAATATTAGAGATCGTGTGTGTAATCTGATAGTGTGTCCGTGCGTCGATCTGTTGTGTGTCTGCTCTGTGTGACTCGCTCGTGTGTGCGCCACACATGAAAAACAACTAGCACAACAACCCGCCCCCCCCAGTATAACCCCCGCCCCCCAGTGGGATGGACGCTCGTGTGTGGGTGTGTGTTGTGTACGCGTGTGTTAGGGTATGTCTCCGCTAGTGCTACTGTACGCGTGCATTCTCCTCTCTTATCTTCATGAATGCCAACAGTAGAGGAGGAGGGACGCATAACCCGAGTTCATTACCCCGTGAGGTCGGCCCTATACCACACTGGACTCAAGACTCATGAGCAATATCATCGTTTGTTAAATATCGTGTGTGTGTGTGTGTGTGTGCGTGTGTGTGTGTGTGTGTGTGTGTGTGTGTGTGTGTGTGTGTGTGTGTGTGTGTGTGTGTGTGTGTGTGTGCATGTGTGTGCACATTTGTTACACTACTCACGGTGGGGCCTCTAATTCCAGGCTCTCCTGGGTTTCCCTGCGGGACGACAAAGATGCTGCTGTAGTCGCATAATGTATAAATTTACATTCACTTAAAAATAAGGTGGCACACTTTGAATTATGACTTACATACTTACATATTAATGTGCACATCTAAACTATGCGTTGATACATTTGACAAAAAGCTGTATAAAACACATCCATTCAACTCAATGTACTAAGTATACAGTACGAGTCAACGATGCAAGTGATTAACATAAAAAAAAGAAGCAAAAGGTCATAATAATCAAAGGCACCGACATGCGGCAAGGAAGTATAATGCTTTAAGAGGGTCAGGCACTCAGGGAGGCGGAAGCGCAGGCGGGGAAAATTACGAGACAGACGCACGGGAAGCGCTCTCCGATAAACATTCTGATCACAAGGCGAACGAAATCCCGGGTTAGCATGTCCGCCCCCCCCCCTCCTCACATCTCTCCAACAAATCTGTGGCGTTCGAAACATTAAAGATTCAACTTAACTCATCCCGAATTTGGTGCGCGGGGAACAGGTGGTCGCCATGAATATTTCATGAAGAACAAATCAAGGGCAGACTCATCGGAGGTATCCCCAAAAAAAATCAGCGGGCTTTTTGAAGTGATGCAATGGACTGCAGCCCGTGCTGACTGAGAGGCTAAGGTGGGGTAGGATCGGGGTGGGGGGGAGAGAGGACGACGTCGGCGCTTGAATGCAGATGTTTCTATTAGTTGCTCTCTCCTGGCCAAGACGCCGAGACGGACCCCTCGCGTGGCGGCTAAGTGCTCAGTGCGCTTTAGCACAGTGTGATAGCAGCATCACACTGATGTTGCTGTGCTGATGTTTGTGTTGTTGTCGACATTAGGGCCCGATCGGCACCAATGGCCCCCCGGGACCGCATGGGGTGAAGGTGAGCAACCAAATGCCTTTTCCTGCCTTCATATTAACACACACACAAAGAATACACGCAAGTTTGAAGGGCAGTTTGAAGCGACTAACCACACCTCATCATCCTGTTTGCTTTTTTTTTTATTTCTATGTTTTTACTATGTTTAATGTTCAATGTTCAATGTTAGGCACCAATTGCACAAAAGCACATTACTTGTTTGTGAAAACCAAGGCAATAAAGCTGATTCTGATTTAAATGTGGTTGACAGGGCAATCACGGGGAGCCAGGCGTTGGTGTCCAGGTAACACTTCCCATTCAGATCTCGCAATAAATAAAAATTACCTGTTGATGTATTTATTACCGTACAGCAGTGGTGGTGGTGGTGTGGTGGTGGTGGTGGTGGTGGTGGCGGGGTCTGAACTGACGTGAGATTCACCCTCCCTCCCCTGCAGGGCTCCCCTGGGGTCCAGGGGAGCACAGGACTGCCGGGGCCCATCGGCCCTCCAGGAGCCGTGGTAAGCATGCGATTAATCAAACTCGTGGAGGCTTCTTGGGGGATAAATGGCCTCGCTTAGCTGCTTGTGAAGCTCCATAGGGGATCCTCATACTGTAATAACTCATGTCCGGCGCCATGTTTATGTTTATGTTGTGTCTGCAGGGTCCACAAGGCCCCACTGGGCTGTCCGGCCAGGTGGTGAGTAGAGCTCTGGTCTACCTGCTGGGGACCAGAACCCACCAATCATGTGCATGGGATACGACTGCAGATGTGTTCAGTGCTGCTCTGTAGCATAGCCAGATATCTGGTCACACAATCCATATGGGAAAATGTGTTACTAATAAAAAATTGGGTTGATTGATCATTGAGTTAAATGATGATCCTGCAGCAGTGCTATCAATAGGGCATTAGTTCAAGGTCAATTTACTATGTAAGGATTCTTCCTGTGGAAATATGATGTATTTATTCATAAGTTAGGTTATAATATGCATAATTATGTCTATTAATAACAACAAAGCAATGGTTTGCATGGTCGAATGGTTCTGTTCAGATCCTAACCCAGGGGCTGAACCTTGAACCTTGACCTTGGCAGCGTGAACTTTACAGTGAATACTTTTTACTGTACATATTAGGCACTATTACTAATTGTTTAGTTGCTTTAGAATGTATGTTTAGAAGAATACTGCAGGAGTGAATGGGGAGTAAGCATTCCATTGTACTTCTTACATATGGCAATAGATCTGGAATCTTGAAGTGTGTCTAACTCCACAGGGCGAGAGCGGCAAGCCAGGCGTCCCGGGGAGAGACGGTGTACCTGGCAAGGAAGGCACACCGGGATTACCAGGAAAACAGGTGTGTGTGTGTGTGTGTGTGTGTGTGTCTGCATGTGTGTGTGTGTGTGTGTGTGTGTGTGTGTGTGTGTGATTGCATGTGTGTGTGTGTGTGTGTGTGTGTGCCAGCCTGCGTGTTAGAGAACATCTGTATCATGTGGTGTGGCGGTCTCTGTCTGTCTGAAGGTCTCCTTGTTGCAGCTTGTTTGTGTTTGCCTGCGCTAGTTGCGTGCGCACACTGTGAGACGTTGTGTTGTACCTCCCAGTTCCTTTATAGTGTCATCTGTCTTCATTCCAATCCCCACAGGGCATAGCTGGACCCTCAGGACTGGTTGGTTCAAAGGGGGAGCAAGGAGACAGCGGCCCCCCAGGGAAGGTAGTCATGCCAGCCACTGGTGTGTGTGTTCGTGTGTGTGTGTGTGTGTGCACGTGTGTGTGTGCGTATCTTTGCGTTTGTGTGCGTATTCATTTGTGTGTGTGTGTGGGTGTGCGCATGTGTGAGCATGGGTGTGTGTAGGTGTGTGTGCGCATCTGTGTGTGCGCTTCTGTGTGTGTGTGTGTACGCGTGTGTGGGTGTGTGTGTGTACGCGTGTGTGGGTGTGTGTGTGTGTACGCGTGTGTGGGTGTGTGTGTGTACGCGTGTGTGGGTGTGTGTGTGTACGCGTGTGTGGGTGTGTGTGTACGCGTGTGTGGGTGTGTGTACGTGTGTGTGCGTGCTTGTGTGTGTGCCGCATAGGAGCAGTGCACACTGTTAGCCACGTCGAGGTGTTCCTGAGCACATGGCTGATGGCCGCAGCGCCTGCCAACTGCCTTCTGTGTGACGCCGCGCTCGTTGGCCCACGTCTCTCAGAACCACTTAATGGGCAGATCATAAACCAAGTTCATATAGGGTCGTCTAAAAATACACGCCCAATCGCCCGCCTCCCATCCAATAATAATGACCATTAGTCTCGTTCTATTTAAAGGAGTATGTTTTAAGAGCAATTCCGCTGATGAATATGGAGAGAGACCTACAGCTGGATGGATGGTGGGTTGATGTTGGTCTTGCTGTGTTTGTTTCTTTGTACATATGGCCTGTAGCGTTCCAGTCGAAGACATGAGTAAGCCTGGACTAATGGTCTAATGCCGTTGCTTTGTTTTCTTCATAGACCAACGTAAGAGCTCAACAGAAAAAAACAAACAGAAGGCAAAATAATGAATTAGATAGTACAAAAATAAATTATTAGACACAAATAAATGCAATTAACGTACCTTGTCGCCACTCTCGACTGGAGCTAAACTCTTTATAACACACACGTTACTCTCCCCGTTTATCTTTATCATCTGTTTCTCTCCCCATACTCTGTTACCATTTTTGCATTGTTTTTGCATTTTCAAAATAAAACTACCAAACTTCTGGTTTCACAGGAAACATCAAAATACGAACAATATAAAAAATAAACTTTACTTTATGTGAGAGCCTCACTGTGCATTGGGGTCATTTACATGGCCATTTGTCCATTTTCGCCGGCGAGACACCCACGGAGTTAGAGAGCCACCCGCATGGGCAAACGGGCACCAGCGGGGGGGGGGCGTTATCGCGGTGCGGTGGTGGCATGGCAGCGGCGGTGACGTCCGTCGCTACGCAGGCCCTGAACCTCTTCTTCTTCTTCTTCTTCTTCCGCCGCTGGGAGCCTCACTGCATTATTAAAGCAAACCGATGCATTATTTACGCCGGCTAACGGAAGATGAAAATAGATGCAGGTGCCGTAAACAGCTTTTCATCGTTCCGTACGCCGACGAAGGATGAAGAATGACGCATCTGCGGTCCACCGTCTTTTTGTCATACGGTTTTTATTCCAAGTCCACCGAGTACGATTTTAGAGGGCCAAACAAAGGCCTTTGTGCTTACCTACTTATCTAAGCCAAGCGGCTAGCGGCATACATGGAGGGTATTGATCTGTCTGGAAGCGCTACAGAGAGGAACCTTCATGAGATACATGATGTTTAATGAACAGCAACCCTTTCAAGCATCCGTTTCCTCCCATCGACCGCACAATAAAGTGTACTTTTTCCTATAGCAAGTAACGATTCTCACTTTGTGTCCCTCTGCCCCCCCCCCCACCATCTCTTATAGGCTGTGGCTGGACCCCCTGGGCCAAAAGGACTGGATGTAAGTCTGGCAGATGGATCTTTGAATGGAGAAAGATAAACATCTGTGCTTAACGTCTCCTTCTGCGTTACCTGTGCTTTTTTTTGTATGAAAACGCAACATGCACGCAATCTATCCTCACGGGAGAAGCGTGTTTGTTTGTCCTGAACGATGGTGATGTTCTGTGGGGTGTGTGTTTGTGTGAGTGCCGGGCGGTCGGTCGGAAGCAGAAATGTTTGCAGGATGAGAACATGTCTTCGGGACACAGGCGTACCGGCGTTCTTTCTGTCAAATGTGTCCCGCTGTGCTGTGTCTTGCCGCTGCTCTGATCACGGGAGAAACCCGGTTTCCTCTCACACGTTCCAGAAACGTAAGCCTGGGATTTTGAAAAGCCGTGTGTGTGTGTGTGTGTGTGTGTGAATGAATGAAAGGATAGCGGCCAGACCACCTACATGCGGCCAGACCACCAAGATCTGATGGCTTGTTGTGATTGATTGCAGGGGCTTCCTGGACAGACCCTGCCGGGGATAACGGGAGAGAGAGGTTTACCTGGTTTCAGGGTGGGTCTATTCCCGACGAACCTTAACTACCATGTTGTTGACACCCACGCCCATAGTGCCATCATCGGTTGTGATGTCTTTCGCTAAAACAAAACACAAATTGCCCATTGCTGCTTTTGATTTAGGGGGAGAAAGGAGACAGGGGCCCTGCAGGGATTAAAGGAGAGCGGGTAAATAACAGGACTACGCTACCACATGTATAGATACTGTATGTATTTGTATGGAAGATAGAAACTCTCTTTGTGTTGTTGTTTATACCTGTAGGCCTTGCCTGGAGAAGCCGGCGAACCTGGAGAAGATGTAGGTATACATGTGAAGGAAACATAATGCTGTTCACAATCACTGGTCGCTATGCTCACCACACCGGCACCACAATCCTTTTTGCATTTACACTGACTATATCTGCATGTCTGTGGGGCAGGGGGTGCATTGACTCTGTTTTATCACACTCACCCTCTCTGACACCCCCTGGAACACTTCAGTGTAGCCTCCACTACAGGAGAGCACAATCTTTACCGGCTATAGCCCATCCAGGTTCTGTTGAGAGAATAAAGAGTGACTTAATATGCCCTAAAATTACAACATTTTAATTGAGACAATATTTGTACGGTCCCAGGGTGAGAGTGTTAAGCTGGAGACTTTAATGTGACTGGCTTTCAGTGTTGGGTTTTGTTGTCGAATTCGTAACACGGCCCTCTGCACCATCTGGCTGCTAAGGCGGGTAGTCAGACCTCCGGAACCATGCAGCAACAACAATATTCAAAGTAGTTGTCGTCGCAGAAAGAAATGTTGTTGGCAGTTTAACTCAACAGACAAAAAAAGAACAAAAAAAGCAAGAACAAGCATCGAGCTGTGGAGGCGGTATGCATTAGATCCCATAAGTACAGGGGAATTCGGCTGCGCTAAAGTGCTTGAAAAACACTGGAACCGGTGTCCTTCAGAGGGTGAAACAGGACGAGAGGAATAAGATGCAATCACGTCACTCGTCGCCGTCGATAATGACACCGCATCACGTGCGGCGAACGGGGGGCGCTCTGAGCGTCAGAGCTTTCAGAGCTTTTGTTTTTCTCTTTGTGCTGCTCGCGACGCGCAGTTAATTTCCAGACCACTCGGGTCTAAGCCGCGGTGACGCACTCCTCCTCCGAAACCGATTGAGTGAATCCCGGAGAAAAAAAAATAAACTCGACGACCCCCCCCCGGCTACTCATCAGGTCCAAGTGTGTTCAGATGCTCAGAATCTGGGCCCCGTCGGCGCAGCATATCCCGGGCCTATCCTACGCGACAATGGCACTGCTAAAGACTTTTTTTATAGCCTGAAGGGGGTGAATGAACATGTTTAAAAGGAGCGTGGTTGTCTCTCGCTGTCTCACCGTCTCGCTACCCTTGTGCACAGTGAGACAGTGAGACAGCGTGCGAGGGCGACCTGCGAAGGGAGGTTAATCCATGAGCCACGCCGGCTTGGGAAGCTATTGTGCTAACCAAGGTCAGCGGGAGGACAGTCAGCTTGGGGAATGTAGCCCTGACTGAATTAGAAAGCTACCCCACTATTTCATGACTATTCTAGTCTTTTTTTGAAATTGTATTCATGTATATCGACTTCGTGTGCTCCATTTGTTGGCTTCTAAAATAACTACGATCGATATTGTTGTTGAAAGGCAGCAATGACAAATTGATCATCTCACACTGTGTTGGGGCGGCTGCACCCAAAACACTCATAAATACACTAATAAATGTATTAATAAAGCGCGGTTTTACACTAAACACACGAAATAATCTCATCTCGCACCGTTGGTGTCCTGTGTGCATACAGTATATCAATACATTTCTACTTTGTTTTTCCATCTCCCCTGAACACTTTTAGGTATTAACCTTCAAAAAAGAAAATCGATGTTGATGCTCTATTTACATTTCCTGCCTCCTCTGTCCTTCACTCAGGGGGCACCCGGACCGGCGGGGCCCAAAGGAGATAAGGTGAGCAGCACACGGTCTCCATACCAATCGGCCCACTTTCAGCACTTCTCACTGATGGCCCGCTGAATTCTAGAGAAAGGTTGGGGCACCTCGATAAGAAAAACAAGAAGAATAAAACAAATGCTGGACTGTTATGTTTCATTCGATTGATTTTGGCATCAAACGTCCCATTGTCCATCACAGACAAGAGCAGACCAGTATACTATTGATAATACCGTGTCCGTGACAAATGTTCCCCTTCTGTTCTGCAACCCACCAAAGGGTCAAAGGGACTTAAAATATGGTTTACTTTGGACGACCTATCGATTGACAATAGAAGTACCACCTCAGTTATGTAGTTTCAAATGCAATTGATTGATCCACGTGTAGAAGTGTTTGTCAATAGAAATAAACGCATTTGTGTGTATGTGTGTGTGTGTGTGTGTATGTATGTGTTTCGATGGCCGCGTCTCTGTTAAATGTCCTTGTGGTGCGGCACATTAACATAACAACCTTGTGGTTCCAGGGAGATAAGGGCATCGGCCTGGCCGGACCCTCTGGCCAACATGGACCACAGGGTTTAAAGGTCGGTGTGACAACATGTTAACACAAGAGAGTCCATGATAAAGAACAAGACCAAATGTACACATTAAGATACCGAACAAGAAATGTGTAAACGCTTCCGGATTACTAAGTCTAAGTGATACACAGTTAATTCTATTCCTGTGTGCTTGCACATAAGCACAAACCAACCACAATGCTGCATCGGTCTTAACGGCTACTTGTGTGTTTCAGGGGGATCCAGGGCTCCCGGGTCCCGCCGGACCCCCGGGCTCCAGAGGCCTGGCGGGCAACTCGGGCCTGGCCGGCCTGAGAGGAGAGCTCGGAGAACCAGGAGCTCCGGGGTCCACGGGGGAACGGGTGGGTCTAGACACTCCAGACACTTCCTCTACGGCCTACGCTTCCTCCTACCCACCAGACAGACAGCAGAATGTGCTGCTGTACTGTGGGGAGATTAGCCTGAACAATGATAAATATACACCAGAAGTATAAATATATATATCACTTATCTGTTGTCTGTCTCTAGGGCGTCCCGGGATTCTCAGGGCGGGCGGGCAACCCTGGGGCACCGGGTCCCGTCGGACCGATGGGTCCTGCAGTGAGTATACAGTGTATTCTTACACTCAGTGTCTGTCAGGAGAAGTTGGTGGAGTGGCAGAAGCTATAAATATATTTGTTTTAAAAGTGCACTTGTCCTCAGAGGAAGGTAGTATAGTGTGGTGGCTAGGCTGCTCAGCTCCTAGTGCTCTCTGGGTACTGGGTTCTGGGTTCCGGGTTCGATCCCCATGTACATGAGTCCACCTCTTCTGCTCATCTTTGAGTGAGGTACCTACCTGTGTACTGATACAGTAAATGGCACATATTGCGTGATACTTCATGTGGTACATTTGTGTTTTCCAGGGTGCACCAGGCATCGATGGAGGAAAAGGAGACAAGGTGAGCTAGCCAATACTCCTAATTACTGTCTGTAGCGAAGGCTCCTGCCACAAGCCACATAAAGTGGCTTTTTCAGGGCTTGACCAACACCAGGGCACAGAAACTGGTTTATAGTTGCAGTTGTTTGTGGACAAAGCAGGTGGACCAATGCTAGCATGCTAGCGCTTTTCTTGAGTGTGTATGTGGTGATGGCTGGTTTAACCCGTGTGTGTTGATTAGCCAATGCACCACAAGTGTGCCTCCAGACTCTTAACTCAGGCCTGGTGAGGCTGCTTAAACCAGCCAGCAACCACTCACACTCCACACTAATGAATAGTTGCACTCGCACAAGCATCACACGGGTTCCTTTCGTTTTTTGATATTGCTTTTACTATTTTGCCTTAATGTAACTATATCTGGGGAAGCCATGGGTATAAGGACAATAAACATCATTCTTTTCCAATCTCTTCTATTCTACTCAACGGGCGTCTGAGTGCGCACTGTGCTGTGCAAAGACAAGCACACAATGTCTGGTGGTTTCTAATGCCCTTCTCCTCCTCCTCCTCCTCCTCCTCCTCCTCCGTGGTGACCAGGGGGAGGTCGGCGTGGGCGTGGCGGGCCAGAGAGGAGAGAGGGGCGATCCGGGGACCAGAGTAAGTGCTCCGTTGCCGCGACGCATCGCTCCAGTAGCGTGCCGGGTCTGTTTGACTTGAAGCACATTAACACAGCTGATCAATGGGGATGGTGATCCTGATTGGTGTTTGCATGTTTGAGTTTGTTGTGCGGGGGTGGTTTGTTGATGCTGTGATTGTTTGTTTGTTTGTTTGTTTGTTTGCTTGTTTGTTTGCTCCCAGGGTGAAGAAGGTCGTGCCGGTGTGGACGGGGAGCGCGGTCTGACGGTCAATATAAAGACTTTTTACACAATTTATTCATTTATTCAAGATGTTGGGTCAGGAGGTTGCTACGGTATCAGTTTAAGCATTGTGTTGCAGTGTTGAAATTGCAGTGTTGAAACTGAAACGTTTTGGACGCAGTTCTTAAACCTTTGTGGAAAAGCTCAACAAGTTTCAAGGCTATTCGGCGTCAAAACTCATAGTGCACGATATTAGAATGACCATGAAATGACGACGGTAACAGCTAGCAAAAAAATGGCACCGCTTAACAACGGAACATTGTGTGTCATTAGGGTCCCGCTGGTAGCCGTGGCGACCGGGGTAACAAGGTAACCGCCATTGCCATCTTTTTCAGCTCATTTTGAATATCCTCCCGGATTGTGTCTCCCAAGCATTGGGCCCATGTTATGACATTGTGTGGCACGCATGAACAAAATGTCTTGTTTCCAATTTATCACAGGGAGAATTGGGTCCACAAGGTGACAAAGGAGAGAAGGTAGGCCCATTTTAAAGTCTAATGAGTATAACCCTGCACTGTGTGTGTGTGTGTGTGTGTGTGTGACGTATGTGTGTACGCATGCAGATTCGCAAGCATTTTCTTCGCTTGTTTGCATAAACCAGGCCAAATGGAAACAAATCCACCCGGAGAGACAGGCGACGGTGGTGCGATCCATTGTGCGTGCAATCGCTGATTCCACGAAAGACTGAGCCTGAGATATTTATCCGTTTTCACAAGCGTGCCCCTCCCACCCAACCCCGCCCCCCCCCCCCATGAAGGAGGAGCCGATGATGCTGAGACAAGATATAGCTGACATGTAAACACTCCGCCCCTCCCCCTCCAGCTGGGGGGGGGGGGGGGGGGGGGGGGGAAGTTGCCGGATGCTGATGTCACTATTTTCCGCTCCGCAGGGGGACACGCTGCTGGTGGGGGGACCTCCTGGAGAGAACGGCAACAAAGGAGAGCTCGTCAGTGAACGCCATCACACACACACACACACACCCCTCAATCCCCTTCTAAATATAACCCGTCTCTCGTCTTCGTTACACTCATATACATTGATTTTATGGCGACGGCGGTGGTGGCCATGTTAAGCCCTGGTGCGTTGTGCTCGTGTTGCAGGGTGACCGGGGGCCTAAAGGTGTGCAGGGGGAGAAGGGGGTCAAAGGTCATGAGGGCCCTGCGGGGCAGCAGGTGAGTCTCCCTCCATCCCGCCTCCCTAACCCAGAGTCCTGCCCACTCAGAGATTTTTTTTTAGAGATGGATATGAAGGTGTATTATTGTGTGTGTGTGTGTGTGTGTGTGTGTGTGTGTGTGTGTGTGTGTGTGTGTGTGTGTGTGTGTGTGTGTGTGTGTGTGTGTGTGTGTGTGTGTGTGTGTCTCCCACGTCAGGGTTTGCAGGGGGAGCCTGGAGAGCGGGGGTCTACGGGGTTCCAGGGGGCCCGGGGTCCCGGCGGTCAGAAGGTAAGCGGGGGGCCGTGGAGGATGAGGCCAACATGGTGCTCATTAATATAAGGCCTGTCTCACACAAACACACTGGCATCTCTCTCTCTCTCTCTCTCTCTCTCTCTCTCTCTACCTATAGTTAAAAATAGTTAAAAACTACAAATTACCATGAAATCATCTAAAGTATATCAATACAAATGTAAATGTGCATATACACTGAAAAAGTCCTTCTCTCTGTGTCTGTGTTCTTACAGGGAGAGGCTGGGCAACACGGGGTACCTGGAGAGTCTGTGAGTCCATCTTTTCACCCTCCTCCTCCTCCTCCTCCTCCTCCTCCTCATGTACCTTAATGTAAGCGGATGTGATGTGTCCTTTGTCAGACTCCCTGCCTCGCTGGGTTAAGGGCGGCTGTTGCTTCTGCTTCCTGCAGGGTCTCCAAGGAAAGGACGGGCTGCCAGGGCTTAGAGGGGAGAAAGGAGAGATTGGATTAACCGGGATTCGAGGAATTAAGGTATTTTGCCTATGTGTGAGTATGTGTGTGTGTGTGTGTGTGTGTGTTTGTGTGTGGGTCTGTGTGTGGTTGTGTGGGTTTGTGTGTGTGTGGGGGGGCTTGGGTGTGTGTGTGTGTTTTCATGTTTGTGTATGGGCCTATGTGTGTGTGTGTGTATGTGTGTGGCCGTGCAGGTGTGTGTGTGTCTGTGTGTGTGTGTGTACATATGTGTGAACGTGCATGGTGTTCCCACCCTATAGGGAGCAGTGTTTGATATTGAACTTTACGAGTCCTGTGGGTTTGGGCAGTGTGCCGTAAGCAGAGTTATTAAGACATCACGGCACTCCACCATAAAACACAGCGACGGGGGGGAGGAAGACCTTTCCTTTGGCGACACAACAGTTTATTCACCCACACGGCGTGCAGAGTGCACGTCCCAGACACAAGGACAATCTCGCCCGACAAACGCTATCGTCAAAGTCAGAGTTCATCTCCCACGCCTGGAGACGCCGCCGTCCGTACGATCCAGGATTATTAACAATGGAGGGTGACTAATCCGGGGGCGCGGGAGCCTCTGGTTAGCGTCCGCGCCGCCGCAGAAAGTCCTTAATGCCCTCGCGTCGCCCGCCGGCACGCTCCCTCCGACTCCTCTCCCCTCCTTACTTCCTAGTCCCTCATCCTCAGCCACATCCTCAGCGCACGCACACGTCATATCTCTTATTTTATTCACATCGTTATTTTTAAATAACAAATAGCAGTGCGAGTGATGACGCACAGAGTGATACATATTCCTGTGTGCATCATGCTGTGTGTGTTTATGTGTGTGTGTGCGTGTGTGTGTGTGTGTGTGCGCGTGTGTGTTGCGCGTGTGTGTGACACTGCCGTGCCACATGGCCAAGCATGTGTGGGGGAATATTGAGTGGCACGTGAATGGAGGGCCTAGCCAATCCCCTGCCAGGCAGAATTGCAGGTTTGCCGTATTTCTTTCTGTCCGCTGTGAGCCACAACCATGTGTGTCCGTGTCATGTGCACAACTTGTGTGTGTGTGTGTGTGTGTGTGTTGCCAGGGCGACCGTGCACCCAAGGGAGCGTGTGGAGCGGATGGGGCTAAAGGAGAAAAGGTGAGACCGGGGGTGGGGGGAGAGGGAGACGGGGGGGGAGGGGAGACGTTGGGGGGGGGGGGGGGTGGAAGGATGATGTAGGAGTTGTTGAGCGGAAATTGCATCATATTGCATATTGCATCATGCGCACATTTTGTCATAAATCAATTCATAGCCGTGGGGCGGTGGATCAGCGTGATCGTTTACTGCGTGGACGACTGTGGATACTCGTCTGCACTATCATTATACACACGGTACCATACATGCTGTACGCCGACAGCCACTCTCAAACACTCAAGTTATATAATGATCTCAGCGATACACACGCCGGGCTTTGCAGTGCCCTTGTTCAGCGCGCGCCCTGCCAAGTAGTCGACCGTGCCAAGTCTCCGAGCGTGTCAATTAACCCTGTTAGCATGCACACACTGGGCACGCTGTCACACGAAGCACGCTAACACACGCTAGGTACCCGAACATGCGGCACGGACGCTTCCGTGTCAAGCAACCCGTGCGTTTAGAGGTCGGTATCGAGGCAGATCGGCCAGAGGAAGAACATAGAGCGACACAGGACCGCTCCGAGATCGCCTTCTGTGAGACAACGTTGCCATGACGACTGAACCACCGTAATGCGTTCTCTTGTCTTGTCTTGTCTTGAATGCTGTCTGATCTTCACCAGGGTGACAGCGGGGCCCACGGGCGGTCTGGCATCGCGGGGCGCAAGGGAGAGAAGGTAAGAGAGAGCGAGACACACACACAGCAGCAGCAAGGATCCTGTTCCCCCGGTGACCCGCTGTGATCACCTGTGTCTGCTTCCAGGGGAATGCGGGCCCTTCAGGGGCCACCGGGACCCCGGGGAAAGAAGGACTGATCGGCCCCAAGGTACCGTACACGTAGCTGACGTTAGTCACGACTCACCATCCTTAAGTAAGCAAGCCGTGTCTTGATTAATTGATCTAGTTTCGATTTTGTGCAATAGGAGGTGTTGAGGCCATTTCCATTGAGGTTTGTTGTCACTCACCTGACTGTGTGATGTTGTGGTTGTGGTGGTTGTTGCAGGGTGACCGTGGGTTCGATGGCATCGTCGGGACTAAAGGAACGCAAGGAGAGAAGGGTGAACGGGTGGGTGTCTTCTTCCTACGTTCCATCATTGAAATGCATTGAAATCGGCTTACATCTACATACACATAGATACACAGTCTCTGTCTCGATCGCTCCCTCTCCTTCTCTCTATTCCTCTCTCTCTGCCGCTCTCTCTCTCCTCTCCCTCTCTCTCTCTGTCTCTCTCTCGCTGTCGCTCTCTCTGGCTGTGTATCTCTCTCTCATTTCAATTCAATTCAAAGGTGCTTTATTGCCATGGGAAACATATGTTTACTATCTCTCCCTCTCTCTCTCTGTCTCTGTATCTCTGTCTCTCTCTATCCCTCTCCATCTCTCTCTCTCTCCCCCAGCCCTCTCTCTCTATCCCTCTCCATCTCTGTCTCTCTGAGTTAACAACACAGCTGCTACAGCTCCACCTCTGCTTCCTGTCATTTCGCTGTACTTTACTGTGTGTGTGTGTGTGTGTGTGTGTGTGTGTGTGTGTGTGTGTGTGTGTGTGTGTGTGTGTGTGTGTGTGTGTGTGCGTGTGCGTGTGTGTGTGTGATTTATACAGGGCCCACCTGGCATACCAGGACCCCCCGGCCCCAGGGGAGTGGACGGGGCCGCTGGCTTGACGGGCATCCAGGGACCTGCAGGTGGTCAAGGCTCCGAAGGGCTCCAGGGACAGAAGGTAGCTTTTCCCTCTCAGGCTGGGAGTGGGGGCTAAAACTGTCCATCCTGAGCACATTGCTGCTATCAGAAGGGGAGTGCTAGCTGCTAGCTGCTAGCTGCTATGTTAGTAGGCGCTACTCTGTCCAGCCTGAGGCTCCATGTGCACGATGCTTATTGACATTGCCACTGCAACAGTGCTCCCATAATAATAATAATAATAATAATAATAATAATAGTATTTATATAGCACCTTTAAAAACAGAGTTTACAAAGTGCTTTGACAGACAAAGCAAAAACAGGTTACAATATAACAACAGAAAGCAGAACAGAAAGGCCAAACAAAAGCAAGAAATCATGACGATAAAGTTCCGATAAAGTTGGAACAAGAAGACAATAAAACAATAAAAACATTCATAAATATAAAAATTGATACAAAATAAATACAATAAATAAATAAATAAAAGCAATAAAAGAATAAAGTACTTTTGTAGGACTTTTAAGTCATCAAGGTCCTCATTACAGTGCACAGTGTGTGTGTGGGTTGTGTGTGTGTGTGTGTGTGTGTTGTGTGTGTGCACATGGCGTCACTTCTGTGTACGCGCCACCGAAACACAGATTGCATTGTTTTTGTTGTGTTTTTTTTTCCCCCTCCCTAGGGAGAGAGAGGGCCCGTCGGCCCCGCCATGGTGGGACCCCGCGGCATGGCTGGCATACCAGGAGAGCGGGGAGAGCAGGTAAGACCCGCCCCCCCACTCACACAAATGAGTCTCGCACGGCCCCACTTATAATCGCTGGGGGCCCCCACCTCCCCACCTCCCCCCTCAGTCCTCTGCGTGCGTCTCGCTGAGTGCGGCAGAAAGGTTCCATCCGGTGGCCGTGGCGGCGGCGTCGTCAGGTGGTCAGTGGCAGCTGTCTGCTGGCCATGCAGGCTAATGGCTTTTTAATGAATTCGGAAAGCCGCTTATGTTGCAGATCGTGTCGTCCTGAAGTGAAATGCCACTCGACGGCCAGGAGGAGGAGCAGGAGGAGACACCCTGCCCACACAACACATGCGATTTAGACACCCTGGCCCCATGACAGGGTGCCATCGTGGTGTTCATGCCATTTGAGCCGCTGTCATTCCCCGTGTGTGTCTCTCCGCTTTTGTGTGTGTGTGTGTGTGTGTGTGTGTGTGTGTGTGTGTGGGAGAGAGTGTGAGTGTGTGTGTGTGTGTGTGTGTGTGTGTGTACTGATACCTGCCTTGTGCTGCAGGGAGAGTTGGGTCCAGATGGCGTTAAGGGAGACAGAGGAGATCCAGGCTTGACGGTCAGTGGTCAGATATATACACACACACACACACACACACACACACACACATTGTGATATATACACATGCACACACGCTCAGGTACATACACATACATACACACACACACACGCTCAGATATATACACATGCGCACACACACACACACACACACAAAACAAACAGACAAAGTGCACACACACTAAAGAGGAAACACAAAAACAACCCAAAAATACACACACACTCACTCACTGACTGAATTGCTCACACAAAAGCACACGCTTTGGGACACATGCTGGCGCACACACACCACAATGTAATGAGCGCAGCACGCATGAAGACACTCTCTGCCGCTCCTCCGCTGCAGGAGGACGACATCAAAGACTACATCCGCACCGAGATGAGTCAGAACTGCGGTGAGTGCTCCCGCCCGCCACTGATTGGCTGATTGGTTAAATGGCATTCACATTTGCCTCCAGTTGAACTTCGGGGCGACTTATCCGGGAACGTTTCAGCGAGCGGCCCTGCTGTGTGACACGGAGGGGGGGGCGGGGCTGATTAAGAGCGTACACCCTGCTATATAATCCATGTGCGTTTCCTTTTGAAACTGACCTTTTCTCTTCCTGTCCTACCGCCCCTCTTATCCCCCCCCCCCGACTGTCCTCCTGTCCATCTATGCGGCTCCTGCTCAGCGTGCGGAGGTGAGTGCACTGACAGGGGGATGAAAAGGAAAGAGGCCGGCGGGTGGTGGTGGTGGTGGTGTTGGAGGTGGAGGTGGTGTGTCTGTGTGTGGGGGTGGGTGGGTGGTGGGGTGGGATGGGGTGGTGGGGAGGGTGGTGCACAAGGGCAATAATTAGCATGAGTCATTCTTACTTGAGTGCATGTACAGCCTCCCTGGCGGGTGAGGGGGAGGGAGGGGGCGAGGGGAGGACAGGGGGAGGAACTTTGTCTTGGTTTGTTTGTCTATTAACTGCACAGTTCAGCGTTTTTCTTTTCCCGCCGTGTTAACATTCCGCCGCCATTTAAATACGCAGAGGACGTGCTGGATCAATAATAGGCACACACACACACACACACACACACACACACACACACACAGGTGCGCTGAAAGCCCTGCATTGCGCTGCATAGAAACGACCCCAATTGCCAACATACTCCTCAGGTACCTCGACAATTTATTGAATTTAATACGCTCTCTTGTACTTTCATGCTATGCTTCCTCCCAGGCCGGCGTGGCAAATTCTACCCACATCAATTAGTTTGTCTTGCACAAAAAGCTGTTTATCTATGTTATGTTCTGGTTGCTCCGAATTATTATCAACTCTGAATTATTATTGACAAGTTCAGTGTCCTATACTACTTCACACGTTGTCACGTCCATTAAGCTATACAGTAAGCAGCACACTACTTACTGCATCGCGGGCTTTCAATATATCACGCTGGCGATGGGTGATTCATATTCCACCAAGCCATGTCAGCCAGCTGTCATCGCTCAGTCCTGTAGTCTGATTGAATGCATTGTGATGAACTGTGTGCCTAATTGGGTTGAACAATTTCCCATCATTACCGGGTTTCAATGGGCTAGCGGTCGGCGCTACCGCTAGCGATATTAATAAGAAGAGAGGCTGGAGCCGACCACAGAGACTGTCTGGGGGGGTGCTGGGGTTCTACGGTGGTGGTGGTGGTCCGGCCGTCGGAATGTCTTTTACGATTGAGGGGTTTTCTGTGGTTCCTCACCCTCCTACGTGGTACCTCACCTTGTTCCCTGTTGATTCCTGTAATTCCCCCCACGCCCCCCCCACCTCCCACCTCCCACTTCCACTCTGCTCTCCTGGTGCTCCTCCCCCCTCCCTGTGTGTTCCTCCTCCTCCTCCTCCTCCTCCTCCTCCCCCACACTGTCTGGCTCTCTCTCAGGTATGGCCTCCGACTCTCAGTCCCGGCCTTCGGTCCGGTCTCGGCCCACGACTGAGCACGCGCTGGCCAGGAAGGTTCAGGACGGTGAGTCTAGCGGTCTGCCCATTATGTTGCCCACAACCTACCTCCCCTCCCTGCCCCACCTCCCTTCCCACCCCTACCTCCCCTCCAATCCGTCCATCCGTTCGTCCTTCTGTCTATCTGTCCGTGGGTCTGTCTCTTAACAACTGGACAGAAGACCTCTGAGGAACGGGTGGTTTTCTCGGCAAGAAAACAGAGGACTTTGTGTGTTTTTTTACTTTGCCGTGGTAAACATCAGTTCCCTGATTCAATGAATCGAAGGGGAACTTTGCAGATTTTCAACCATATCTCTCATATCTATCAGCCTGAGCGGTACAGTGTGCAACACACCTGCTGTTGTTGCCAATGCCTCTCTGTGGCTCTGATGCAGTGCAAATGCGTCATCTGAGCCCAACGCTGTCATTTAGGGTAAGTTTCGGGTCAGATGGCGTCATCCGCCGGACAAAAGTAGCGGGGAGATCTGTGTGCATGGAGGAAAGGTAAAACATTGTTCATGTGCATATGCCATACGGCATTGACATGGTACAAAGTTGGTTGAAAATCGACAACGTTCCCCTTTAAGCCGATGTTCCTGGAGTAGGATGCACAGTCCAAAAAATTGGATTTCACGATCCTGGAGGTTTGTCGGGGGTCCGGGAACATGGGGAGGGAGGTGGGACGGGGGGGGCACTGGGGGCTATGAACTGAATCTGGTACTACCACTCTATTGGTGTTCCTTCCAGGGCCGGAGCTCCGCGTGGTGGTCAACACCAACGACCCCGACTACGAACACATCTACTCCATCGAGGCGTATGACGAGCCCGCCGAGAACACACCCCTCCTCGCCGCACACACCAACCAGAGCGACGGTACCATACCCACACACACACACGCACACGCACACGCACACACACACACACACACACACACACACACACACACCAGGACCCCCCGGCCCCAGGGGAGTGGACGGGGCCGCTGGCTTGACGGGCATCCAGGGACCTGCAGGTGGTCAAGGCTCCGAAGGGCTCCAGGGACAGAAGGTAGCTTTTCCCTCTCAGCCTGGGAGTGGGGGCTAAAACTGTCCATCCTGAGCACATTGCTGCTATCAGAAGGGGAGTGCTAGCTGCTAGCTGGTAGCTGCTATGTTAGTAGGCGCTACTCTGTCCAGCCTGAGGCTCCATGTGCACGATGCTTATTGACATTGCCACTGCAACAGTGCTCCCATAATAATAATAATAATAATAATAATAATTTATTGACATAGCACCTTTAAAAACAGAGTTACAAAGTGCTTTGACAGACAAAGCAAAAACAGGTTACTCAGAAGACAATATAACAACAGAAAGCAGAACAGAAAGGCCAAACAAAAGCAAGACAAGATCATGGTAAAGTTAAGATAAAGTTGGAACAAGAAGACAATAAAAGACAATAAGATTAAATATAAAAATTACAAAATAAATAATAAATAAAAGAATAAAGCAATAAGAATTAAAGCTATTTTCGTGATTTAAGTCTAGCATCAGCATCAAGGAACTGGACTCACGGCAGTGTGTGTGTGTTGTGTGTGTTGTGTTGTGTTGTGTTGTGTTGTGTTGTGTTGTGTTGTGTTGTGTTGTGTTGTGTTGTGTTGTGTGGTGCTTCTGTGTACGCGCCACCGAAACACAGATTGCATTGTTTTTGTTGGGGTTTTTTTTCCCCCTCCCTAGGGAGAGAGAGGGCCCGTCGGCCCCGCCATGGTGGGACCCCGCGGCATGGCTGGCATACCAGGAGAGCGGGGAGAGCAGGTAAGACAGACGTCACCCACCGACCCGCCCCCCCACTCACACAAATGAGTCTCGCACGGCCCCACTTATAATCGCTGGGGGCCACTCTGCAGGCCCCCCCCACCTCCCCCCTCAGTCCTCTGCGTGCGTCTCGCTGAGTGCGGCAGAAAGGTTCCATCCGGTGGCCGTGGCGGCGGCGTCGTCAGGTGGTCAGTGGCAGCTGTCTGCTGGCCATGCAGGCTAATGGCTTTTTAATGAATTCGGAAAGCCGCTTATGTTGCAGATCGTGTCGTCCTGAAGTGAAATGCCACTCGACGGCCAGGAGGAGGAGCAGGAGGAGACACCCTGCCCACACAACACACGCGATTTAGACACCCTGGCCCCATGACAGGGTGCCATCGTGGTGTTCATGCCATTTGAGCCGCTGTCATTCCCCGTGTGTGTCTCTCCGCTTTTGTGTGTGTGTGTGTGTGTGTGTGTGTGTGTGTGTGTGTGAGTGTGTGTGTGTGTGTGTGTGTGTGTGTGTGTGTGTGTGTGTGTGTGTGTGTGTGTGTGGGTAGTGTGGGAGACAGGGAGACAGTGACGGTCAGTGGTCAGATATATACACACACACACACACACACACACACACACACATTGTGATATATACACATGCACACACGCTCAGGTACATACACATACATACACACACACACACGCTCATATATATACACATGCGCACACACACACACACACACACACACACAAAACAAACAGACAAAGTGCACACACACTAAAGAGGAAACACAAAAACAACCCAAAAATACACACACACTCACTCACTGACTGAATTGCTCACACAAAAGCACATGCTTTGGGACACATGCTGGCGCACACACACCACAATGTAATGAGCGCAGCACGCATGAAGACACTCTCTGCCGCTCCTCGCTGCAGGGAGGACGACATCAGTTACATGTCCGCACTTGTGTGTGTGTGTGTGTGTGTGTGTGTGTGTGTGTGTGTGTGTGTGTGTGTGCGTGTGTGTGTGTGTGTACGTGTACATGTGTATTCACGTGTGTGTGTCGTCAACAGGCGAGACTGAAAGGCTCTTAATCGAGTCTAAAAAAGTTCAACCTGTTCAACCAAACAAATCAGCCAGGGCTGTGCCCATGAAAGCGGCCAAGGCCGTCGCTGGGAAGGCAGGGAAGGGGACCGCTCCAAGGGCACCGTGGAGGAATCCCATGCGAGCGGTCGCACCCAAGTCAGTCAGGCCCAAGCGGGAAGTCGGAGGGGAAGGTAAATCCACTCCCATGTGATTGGTTTGGGGGGGAAGGGGGTCCAACACAGACCGGGAAAAGAGACGGGAAGTCAACTCGTAAAATCGGCACATATGCAGCACCTCATCCGTCTCTGCGGAGGTCTCAGGGAACGGGTGTATTTTTCGGTTTGGTTTGGTTTTCGGCAGCCAGACACGAGGATAAAATGAACGCGCCCGACAAAATCAGTGCGATCACCAACTGCTTTCCAGCTGTAATTCAAAGGCTTTTTCG
>PIJE02000009.1:386505-403702 GCA_002895965.2 Coryphaenoides rupestris | reverse complement strand
GATGCTGTCTGACAGAAACACACCACATAGAACAGGCTTAAGCCCAGAGTACACCTGTGCGACGATCCTCTGCTACTCGGAGACTCGTGCACGGCCCTTTGACTGGTCCAACACAGACCGGGAAAAGAGACGGGAAGTCAACTCGTAAAATCGGCACATATGAGAAGACTCTGCGGAGGTCTCAGGGAACGGGTGTATTTTTCGGTTTGGTTTGGTTTTCGGCAGCCAGACACGAGGATAAAATGAACGCGCCCGACAAAATCAGTGCGATCACCAACTGCTCTCCAGCTGTAATTCAAAGGCTTTTTCGACATTGAGTTCTTTTTTGCTTTTTCATCGTTGTTGTTCCAGGGAAGCACACTCGCGTCTCCATATCAATTTCCCTTTCCATCTGCTCTTCGGTTCATGTGCATCAGGGGTCGGGAGCGATATACCGGAGCGTATACCCCCCCCTGTGTACCCTGCAACGTGATGTGGACGCATAACTGCAGGCAGCTCTGCATTCACACTGCGTTCAAGCAGATGTGCTGTATATCAAACCGTAGATGCAGCTTTACACAGACACGCGTTGATTGGTATAAATACACATGCATGTGTGTTGCACAAGCATGTGATACATAGGCACATAGTCACACACGCATGCACACACACACACACACACACACACACACACACACACACACACACACACACACACACACACACACACACGGTATCCGCCATCTCCCCGTCCTTCAGGCTCTGCTGTGTTTGGTAGGCAGGTGACCGTCGTGTGAAGGAGCAGGAGCCGTGAACGAGACCAACCGAACCGTGGCCCATCACCCCTGGCCTCCGCCAGAAGATTCCTCTCCGAGCGGCGCGGCGGAGACAGATACCGCTCAGCGACGCGCCACGCCTGTCTGAATGTCCCGTGCATTCCAAAGAACCAAGATTGGGAATTTTTATAAGAATTATTTATTTATTACCGACTCGAAACCAGCTGCCACCAATCCAGTCCCACACTCCAGTTGTCTTTGTAGCCGCTAACGTTTCTCTGCGGCGTGTTAGCTAGGTCGTAGGCGTTTATTTTTGTTTATTACAAATGAAGAGTCAAGCACAATAAACTGTCAGTGTGTAAATATGTTTTATTTTTTTCATTCAGTGGAGGGGGCGGGGTCATAGTGTCATAGTGTGTCCAGGCATATGACTGCATGTTTACCTGTTACAAAAGGTGCTATTTTAAAAGGTATTTTTATATTGTATATTGAAATGAGAAATGTTGTTTGATGATGAGGTTATAAAAAAAATCTTATATATATTTCTCTATACCAGCTAATTGACATGAACATTTGTAATAAAGTAATTTTTCTATCTTTTTAAAGATTCTAACGATATACACTGCTTTGTGTGGTTTTTTTGCTGCCTTTGGTGTCGGGGAGCTGCTGCTAATCAGGCGGATTAGACGGAGGATTCATCCGAATCACGACATTTACAAATGAAAGCAGAAGACGAAGTCGGGTGCTTCAGGTGCATTCAATGTACTAATCAGCCTCCTCTCTGAACACGAGGCAGCTGCTGTCAGGTGCTCTCTGCACCGCCTACACTCTCTCTCAGACGGCCACTTCCAGTAAAGAACGACTTGTGTAGTGTGTGTGTGTATGCACAGTGTATATATATATATATATATATCCACTGTACATGCACTGTATATATACAGTACAGTGTACAGTACAAACTATGGGTATTTGGGTATATAGATTTGGGTATTTCTAATGAAGTCACACTCATGATTTCATGGTGGTCTGCAAATATGAAATGTGGTTAAATATTACATCCATATACCAACACTGTAATGTTAAAAATTATTCAAATATATAGCCTTTGAAATGTTAAGTGATTGCTTGCAAACCCAGTTCAAAGCCAAGGCGCACACTGTCTATAGGACTTGGCCTGGAGCCACATGGGACCATATAAATATATATATAGATATGGATATATATATATATTGTACGCCATCATCATCATCACCGTGCCATTAGGGGAGGGTCAGCGGCGGTCAGGTTGCCTGTTCGTTTGCGTGCGTTTTTTCCCCGCATCTCCGTGGCCTTGTAAACGACCATGCCGCGTTTTAATCAAATAAACGCATTTCAGTAATGAGATGATTTACCGCTTGTTGGCCACGCTGCTCTGCTCGGTCCCCTCCCCTCCACCTCCCCTCCACCCCCGCAGGGTCATCGGACCGTAGGGTTGCATGTTATCGTTTTTTTACAGGGGGCCGGTCGGGGATCGTCCGGGGGGAACCGGCACACCAAATAGTCAATCACACATCGATCGACGGCCGTCTTCACAGAGCCCTGTCCTGCTGCCTTCCACCCCCACCCCCACCCACCCACCCACCCTCTCTCTCTCTCTTTCCCCAACCTCACCACCTCATTGACCGCAGCCGATGGGTGTGTTTCATCACAGAGCGAGCCCTGCGTGTGTTGCGAGAGCCCAGATGGCCGCAGACTAAAAAGGCAGCCGTGGTCAAGCCAAGGTTACTCCTCCAACACTCTCACACATGAATAGCAGCAGTACTGTGCACTGAATGCAGGAGGGAGGGAGGAATAAACGGCAGCACGACCTCGGTCCTGCAAATTTAAATGTGTGTCTGTGTGTGTCTGTTTGTGTGTGTCTGTGCCTGTGTCTCTGTCTCTGTGTGTGTGTCTCTGTCTCTGTCTCTGTGTGTGTGTGTGTGTGTCTCTGTCCCTGTGTGTGTGTGTGTGTGTGTCTGTGTGCGCGTGCGTGTGGACCGCTGCCCATACCTTGGCGTGGCGAGGATCGTGTGTACGACTGGGTAAGTAACAAGGTCAGACATTAATGAGGGCCCGGGGCGAAAATGGCCACGGAAAGTTTGGGGAAATGTTGAAGGAGGAGGATAGGATACAGGATACAGGGAGGACATCATGTCCTTGTGTCAAAAGCCTGCAGGTTGCATTTGTGAATTTTGATAAATTCCATGATAGTCTATACAATTAACACGTATACAATACTGTAACGTTGCCTCAGGAGACACGGCAGCACGATTATACAGAATAATATATCATATATATAATATACTGTATGTCTGTGCGTCCACTAATGCCGTCACAGGGTCATGGTCATGGTCGTAACGTGTTTTGTTTGTTGTTTGTGTGACATGCGACTACAAATGTATCCGCATCAGCGGCGTCAATTGAATTGACAATGAGTGTAAAGTGTCTCTAATGTGCCGTGCGTTAACATTAACATGTATTTATTCATAGCTTCCGTGTGGGACGGGGTGTGCTTATGCAGAAACACGTTTAGGACTTGTTCCTCGCCACTCCTCACTGACCTCGTCACTCTGAAGCCCCCAGGGTCTTAATTGGGTGGCAGAGCGCTAGATTGCTTAAAAAAAACCAGAAGAAAAACCTGCCAAGTATATGTGCAGCAAGCCAGCAACTCACTGAGTCCTAACTCATCCATCTCTCGCTCTCTCTCTCTCTCTCTCTCTCTCTCTCTCTCTCTCTCTCCCTTTCACTCACTCTTGCTCTCTCTCCCTTTCCTTCTTACTCTCTCTCTCTTGCACTCTTTATGTCCCTCCGTCCCTCAATTTCCTTCTCTCTCCCTCTCCTTCTTGCTCTACTGTCTCTTCTCCTTCTCTTCCTCTCTCTTTCCTTCCCTCTCTATCTCTCCCTTTCTCTCTCTTTCTCTCCTTCTCTCTCTTCCTCCTCTCTACCTCTCTCTCTCCTTATCTCTCCCTCTTTATGTCTCTCTTCCTCCCCTCTCTCTCCTCTCCCACACTCTCCCTCCTCTCTCTCTCCTCCTCTCTCTCTCCTCCTCCCTCTCTCTCTTTGATCCTCTCTTCCTCTCTCTCCTCTCCCTCCCTCTCTCTCTCCTCTCCATCCCTCACCCTCCTCTCTCTCTCCCTCTCCTCTCTCCTCCTCCCTCTCTCTCTCTCTTGCTCGTGTGCTCATCAGCTTTTTCTTCTCCTTCCTCCCACTTCTTCCCTCCGCGCGCATGAGGACTGTTGCTATAGCGATGAAACATGGTGGGAATGCGCTGCTTCTGGCGTGTTGTATTAACATATGGCGGTATCTCCTTAACGTGTACGTGTGTGTGTGTGTGTGTGTGTGTGTATCTCTTTACTTCTTAACCGTTTGAACATTAACACCTCCGGGCATTCAGGCAAGGCAAGAGCTGTGATGCCACCGCAACTGCTCCATAAATTATTTCACGTAACTATCTGTGTGTGTGGGTGTGTGGGTATATGAGAGTGTGTGTGCGTGTGTGTGTGTGCGTGTGTGTGTGTGTGTGCACGTGCAAGTGAGAGAGCGCTAACAAATCGGAGGGAACAGGGATTAAGGCGAAAGCTTCTCCCTGCTGTACACAGCAGATTCCCCGACGCTATGACCCCCCGTGTTCCGTCTATCATCTCTGTTGGAGGGCAAGCGGCTCTGAAGGGCCACTCAAGGTTCCTCCCGGTGACTCCTTCACCCCCCTGGCCCGGCCTCCACGGAGCGCCAAGCTAAGCGTTTTATTCGGCCTATTGATCTGAGGCTCGTGGGCCTTCGTCCCGCTGGACTTGTACAAGGCTCACCGCACGGAGGTTTAATAGTAATAGCGTCCAGCGCATCGGCGTATAAAAAGCCCCGTTGAACTGCCGCGTGTGTGTGTGTGTGTAACACAGGAGAGGCTGAGCGCTTTGAGGGCTGGTAGCGCCGTATGGTCACAAAGCTAATGCGGCCGAGCGACTTTATAGCGGCCGTTGATCTCTTTGGTGCTTTTGGCCGCGGAGGTTTTGGGTTCAAGTGGTCCCACGGTAAACAAAGACCCCTCAGAGAATACATTTACAAGCCTCCGCAAAGTGCTTCAGGTCTACTATGCTGTTATGTTTTACTATGTTGTTGTTCTTGTTGTTGATTGTATATTTTCACTGCGGAGGGAAGCCAGAGATGATGATGATGATTATGATGACTTTATTAATCCCGAAGGAAATTCTTCAATGATGATGAGGAGGATGGGATGTCCCCAGTCCCCTCCTTGCGTGGTTTAAAAGTCTCTCCTCCAGCATCTCCTGCTACACCTCACCGGCTCTTACTAGCTCTCTGTCATCTCCCATCTCGCCGCTGTCATTCAGAACGCTCGGCTCCATCTCACTGTCCGCTGTCCTGCTTGCTGCTCAGCCACGCATACGCCACCACAACTCCCCTCTCGCTCTTTCCTCCTCCTTTCCTTTGCTCTCCTTTCCTTCCCTTCCTGTCCTCACCGTCCGTCCACTTCACCAGACCCTCCATTGCCGAACAACCCCCACCTCCCCCCCACCCACCCCCATGTATCTCTCCTCCCCTGCAGGTGTGAGGGCCGGGGTTGTAATGCAGGGCACGCTGGTTTCGGTGCAACCGGTTGCCGGCCAGCGGGGAGTGAATGGCGGGGAGGGCGGGGTGTGTCTCGGGTGGTCTCCTCAGGCACACTTCCTGCATGTTGCTCAGAGTCATAACACCTGCATCAGTGACAGAGAGAGAGAGAGAGAGAGAGTGGAGCCAATGGAGTGGGGTTCAGCGGGGGTCACCCGGAGCTTTCAGGTGTCACTCAGGAACCTGAGGGATCTAATCCAACCCATCTTCAATCGGATTAGGTCCCCGATGACCTCCATCCCACCACCATCACCACCCCCACCACCCCCGATGGCACAAAAACCGGGAATAGCTCAATAACTGCGTGAAGTTAAATTGGCCTCAGAAAAAGCCACTGCCGAGGGGTTGGCACAATAACTGCGTGAAGTTAAATTGGCTAGAAGGAGGGGAAGGGATAGTGATCCCTGGGAGGGCAACTGCAGAGGGGGTCCGGGATGCTGGAGAGACGAGGAGGTGGACGGGGTGCGAGCAAAGGAAAAACCAGGGTTGGCAAAAAAGGTCGGCTAACGGCGAGACGTTAATCCTCCTGGGTTATGGGAAGAACTGGCGACTAGCGGAGTGTCGACCAGGTTCTTGTAGTGGTGGAAGGTGATTGAATACAAGGGACAGGTGCGGTGATTAACAACAACAAGTGTCATCAACGCTCCTGCCGTTGCGCCGAGGAGCGCAAAGGGCGCGTAGCGGGAGGGAGGAGGCGCGGATGTGGAGGCGAGGACGGACGAACCGTAACACACGCACCACCATCCCACCACCATCACCACCACCCACACTAACCACCACCACTGCAGCTACCAACCCTTCCATGTGTATTGATTTCCAAGCATCCCTCTCCATGTGAGCCTAGACGGCACCTGATTGCACTTTGAGCACTTTGAACACAAAACTGCAGATGAAGATATCGTGATTGTGCCATATAAACTCTCAGGTCTGAGGAAACACTGTGTGGAAAAAATGAATGCAATCACGGTCTCACGTTGAGCGTATTTTCTCCTTCGCCGCGGCGGTCTGTTTGTTGACCTTGACTTTGTTCAGCTTTTGTCCAAAGTTGATTTAACCCAGAAAATCGGGATGATATTGTGGATGACTGCGTAGCCCCCGAACCGCGTGGTGTACTTACCTCAGTGCTATGCTGCAGAGTCACACCTGCAGGATAATTAACCAAATGACTTCTTCTTCTACTCTCGTCGCTGATCTCTGCTGCCCGCCACCCCTGGACACTCCCTGAAGTAATTAGCTGTTGAATAATCCAAAATACCCCTCATTTGAACACCGCATTTAAACGCAATATTTCCTCAGTGGTTGAAAAATCAATTTAGAGGGGGCTGATGGGGAAGGGAGTGGGGTTATGACACTCAGCAAGGGGAGGGGAGGGGAGGGGGGAGGAAGGTTGTGTGTGTGTGTGTGTGTGTGTGTGTGTGTGTGTGTGTGTGTGTGTGTGTGTGTGTGTGTGTGTGTGTGTGTGTGTGTGTGTCTTCCCCCACAGAGGCACCAGTGGGGACTGTGGCAAGGTGACACAGAACACACTTGTGGTCCCAGAGACGTAAACGCTGTCCCCTGCCCTCCATCCATCAGCTGGGCCCCGTGTGGGAAACCACCAATCCCACCACCACCACCATCACCAACCACCCAAACCCAGGCGCACGGCAATGGAGGAAGTTCAAGCACAAGCCCAGAGGGGCGGTTTAATAAAGAAAACACACAGGGGTGTCCACAGACATGTCACAAAGAAATGTCAGGGTGCTCGCAGGAGCTGTAGAGGGTTGCGGGTGGAGCAGGGTGAGGGCTCTGCAGGTTGGCACGGCTCAGCTGCGGAGATCCGGGATGCTGGGGTGCCGAGGAGAAGAAGGAGGGGAAGGGATAGTGATCCCTGGGACGGCAGCTGCACAAAAACCGGGAATAGCTCAATAACTGCGTGAAGTTAAATTGGCCTCAGAAAAAGGCACTGCCGAGGGGTTGGCACAATAACTGCGTGAAGTTAAATTGGCTAGAAGGAGGGGAAGGGATAGTGATCCCTGGGAGGGCAACTGCAGAGGGGGTCCGGGATGCTGGAGAGACGAGGAGGTGGACGGGGTGCGAGCAAAGGAAAAACCAGGGTTGGCAAAAAAGGTCGGCTAACGGCGAGACGTTAATCCTCCTGGGTTATGGGAAGAACTGGCGACTAGCGGAGTGTCGACCAGGTTCTTGTAGTGGTGGAAGGTGATTGAATACAAGGGACAGGTGCGGTGATTAACAACAACAAGTGTCATCAACGCTCCTGCCGTTGCGCCGAGGAGCGCAAAGGGCGCGTAGCGGGAGGGAGGAGGCGCGGATGTGGAGGCGAGGACGGACGAACCGTAACACACGCACCACCATCCCACCACCATCACCACCACCCACACTAACCACCACCACTGCAGCTACCAACCCTTCCATGTGTATTGATTTCCAAGCATCCCTCTCCATGTGAGCCTAGACGGCACCTGATTGCACTTTGAGCACTTTGAACACAAAACTGCAGATGAAGATATCGTGATTGTGCCATATAAACTCTCAGGTCTGAGGAAACACTGTGTGGAAAAAATGAATGCAATCACGGTCTCACGTTGAGCGTATTTTCTCCTTCGCCGCGGCGGTCTGTTTGTTGACCTTGACTTTGTTCAGCTTTTGTCCAAAGTTGATTTCACCCAAAAAATCGGGAAGATATTGTGGATGACTGCGTAGCCCCCGAACCGCGTGGTGTGTTTACCTCAGTGCTATGCTGCAGAGTCACACCTGCAGGATAATTAACCAAATGACTTCTTCTTCTACTCTCGTCGCTGATCTCTGCTGCCCGCCACCCCTGGACACTCCCTGAAGTAATTAGCTGTTGAATAATCCAAAATACCCCTCATTTGAACACCGCATTTAAACGCAATATTTCCTCAGTGGTTGAAAAATCAATTTAGAGGGGGCTGATGGGGAAGGGAGTGGGGTTATGACACTCAGCAAGGGGAGGGGAGGGGAGGGGGGAGGAAGGTGTGTGTGTGTGTGTGTGTGTGTGGTGTGTGTGGTGTGTGGTTGTGTGTGTGTTGTGTGTGTGTGTGTGTGTGTGTGTGTGTGGTCCTTCCCCCACAGAGGCACCAAGTGGGGACTGTGGCAAGGTGACACAGAACACAACTTTGTGTGGTCCCTAGAGACGTAAACCGCTGTCCCCTGCCCTCCATCCATCAGCTGGGGCCTCTCGTGGGGATATATGCAATGACTCAACCCTCCAGGGGCTTTAATTGGTTGGTGTGGAATGCTTAGATTCGGTACAATACAAAATATCGAATCCGTTCTCTCTCTTTCTCTGTCTCTCTCTCTCTCTCGCTGTCTCGTTATTTCATCTGTCTCTCTGACTCTCTTTCTCTGTCTCTCACTGTCTGTCTGTCTCTCTCTGTCTCTCTATCTCATCTGTCGCTCTGTCTCTCTTTCTCTCTCATCCCTCACTCTCACCCCCCCTCTCTCTCCTCATTTACCTTTTCCCGTCTCTCTCTCTGCCTCTCTCTATCTTTATCTCATCCATCGCTCTCCCCCTCTCTTTTTCTCTCTTTCTCTTTCTCATCCATCTCTCTCGATATCTCTATATCATCTGATCACCTGTCCCTCTCCCTCCCCATCTCTCTCTCTCTTGCGCTCTCTCTCTCTCTCTCTCTCTCTCTCTCTCTCTCTCTCTCAAGGCCACGGTGGATGTGCTATAAATACTGCACGTGCAGGTTAAGCACAAAAGAGCCCCCCCCCAGGGAGAACAGCGGGGGCCATGTTGTTGATCTCTTCTCCCATGGGTGTCGGGCAGGTGACAGGACATTCAGCAGATGAGGAACAGACTGGGTGGGGGTGGGTACGTGCAGAGGAGGAGGAGGAGGAGGAAGGTCTGGCTGGCCATGTCAGAGGCTGTCCCGGTGGAGGGAACAGGCTACTGAGGTGCTGTTGGTGGTGGGCGGTGGAGGAGGAAGGTGGAGGAGGAGGTGGAGGAGGCGGTGTGCGGCTAGGGGGCAGAGTGCACGGGTGGGTGGGTTAGTGAAAGTGGAGTGACGGGTCAGTGCAACCACTCTGCTCCTCCTCCTCCTCCTCGCCTCCTCCTCCTCTCCTCCTCCGTCCGTCACTGGCGGTTCCCTTTGTACTCCATCAAACTAAGTAGGTTTGCGCTGAGCGTGAGACACACGGGCATCGCCGTGCAGATAACAGACAATATAACTGTGTCTTTTAACTCTCCATCAGTCAGCCCATTGAGGACAGTAATGACAGACTTACTGTATGTTCTCACTTAATCTGTCGGAGAGTCCGCTCAAGGTACTGTAATGTATGAATCGGAAGTGGCGTTCTCAGCGCCGTGGCTTGAGACAATAACAATCAGAAACTAATGTTAGTTCTAATTATAATTAAACCTTGTACACATTTAAAAAAGCTAGGAAATATTTTTCATAGATTCATGATTCTTACATACAGCACCTTTAATCGACTGATGCAACGTTTATTTGACGTTTCAATTTAACAGAATATGGTTTCTCAACAGCTCAAAACCACTCTAAATAATGCGTTGGGGGGTTTTTTTCATTTCTTTTCTTTCCTCCTGTATTCAACTCAAAAGGCGCTCACAAGCACCAGCACTCCCTCTCGCAGACCGACCGACTGTGGGCCGACCGCTCCGGTTAAACATACTGCGGAGATAAACCTAATTTTCACAGCCCATTAGACTAAGATCTGAGAAAGCTCCACACCACCACCACCACCACCACCACACACACCACCACCACCACACCACACACACACTTCTCAGACTAATATTATAATGAATACGGAAAACAATTACAAACCAACACGACTACAGCGGTATGAGAATGAGACGGTATCCATAAGATAGGATTGTGGCCCTGTTCTGACTTACGTGGTGGCGGACTGGTAATGATCGGACCCCCCACACACATGCGCACACACACGCCAGCAGGCAGCGAGGTGCCATTGGCTTACGCAAACCCACTTCCGAGGTGGCATTTAAAGTCCCTTGTTGTTCCGTCTCCCACTTCCAGCTCTTAATCCCGCCGCAAGATAAATATAGCGCTTCTCGTTAATTTTTCATTGTCCTAATTGGTTTAAAATCTGATCAAACGGCTGCTGTGTCGTTCTCATATTTATATGGGTCTCGGTGTGTGTGTGTGTGTGTGTGTGTGTGTGTGTCCTTCTGTCTCTATCCTGTTATTTTTCCTCCCCTTCTCCATCTACTTGTCTATTCATTGGCTGTGGTATGCCTCATGCTCCTACTATCCATCCCCATCCCATAATCCTCTCTGTCTTCTGC
The DNA here is from genome assembly GCA_002895965.2 of Coryphaenoides rupestris. NCBI lineage: Eukaryota > Metazoa > Chordata > Actinopteri > Gadiformes > Macrouridae > Coryphaenoides > Coryphaenoides rupestris. Next base: position 393,010 of record PIJE02000009.1, on the reverse strand, counting down.
TCGCGGCGTCCCTGGCTCCGCCTCCTCCCTCTCTCCCCCAGCGACCCCAGTTCAAGGTCACTGTGGAAGAAATCCCCCCCCCCCCTACCCGCACGTGTGTCTTTCAACTTATTCATTTTTTACCAAGCAGGCAGTTACATACATTTTCATTTTCTCCTTTACTCTTTTATGAATCCTGTGTTCCAAGTTCAACCTGTCAACCTGTGTGTGTGTGTGTGTGTGTGTGTGTGTGTGTGTGTGTGTGTGTGTGTGTGTGTGTGTGTGTGTGTGTGTGTGTGTGTGTGTGTGTGTGTGTGGTGTGTGTGTGTGTGTTTGCGTCGACGTGCTGGCGTTTCTGAGGTTTTTAACAAGGATGCCAGTCTGAGTCAGCGGGTGACGCGCGTGTGCAGTTAGTGGTTGTGACATTTTAAACCGGACGACCCGCGCACTTCAACCGCGGCGGCTGAAGTGCGCGGAAAAGACGGAGAAAGGTCATCCCTGACAGTAATAAGGTCAGCCGTGCGGCAAGGCGTGCGGAGTCCGTGTGTTTCTAGCACACTCCGGGGCAAGGCTTAAGTGTCTAAATATAGCGAGTATCGTTACAGTCATTTCAGTATGTTCAATGTCAATTAAACAGCGTTGAGAGGGGGGAGATTAGAATGTTACGTTCTCTCTGTGTCTCTGTCTGTGTCTCTCTCTCACACACTCTCTGGGTCTCTGTCTTGCTCTCTCTTCCTCTCTCTTTCTTCCTCTTTTCTCTCTGCCCTCTCACTCTCTCTCCCCACCCTCTCTGTCTTTTCCTCTCTCTCTCTCTCTCTCTCTCTCCTCTCTCTCTCTCTCTCTCTTTCTCTCCATCTCTCTCTCTTTCTCCCTCTTCTCTGTCTCTGTCTCTCTCGTGGTTTATAGACTCTCTTTGATCCAATTTTTTTTGCTGCAGCGAGAAACCTTAGATATATGCATATGTGTGTATGTACGCATATGTGTGTGTGTGCGTGTGAGCTCTGGTGGCGTATGATTGGCTCCTGGAGAAGTGTTTCACGCTATGTTTGCTATGTTCAGGTGTACAGGGGTTGTGGTGTGGAGGGGGGGGGGGGCTCAGACGTGCCTCCCCTCTCTATGGTGGGCCTGCTTGTTGTGTGTGTGTGTGTGTTGTTGTGTGAGAGAGTGTGTGTGCCTGAGTGTGTGTGCAACAGACCCCGGTATGTCTGTGTGCATCTGATCTGATGTCATCTATACATATGTCTGTGTTTCCTGATCTGGTTTGCTGTGTTGGTCTTGTGGTTGATGTGTGTTTTAAACCTCATCTCCTTGGCTGACTGTTGCCAACATATGGCTTGTGGGTGGCTGGCAGATAACGCTCCTCTCTGGCTAGCTTTGCACTCTGTGTGTGTGCGTGAGAGAGGTGTGTGTGTGTGTGTGTGTGTGAAAATGTTTTCATAAAAGATTCAGATGGCTAGCGAGGGCAATTGATGCTGTGTGTGTTTTTGCAGGGAGGAAATAGTGGCTTTAGGTGGTAATGGTAGTGTGTAGTGTGTTGTGTGTGTGTGTGTGTGTGTGTGTGTGTGGTGTATGCGCTGTGCGGTGTCAGACACACTCGTGGGGATAGGGGGCGTTGGAAATGGTTTGAGTGGTGGTGGTGGTGGTGGGAGGGTGGGGGGGGGGGGGGGGGGGTGTAGGGGGGGTGCAATGATTCTACAGAGAGATGATGTCAAAATCTTTCAGCTGTGACCGGTAGTAGGCTGCATGTCCAGGGGAGTAAAGTATGAGTGTGTGTGTGTGTGTGTGTGTGTGTGTGTGTGTGTGTGTGTGTGTGTGTGTGTGTGTGTGTGTGTGTGTGTGTGTGTGTGTGTGTGTGTGTGTGTGCGAGAGAGGATGAGTGTCCTGTGTTTCTCCCAGACCCTCGGCTCTTACTTGTTCTTACTATACAACGACTACTACTAACTACTAGTACTACCAAGTGTCAACTGTTCCATTCCCTCTCACCGTCTCCTCCTCCTCCTCATCCTCCTCTGTTCTCCCCCTCTGCAGGCTCTTTCTCTCTCTCTCTCTCTCTCTCTCTCTCTCGTCTCCTTCTGCCACCTCAGCGTGTATATATTCCCTCCGTCTGACGTTAGCGGTCCGTCTCTGAGCGGGAGAGGAGGGGATAGAAGGGTGTGGAGAGAGGGGGAGGGGGGAAGAAGATTATCGTCAACCAACCAAGTTGGAAATGAAAGGGATCAGGGGACAAACATTGTCATGCGCGGCGCTTTGAGATAACATAACGCCGACACAGAGACTGCCAACAATACCGACGCTAATGTTCTCGCACATCATTCAACGTCTATAGGCCTATATATATATATATATATATATATATATATATATATATGTACAATGTCTTTGCTAATTAACTACACGTGGGTAATTAGTGTCTCATTACGTATATAAAAGGTTACGTTAATGAATGTATATGTAGGTGTTCCATTGTACCCAGAGCACTGTGAATGACCTTAAGGAGATGTGCGGATTAGTACAGGAATGTAATTAATGCTTTGACAGGTTTTTTTTTACTCGGGTTGGGGGGCAGAATCAGTGGTTTGTTTTTAATGGATGAATCAATTTCTTCATAATTGGATGTTTAAATCAAACTTGATCAATCAATGCTTTGACATGCTTTTATGTTGTTGTTTTTTCTCTAACATCTCAACTTTTTTTCTGCTGATTGTGTAAAGAGTCTGGGATGACAGTGGTGACCATTAGAAGGTATATAAATATATATACATATATATATATATATACATATATACTGTATATGTATATATACTGTATATATAAGCTAAAATAGCAATCAGAAGATCTATAGATCTGTTTGTCTCCACCGGCTCTATTCAAGGTAGCCTGACATCACATGGGAATCTCGTACCGTCCCTTCCCACGGAGTGTGGTGGAGGTGGTTGTGGTGGTGGAGGTAGAGGTGGTGGTGGTGGTGGTGGAGGAGGAGTCGCTGTGACACAGTGTGAGAGCAAAACAAATAAATAATAAAAACCTGCGGGGGATTTGGGGGAATCACGCTGAATTACTACGAGGCTCCAACGCCGCGCTAGCGTTTGCGTTGCGTTGCGTTCACCCTTGAGAAATCTCAGGTTCGTCCTTGCGCGCTCTGCTCATCACACGCCTCCCCCCCCCACCCCACCCCCCACCCATCCCCTGCTCACCCTCACCCCCTTCCATCATTGTCTCCATCAGCCCCCCCCCCCCCCCCCCCCCCACCCACACACACCACACACACACACACACACACACACACACACTAAAACGCTTCTCATCCCTGCTCACCCCCCCCTCTCCTCCAACTCCATCTCCTCCCTCCCTTCTCCTCCCTCCTCCCTCCTCCTCCTCCTCCTCCCCCTGCTGCAGCAGATAGTAACCGTATTGGTCGCCCGTCATGTGCTTCGCAGCCAGCCGCCACTAAAGTACAGACGGCAGCTACTATGGCAGCTACGATGCGTGCGCGATGCTGAAGGAGTTTTCCCGCCACCAGTGCACACGTTTGTAACAACCAAACGGAGCCAATTTATTCAGCTCACGTTTTTTTTTCTTTGGTTGGGAGGGTGGGAGGGTGGGGGGGGGGGGGGGGGGGGGGGCTGACAGCAGCCGGCTGTCCTGGAGCGCGTCAGTTGTGGAGTGCGTCGGTTTGCCGTCCAGCGCAGAGACAGAGCGCAGCGCGGCGCAGCGCAGCGCAGCGGACACCTGCAGTGGGATGTACCGCGAAATAAACCCCGCGTAAACTGGCCGCCGCTGCCGCAAGAAGAGGTAAGTTTACGCAACACTTTACAACTTACAAGTCACGATCCAACAAAATACGCATCGTGATAAGGATGATAAATGCGCAATCGTGAATGAAAGGGGTTTTTATTTTGTGTGGTGGCAAACAAGTGGGACGTATAGAAAGAACCGCGCTATACATCCCATTCCCGAGTGGCGTGGCTTTACTACACATGTACACCATCGTATGTGAGTACATTTACATTATTGGACATTTATTTGAGACGTACCACATTAGGTCTAAGAGAGGAATGTACTGTATTAGTAGGCAATCAGGTTCGTGCCACATCTCCCCCCCACCCCACATCCCCCAAGGATCATAATCAGTCAAAGGCAGTTTTGATTGGATTGGACGGGAGGCGGCATTTTAAATGACCCCATGTAGGCTACACAATACACAACACAACAAGCAGCAGCAGCAGCAGCAGCCCGGGACTGTCACTGCACTGCACGGTGCGCTGCGTGCTGGTGGAGACTGCTGCCAAACGTCATCCGTCCGCAGAATGACTGAAAATAATGAGCCCGATCCGATGGACCGGACTGATCTCTCTATCCCGTTGCTCTGAATAGCTCCTTTAAAATCCTCATCACATCAATAAGAATGCAAAACATCTACATATAGCTGTGTATCTGTAGGTTTAAGTTGAGACTGCAAGACTCAAGCCTTAATTCTCTTTAGATTCTTCAAGTGCTTCTTTTTTATTTTTTTTTTTGCGGGGGTTGATTATTGTTGGCTCCTCCTCCACAAATTCAATTAGCGCCACACAGATGCTCGACATTAGACTCAATGCTGGACTTGGAGGATTTCCCAAACGGTCACCAAATATGTTTGATTATAGGTTGATGGATGCAGAATGGCTTGACAGCAATGCGCCCTAACTGCTCTAACGTATTCATGATTTAAGTGGGCCGGAATACTTCACTAAATAGGCTGCGTTCAAGTCAATTGAACATTTTCCAACACAACTTTTAAAGAATGAATGAGAAACTCTTTCAAACGACTTTATTTAAAACTTTGGGATGTGCACCGCGACACTTCAATATTCTTCTTAGCGCATGCTATGTCAATATTCATAATGTTTAACATCAGTCTACACAGTTTCATACAATTTGGTTCAGAGAGCATTCTACTCGTATATCATAGAGTAATATTACAGATGAATATATGTGCCTGCGTGGATATATGTCAATCTATGTTTACATTCGGGCCAATGGCGACACTGCAGCTGTGACCAAACCAGTGTGTTTGTGATTAAATCAAACCCTGTACTCTGTTGTCTTGGAGAACGGATCCGGTTGGCTCATTTCTAAGGCAAAGAACAATTGTGTTTGTGTTAAAATCTAAAAACTATAATATATAGCAAATCATGCTTTCAGTGAATAACTCTCGACAGCTACTGAATCCTTAACATTTGCAGTTGACAAAATATTCAAAACTAGATTAGATACTGATTGGTCTCCTTGATCTCCACACAAGTTTGTGCGCGTTACTGTGTGTGTGTGTGTGTGTGTGTGTGTGTGTGTATTTGTCGTGGGTGATTGTCTGCCTGCAGTTTGTTTGTATCGTTATCTCCTGGAGGGCCCCTGCTGGGATTAGAGACACCACCTCTCTAATATACTCATGTATATATTCAAATACATCTCTACATACACATGTATTCATGTTCCCATGTTGCAGGCGTGTGTGTGTTCATGTGTGCCTGCGTGAGAGAGAGAGAGAGAGAGAGAGAGAGAGAGAGAGAGAGAGAGAGAAGAGAGAGACGAGAGAGAGGAAAGAGAGAGGGGTGGGGGGGAGAGGGAGAGAGAGACAGAGTGTGTATGTGTGTTTGAGTGCGTGCGTGTGTGTGTGTGTGTGTGTAGGTTTTATTCTGCATGTATTTGCGGCGGTGGGGGTGGGCTGCTGGTGAAAGCTTTGATGTTGCCGGCGGGGCGAAACATCGGCCAGAAGCGCGGGAGCCTCCGGGCGGCAGGCAGGCTACCGCTAAAGACAGCGGAACGTTTTATTTCCAGCCCATCGCTTCTTGTCTCTCTCTCTCCACCGCGGCTAGGGGGTTGACTAAGGTTAACCCCCCCTCCACCCCCGCACCCCCCCCCTCCTTGACAGGTTTATTTGAATAACGCAAGCCTTGCTATGAAGTTATTCTACTGACAACCACGGCCGTGTGTCGCATGGCCGCGGGCTGAGGCTGCGGTGTGTTGCGCCACCGCGGATTCCTCTCTCCAATCTCCTCTCTCCTCTCTCCTCCTCTCCTCTCTCATCTCCAATCTCCTCTCTCTCCTCTCTCTCCCCCTCTCTCCCTCTCTCCCTCTCTCCCCCTCTCCAATCTCCAATCTCCTCTCTCTCCTCCTCTCCTCCTCTCTCCCCCTCTCCTCTCTCCCCTCTCCCCTCTCCCATCTCCAATCTCCTCCTCTCCTCCTGCTCTCCTCCTCTCCTCTCTCCCCCTCTCCCTCTCCCCTCTCCAATCTCCAATCTCCTCTCTCTCCCTCTCTCCCCCTCTCCTCTCTCCTCCTCTCCAAGGTGTGAAACACAGAAACGAGAAGTGATCCCAGAGCGTTTGCAGATGTGTTCCACGGGGAAGGTGTATATATTATGCTTTATTTTATTATTTCCTTTCACGGCTTTCCTTTTTTTGGGGTCATAAAATCATCGGAGGATGAAGATCTAAGGACTCCTATAATCAGAGTGAACAGAATATATATTTTAAGCCATATATATATGGAT
>PIJE02000009.1:279005-381505 GCA_002895965.2 Coryphaenoides rupestris | reverse complement strand
AATAACAACATTTAATCCTGAACAATAGCTGCAGTAACTGTCCTTGACAAGTGTGTGGAAGTTCAGGCAGCAGCAGAGAAGGGATAGAGATGGCGAGACCACCAAAGCCCACTGCAGAGAGGGGTTAGGGAGTAGTGTGTGTGTGTGTGTGTGTGTGTGTGTGTGTGTGTGTGTGTGTGTGTGTGTGTGTGCGTGTGTGTGTTCCCTGCCGTAGGGGCTGTTGAATTGCCAGATCGATGATGCCTTAAATCAATGTTCCAGCGACACCACAATCCCCACAGAAGCCATTAGTGGATTAAGAGAGACCAGTGTTGCGCAGTCCGGCCATTCTGCCCGCTGTCCTCCTACTAGAGGATTACAACTGGGGGGAAATTAGTGGACAAAATCCAAGTGAAAAAACGTCTACTTTGGTTTCGCCTGGCAACGGTGCTGACTTGTTCACCTCCTCCAGGAATAGGGACTCACCTGCACACCTGGAGATAGCCACAAAATGGGTTGTTTTTTTGAGACTAAACCTGAGTCTATAAACCCGCATGGTTCCTTTGCAACCACGCAATCCTGCCGTGAATAGCTTCGCCCTGTGCGGATTGGCCAGCCAAAGATAGCATACATACAGACAGTGGGTGGGTGTGGTGCGGTGGAGCTGAAGGGTGGAATCGAAATGAAATACAGGACTGAAGAAAATGTAAATCAAATCAAATCAAAAAACGAATCGATGGTTGTAGGAGTGGATCGTGGTAGGTGGGAGGCGTGCCCCCGTCGAGGCGCATTGTTGACGTTGCGCGACTGTCTGCAGCTCATCGATCCGTTCGTCTTCATTACACGTGCCTCTAAAAACACTATTAGCTGCTGCGGTGGTGGCGGCCACACTCCGCTGGGCGGCTCCTGCATTGACACGCACCACACGCTCCCGCTCTCCAACCCAAAATGGCCGCCCTTGCTCCGCCGTCTTCGAAGCAATCGCTCGAAAGGAGCGCTGGAGGTCGATTGAACACAGCTTTGCCCCGATTGGAAAAAAAAAGAAAGAAGAAAGAAATGGTTGCGCATTGCTTGGCTTGTCGAGACTTTAATTTGTATTTGCATATTTAGCAAGCGTGAGGCAATTAAACGGATGAACTAACGGCCTATTTAGAGGCGTGCAGATGTTTTATTCTCGGCAGGTGACTCAGAGTGTCTCCATGTTCTGCTCCTTGTATTTATAGAACCTCGTTGTATATATGGTGGCAGAAATAACATCATGAAAATGAACGCTCTCTGGGAGGGTAGATGCTGTCATGGGGAGTCTTTGGAGCGTCTTCTCTTACGCAGCACAATAGAGTTCTGATAATGCAATAATTCCCCCGTGGCTTGTTAAATTCTTGTTGGTCAACTTACTACACACTGCCTGCTAGGTACACACAAGCAGTTCAACAGGTGTGCTTGAATGCTCTCACACACACACACACACACACACACACACACACACACACACACACACACTTATGCAAGGGTCTCTTAAGCTAAATTGCATGAGTGTGTTTTGCCTTAATTATTTCCATTGTGTGTGTGGAAAAGGATGATTGCTTAACAACAGCCTGTGTCAGCCTTGCCACTTAAAAGAAAAACACATATTTTGTCTTGGAGACAACAAGAGAAACCTGATTACCTTGCAGATGGGTACAAACTGATTACTTTTTTGTGGTTCCTAGTACCTTTGTGCTTGTGACAGCATATAACTCCGTTCCTGTTCCTGTGTACAAACTGTATTTTCTAATTCCTCAGTGTCAAATTCTATTCATTTGGAGCTGGAACTGCATGTTGATGAATGAAGCTTGAACACACACACACACATACACACACACACACACACACACACACACATCCGGGACCAGGGGCTTTGGTTGTGTTGAATTGGATTCCTGCCGACGGGGTTACACCCTGTGCTTATTGAGATTTGCCACCAATTGCCATTTCCTGGCTATGGAAAGCGAAGCGAAAGCAACTGTACAGCGCATGAGTGAAAGACGGAGCACTACACAGATCTCTGAGCGATGAGTTTGACCCCCGGCTCCCGCTGTCACCAACAGACACGTCGTGTTATCACAGCCAGAGTCCTTGGCTTGGAGAAAATTAAATTACACGAAGTTCAGGCACTTAAAAAATATTGGGTTCAAAGTTCATGAAGCGCCCGGCAGTCAGTTAAAGTGGGCGACATTCGACTCCCGGCTAACTGATGACAGTGGAAGCATTGAGATCTGTTAATCTGCCCCATGTTATAAAGCATCTCCTACAGTTACGCTTATTTCATTCAAATGAGTTACTGAAGAGGGGCATAATAATGCCATTGACCTTTCCATACCAAGGGCAGATCTTCTCTTTGATTTCCAAGGCTTCCTTGGAAATCATCCATTGAACCTCCGCTCAAGATCTCGACAATCTCGCCGCCGTTTCATCTTCATTAAGCACTTATAAAAACACCATCATTCTTGGCTCATGCTTGGCCCTGAATCATAAAATGCGCCCTTTAAGCCGCCACTGTTCCCGCATTGCCTCAGAGGTTTATTGGAATGCAGCCTTTCTTTCGACACCCAGCCCAGCAAAGTTCAAGTCGACCGGCCCCATCAGCAGTACACCTCCTGTCAGGGACGGGAGAACTGTTCCACTTCAGAACCGTATTAAACGCACATCGGTATAACGCGTATAACGCAAAATACCAATGGAGGTGTGACTGGTGGTGCTTCTGAACCTATAAGCACTTTATTTCACACGATGTGATTCTGTATCCTCCTAAAACACCTGTAAATCCCTGTCAGTCTCTCAAGCTGCCCTTTTAATGCCTGAGATGTCTAGAAGAACTGAGGCAGAATAAATCCCACTCGGAGCGTGTGTGTAAGTCCATGAACCCACCACCCTTTCACTTGTGGTAACCCGCAGGGATCAATACTCGGCTCATTCCTGTTTTCTTTTTTTTTCCTTTTCACCATCTACGTTGGCCCTGCTCGGCTGTCTATAGACCAGGCCTGTAGTGGAATCGTAATAGTGTACCCACTGTATAACATCAGGTTTGCAGGATAGCAGGAGCAGCAGCCGCAGCAGCAGAAACATTTGACCTCTGCAGCTGCCTGGATGAGATAAAGCTACAGCCAACCGGCAGGAGAAACACTCCTGATTCCTCATCTTCCCCGCCTTGTCCCCTGCCTCGTTTGATTATGAGCATGTGCCTCTCAGGACATAACTACTATTACTTCACATGGTTTAATTTCACCATCTAAAAATAGCTTGAGCATATTAAAACGAGCGCTGCTCCGATTTCTGGTGAGGAGTGAGGGAGAAAAACGCGATCATAGAAAACATTTGAATAATTCATCATTCTTACACTGGGTGATTGTTTACTTCAGTGAGGACTAAAATACGTTCATATGTTCAGAGGAAAAGTCTTTAAAAACAACACACGTGTAGACTAGCCACACTTATTAAAATCCCCTTCCAACAGTGTCATCCACTCATGCAAATTGGTTTCTCTAATTTGGATATCTCTGTTACGAAACAGCAAAACAGGAAATACAAAACACGGGGTTACAGGTTGTTAGGGGTTACAGATAAGCTGTGAAACTGCTCCTCTGGACCCCTGTTGACACTGACCTCTGCACCAGACATGAAGAGGGAACCGTTCGCTCGCCTGCACCTCCTTTTGAACCTCCATATGAAAAGTGTGCTCGTATTGCTGTTAAGTCGGTGTAGACATCATGTTGATCTCATACTCTCAATTGATTCTTTTTGCCTTCACAACATTGTTGTTCCACCAAGTCTTGTCAATTTAATACATGCTGACATCTAAACAGGTTCCCCCCATCCTGCTCGCTCTCTCTCTTTGTGTCTCCCCCAGAACCGCAAGACTGTATCTCTGCTCTCTCTTTGTGTCTACGGCAGAACCTCAGGACTGTATCTCTGCTCTCTCTCTGTGTCTCCCCAGAACCTCAGGACTGTATCTCTGCTCTCTCTCTGTGTCTCCCCAGAACCTCAGGACTGTATCTCTGCTCTCTCTCTCTGTGTCTCCCCAGAACCTCAGGACTGTATCTCTGCTCTCTCTTTGTGTCTACTGCAGAACCTTAGGACTGTATCTCTGCTCTCTCTCTGTGTCTCCCCAGAACCTCAGGACTGTATCTCTGCTCTCTCTCTGTGTCTCCCCAGAACCTCAGGACTGTATCTCTGCTCTCTCCGCTGTGTGGCGGTGGCCTGGGCCATGGGCCGGTGCGGCCGCAGCTGTTGCTATGTGTGACGGAGCCGGCGGGCGTCAATGGAGACCGAAGGCTACGGCGACCTCCTGGAGACCAGCGACGGGCAGGGGGCGGGCCAGCTGGATGGAGGCGCTGGGGCGGCGGCGGGGCTGGGGGCGGGCTGGGGGCGGGGGCGGGGCTGGGGGAGGGCTGGAGCACCCCCTACCCCCTGGGGTTCCAGGTGTCCCTGACCACCGTGCTGATGCTGGAGCTGGTGCTGGGCTTCAGCAGCAACCTGACCGTGCTGGTGCTGTACTGCGCCCAGTCCAACCTGGTGGACTCCGTCAGCAACCTGGTCACCGTCAACCTGCACGTGCTGGACATCCTGGTGTGCCTGCTGTGTCTGCCGCTCACGGTGGCCGTCATCCTGCTGCCGGCCGACGGCAGCGGTGTGGGCAGCCTGGCCACGCTGTGCTGCTTCCACGAGGCCTGCGTCACCTTCACCAGCGTGGCCACGGCCGTCAACGTGCTGGTCATCAGCCTGGACCGCTACGACATCTCCGTGCGGCCGGCCAGCCGCCTGCTGACCCCGCGGCGGGCGGCGGTGCTCCTGGCCTTCGTGTGGGTGGTGTCCCTCGCCGTCTTCTTCCTGCCCTTCCTGGAGGGAGATTTCTTCTCCAGCGGCGAGGACGGTGAGGAGGCGGAGCAGAACCCCTACACTGACCTCACCACCGGACTGACCCCTGGGCTCCTCTCCTCCTCCTCCCCCTCCTCCTTCACACCCTCCTCCACGCCCTCGCCGGCCAGCCACCTGCCGCCGGCCTGGCAGAACCGGACCCTGCTGTGTGTGGGGGGCCAGGGCTACTACACGGGCCTGTCCATGTACTACCACCTGCTGCTGCAGGTGCCCTGTTTCTTCATCTCCGTGGTCGTCATGCTGTTCACCTATTCCCGCATCCTGCAGGCCCTCAACATCCGCATCGGCTCCCACATGATGCGGGCCACGCGGACCAAAGACACGGGCTGCCGGATCCTGCGCAGGCGGCACAAGCGCAAGGACCTGAGCCTGGCCACCGCCACGCTGTCCCCGGGCCCCAGCCAGAACCCGGGCCAACCGCCCCTGCACCCCTCCCCCACGCCCACGCCCACGTCCCCCCCGCCCATGTCCTGTGTGCCCCTGATGACCTCGGACAGCGGCACCACCGTGACCACCATCACCACCGCCGCCACCACGCCGGTCGCCACCACCCCGGCCACCCCGGCCACCTCGGACCCTGTGCCGGGCCATCCCATCGCTCCGCCGGTGGTGGTGGCGGCGGCGACGGTGGGTAGCTCCACCTTGGGCGTGCAGGCGTCCGTGTCAGCCATCATCGCCCTGCGGCGGGCGGTGCGACGGCACCGGGACCGACGGGAGCGGCAGCGGCGCGTACTCAAGATGTCGCTCATCATCATCTCCACCTTCCTGGGCTGCTGGGCACCGCTGTCGGTGGTCAACATGCTCATCCTGTGTCTGGGCCCCAGCGACACCCTGGTGCGCATCCGCCTCTGCTTCCTGGCCATGGCCTATGGCACCACCATCTTCCACCCGCTGCTCTATGCCTTCACCAGGCAGAAGCTGCGCCGCGCCCTCAAGACGCGGGTCAAGAAGAGGGTGGTGTCCCTGCTGCAGGTGGACCCGGCACCCAGCGGGGGCACCGTCATCCATAACTCCTGGGTGGAGGGCGGCGGCCAGAGAAAGGCGCGCAAAGCCCGCGTGGAGGCCAGCGACGGAACTGACAGATGCCTCACCGAGGCTGTGAAGGAATGAATATGTGAACATGTGGTCCTGTGTGTGTGTGTGTGTGTGTGTGTGTGTGAGTATGTGTCTGAGTATGTGTGTGTCTGAGTGTGTGTGTGTGTGCGTGGGTGGGTGTGTGTGTGCGTGTCTGAGTGTGTGTGTGTGTGTGTGTGTGTGTGTGTGTGTGTGTGTGTGTGTGTGTGTGTGTGTGTGTGTGTGTGTGTGTGTGTGTGTGTGTGTGTGTGTGTGTGTGTGTGTGTGTGTGTGTGCATAGCTATGTGAAAGGTTAAAGCGTTTACAAAGGTGAGGGGAAGTCACGTGACCTCTGGCTCCATGCAGACACGGATGCAGGTGGCCGCTAATTGGAGCCGTTTTATCTGGGCTCTCCTTACGCCGGCCGTCGCTAGTTAACACTACCCCTGCATGACAAGATGGCTACCGGGTCACCATGGCAACAATGGCCATGCAATATGTGACTTGATGTTGAATATGTGTTGTACCCGTGGCCGCGATATACAAGGCTTACAACCCAGGTATACACATGTATAATACAACCCTATGTTACTCCATAGCAGGTTATGTGCAGATGTACAGACACACACACACGTACACATACACACGCACACACACTCACCCACCCACGTATATATATTGACAAATACAAACTTGTGAAGTAAAGCACATCACTGTCTACCTGCACACTAAGAATGTTTTGAATGTTTTTTGTTTCATGCCTAAATTGAGTTTTGAATTGATTCTTGCGGTGCTGAATGACAGCTGTATGTTTACAATAAAAGTATCAGAGTGAAAAGGTTTTGCACATAAAACGTAAAAGTTAAAATAAAAGCTGAGTAAGCATTGGGATTCAAAGTTTACAGTACATGCACCATACACCTCACGGTTAATTGAAAATGAATGCAAAATTAATCAGATCACGTCTCCTAAACTAAGCACCAAATTTTAGATTGAAACAAATTGCATTTCATAAAAGGCATGAAATCCTTTATTTGTGTCCGTGTGTGTGCATGTGTGTGTGCATGTGTGTGTGTGCGTGCGTGTGTGTGTGTGTGTGTGTGCGTGTGTGTGTGTGCGTGCATGCTTGTGTGTGAGTGTGTGTGCATTTATGTATCAATAATGTGCAATAAATCAGAAGCAAAGCAATGACCCCATATGTAAACAAAGCATATTAATGTTTGTTTTCATCTTCATTCCAAACCTATGAGGAAAGTCAACCACCTGCTGAGGTTGCAGCAGGAGACCAAATGATGTGACCATGTGATCACCTTTGTGTGACCATGTGACCAGCGACTACTTTACTTTAGCAGTGTCTTCGGTTCACTGGGGGCAATAGCAATATTTGGGTGAATTTATCCACTCCATTTATTATAGGATATAGTGTCAAAGTTAGCAGATATTTAATCAAAATCCTGGTTTATTGTATTTGACTCTGGCGTATGTTTGCGTAAGCTCTGAATAAATCTACTTTGGATTTATTCAGATGTACTTTTTTGGTTTTTCATTTTAATTTCTTACAACTAATAGCCTGTAAGGCGCAAAAAGTAATAATTTACCAGTGAATCACTGACTAATAGTCAACGTAATGTATTTCATTTGGAATCAAATGGAATTCACCCTGACTTTATTAACGAAGATGTGTCAATAAGTATACAATAAAATGCATACAATTCACAAAACCTATTCATGTATTCTCAAATTCAGATGATTTTGACACTGGTTTCCCTCTGGTAAACATGCATTCTGAGGTCTCCGGAGGAGTCAAGTACACTACAGCTGTGAGAGTCACCTCTATATTTATGGACTACTTTCAGCGTGAGTTTGAGAGGCAGACACGGCTCCTAGCAGCTTTCATGGATTGAGTCCTGGACACGTTACACTACAATCTGTATGTCTCTCCTCCTCCTCCTCCTCCTCCTCCTCAGGGCTTGATATTACCTTTTACAAATCTGTTAGGTGAACTACAGTAGAAGTGCACTCAGTCCATTGGTGTGTGGTGGTCACTGTCGGCCGAATGTCATGACGTCATGTTGGTCACATTGGAAGAGTTTTATTGGCTCAATGGAGTGGAGCTGGTTGAAGCTTTAGGCTCTAATCTCTTTCTTTTCCCTCCCCCCCCCCCAAAAGTATTCTCAAATTCAGATGATTTTGACACTGGTTTCCCTCTGGTAAACATGCATTCTGAGGTCTCCGGAGGAGTCAAGTACACTACAGCTGTGAGAGTCACCTCTATATTTATGGACTACTTTCAGCGTGAGTTTGAGAGGCAGACACGGCTCCTAGCAGCTTTCATGGATTGAGTCCTGGACACGTTACACTACAATCTGTATGTCTCTCCTCCTCCTCCTCCTCCTCCTCCTCAGGGCTTGATATTACCTTTTACAAATCTGTTAGGTGAACTACAGTAGAAGTGCACTCAGTCCATTGGTGTGTGGTGGTCACTGTCGGCCGAATGTCATGACGTCATGTTGGTCACATTGGAAGAGTTTTATTGGCTCAATGGAGTGGAGCTGGTTGAAGCTTTAGGCTCTAATCTCTTTCTTTTGCTTACAACCCAGGTATACACATGTATAATACAACCCTATGTTACTCCATAGCAGGTTATGTGCAGATGTACAGACACACACACACGTACACATACACACGCACACACACTCACCCACCCACGTATATATATTGACAAATACAAACTTGTGAAGTAAAGCACATCACTGTCTACCTGCACACTAAGAATGTTTTGAATGTTTTTTGTTTCATGCCTAAATTGAGTTTTGAATTGATTCTTGCGGTGCTGAATGACAGCTGTATGTTTACAATAAAAGTATCAGAGTGAAAAGGTTTTGCACATAAAACGTAAAAGTTAAAATAAAAGCTGAGTAAGCATTGGGATTCAAAGTTTACAGTACATGCACCATACACCTCACGGTTAATTGAAAATTAATGCAAAATTAATCAGATCACGTCTCCTAAACTAAGCACCAAATTTTAGATTGAAACAAATTGCATTTCATAAAAGGCATGAAATCCTTTATTTGTGTCCGTGTGTGTGCATGTGTGTGTGCATGTGTGTGTGTGTGCGTGCGTGTGTGTGTGTGTGTGTGCGTGTGTGTGTGCGTGCATGCTTGTGTGTGAGTGTGTGTGCATTTATGTATCAATAATGTGCAATAAATCAGAAGCAAAGCAATGACCCCATATGTAAACAAAGCATATTAATGTTTGTTTTCATCTTCATTCCAAACCTATGAGGAAAGTCAACCACCTGCTGAGGTTGCAGCAGGAGACCAAATGATGTGACCATGTGATCACCTTTGTGTGACCATGTGACCAGCGACTACTTTACTTTAGCAGTGTCTTCGGTTCACTGGGGGCAATAGCAATATTTGGGTGAATTTATCCACTCCATTTATTATAGGATATAGTGTCAAAGTTAGCAGATATTTAATCAAAATCCTGGTTTATTGTATTTGACTCTGGCGTATGTTTGCGTAAGCTCTGAATAAATCTACTTTTGATTTATTCAGATGTACTTTTTTGGTTTTTCATTTTAATTTCTTACAACTAATAGCCTGTAAGGCGCAAAAAGTAATAATTTACCAGTGAATCACTGACTAATAGTCAACGTAATGTATTTCATTTGGAATCAAATGGAATTCACCCTGACTTTATTAACGAAGATGTGTCAATAAGTATACAATAAAATGCATACAATTCACAAAACCTATTCATGTATTCTCAAATTCAGATGATTTTGACACTGGTTTCCCTCTGGTAAACATGCATTCTGAGGTCTCCGGAGGAGTCAAGTACACTACAGCTGTGAGAGTCACCTCTATATTTATGGACTACTTTCAGCGTGAGTTTGAGAGGCAGACACGGCTCCTAGCAGCTTTCATGGATTGAGTCCTGGACACGTTACACTACAATCTGTATGTCTCTCCTCCTCCTCCTCCTCCTCCTCCTCAGGGCTTGATATTACCTTTTACAAATCTGTTAGGTGAACTACAGTAGAAGTGCACTCAGTCCATTGGTGTGTGGTGGTCACTGTCGGCCGAATGTCATGACGTCATGTTGGTCACATTGGAAGAGTTTTATTGGCTCAATGGAGTGGAGCTGGTTGAAGCTTTAGGCTCTAATCTCTTTCTTTTCCCTCCCCCCCCCCCTCCCTCCGACCATCTCCCCCCCTCCCTTCCTCCCTCCCTCTCTCTCACTCCCTCCCAATTCTCATCCCCTTTACATTCTTTTTGAGCCAGAGCCAAAAGGCAGGAATTCTTGTGAATCAGTGTATATTTTTCAGGGATGTAAATATTGAAAAGTCCTCTTGAGGTTTTAGTTCGATGACGTGTGGTCGGAACGATCTGCTGGCCAGAAAAGTCATAGACTCCCTTGTGAGTGAGAGGAGACTCATGTCGATAGCTTCATGTCGAGTGAAAATACTTAGGATCGTGTAATCGGTGTAGATGTGTATGTGTGTGGTGTGTGTGTGTGTGTGTGTGTGTGTGTGTGCACACTGTAATGTACATTGATTACCATGTGTATAGACAAATGTTAGTATTGTAAATGATTTATAAAAAATGTGTTATTATTATATAGAGCAGAGCAAAGTCTGTATTAAAACGAACAAGTTGCAATATATATCCCACGGATCTCTCTCTCTCTCTTGTGTTTTTACATTCATGGAGCCACATATGATCATATTTTACTGAGTGGTGTTTTCACTTCAATTTTAGGATCTCAATTTCGATGATGGAGGGAGGAGGAAAAAAGGCATCGTGTTAAAGAACATCCTGGGCTCTCATGTGATTGTTTACAGGGACATGGAGGAGTCACACACAAACCACTTCACCGCACACTTTACTAATGGACCGAGTAAACAATGACGTCCCATAAAATGGGACGAGGCCAACACAAACACATTGTGTGAAAAACAGAACGGCCGTTGGTGGCATTTAAATGTTAGAAAGTATTCATCATAATCACTCTGCATTGGATAAATACATTATTCAGCGTTGCTTTTTTTTGCAACATTTAAAAAAAAATGCTATATATAGCTAGACCGTGGCTAATCATAATGAAATACACGACACTGTATCCATCAATCTATGCTATGACACACTTGGTCGTCAGCTGGAAAACGACTTCTATAATCCAAACAAACAAGACTACATCACGCGTCTCCTCTCAGTTTCTCTGATCACTAAATTTAGACGCTCTGCCCCAGATACTTGTATTTGTGTTTACTGCCGAACATATGAATGCAATTGAAAGCAGACCGCAATTCCATGTGCCAACAGAGCTAATCATCACTAGCATGTAGAATAAAGGCGCATCTCATGATCAGTTTGAATGTCAATACGCGGATCAATATTGCCATCCTCATATCTTTGCTATATGCCGGAACATGCATGTAAAGCCAGGGTCTTGTCTCCTTGGTGATTTGTATGTGTCTGAGTGAAAGAAAGAAAAGAAGAGGGGGGGTGAGAAAGCAAACAGCAGATTTAACCATCCTTTTCCATAAATGTCATCAGTTACTACACCTCTATCAACTTAGTCCCGCTCTGTGTGTGTGTGTGTGTGTGTGTGTGTGTGTGTGTGTATGTGTGTGAGAGAGAGTATGTGTGTGTGTGTATATCTCTCTGCCTCTCTCTCTCCCTCTCTCACTTTCTCTCTCATTTTCTCTCTCTCCCCCTCTCTCTCTAATTCTCTCTCTCTCTCTCTCTCTCTCTCTCTCTCTCTCTCTCCCTCTACCTTCTCTCTCTCTCTCTCTCTCTCTCTCACTTTCTCTCTCTCCCCCTCTCTCTCTCTCTCTCTCTCTCTCTCTCTCTCTCTCAACCACAGCGTTTTTCTAGGAAAACCCAAACATTGATATGATTTACACACACCCACACACACACCCACACACACCCCCACACACACACACACACACACACATATACACACACATTTCATATATACATGCCAACTCTCTCGCACACATACACGCCCACTCACTCGTGCAGACACGTGCAGACATCAAATATATGCGTACATATCAAATACACACACACATGTGCACACTCGGCACAGCTTGTCCAAACCACAGAAATTTTCTAGGAAAGCCCTAAAAAACACGGATACGATTACACACACACACACATACACACACACACACATACATATACTCCTGCAGCCTTGGTGCATTACAGGTGCAGCAGACCCATAGGTGGTGTGATGAGCAACACCTGCGTTGGTCCTACGACGACGCCTCTAAAATATCTCTTAAAAGGATATTTTACCCGTCTAAAATATCTATTATTACATATTTGTTAAATGTGTAGACCTACAGGTACACTTATAACTTAGAGACAAACTGCACTCTTGTTTCTAGTGGTCACGTCACCTTACTCTATTCAGTGACTGCACAAATAACAGTTATAAATGTGGCTTTCTGTGTTTAATCGATTAACAGACTGTGGGAGTGTGTGTGTGTGTGTTGGTGGCTGGCTGGCTGGCTTGATTGGCCTCACCTGGCCCAGTTAGTCTGTGGGTGGGCGGGGATGCACACCTGTGGTGCATTGGCTACTCAGTGCACCACAGGTTAAGTCAGCCACCAGCACACACACACACACACTCGCTAGCAAGTGCCATCTGCTCTGTCATACCATTTTGCATGCTTGCACTTCACAATAAACCAGACTTTACACCACTACCTGCTTATGTCCTTGGAGGGGCCCCGAACATTTGATGTGGCATTGTGTGCTACACTGGCGCCCAATGTGGGGCCCTCCAGAGACAAAGGACACACGACCACCTCCCAGAACCAGCCCTTCCCTCATGGCAGCGTTGGACGTCAGTGGGGCCCAGCAGAGGACAGGGGTGGCGGTCCAGCAACCGCCATGGGCAACCGCCTGGTGCTCGCAACCCCTGCAACCAGCCTGGAGCAGCCCGAGACCCAGCCACGCCTCTGCCAGGTAGGAAAGTAGAGATGGGGGATCGAGCCACGTAGCCTGGTGGAGGGTGGACCTACTGGGGGCAGTTCCAGGCCCTCCAACGAGCTCCACCACAGCCTAGCTGCCAATCTCCTACCCAACCCATCTGGAAAGCCCTGCAGCCCACACCTAGACTCTAACTGGGCCAGGTGGGGGCAATTAAGCCAGCCCACGCAAACATTGGGTAATTGTTGGAACTTTTAATCTATTAAATCCCACCAAAACAATTGTGTTGCGCTTTAATAATACACGGTTGTCAAAATGGTTTGCAATGTCCAGCATGCATACTCAGTGACCGGCTGCCCCGGCGCGGGTTGTCGCAACGGGGTGAGCGGCCACAAAAAATACATTTGTCCAAAGATAGAGAACAAAGGGATCATAATGCTGAATGTTCTTAGCCTATATATACTATATATATATAATTTTTTTTTTTTAAAATTTTATTTAAATTTATTTATTTTTTTCTCTAGGCTTAGTCACTGTACATTTGTAAATGTGGTATTTTATTTGTATTCTATTGTTTATTATTCTATTGCTATGCAACCTCTCCCACAAGAATTGTCCTTCGGGATGAATTAATAATTTTTTATGATATCTTATTTTATATTAATCTCACCCAAGGAAATGGCAAACAGCATTTAGGCTACAGACTGACACAATGCACTGACTGTCATTACACCACTGTCCAATTCTGTCTGATCAGGTCAAAACCTGTCACACAACTCTATGGCAGGTTTTCAGGTTTTACTATAAAAGAAATTATAGGTTATAGTTATAGGTCAAAATCGGTAACCCACAACACTGCGAGTGGATTACATAACAGCGACTCTTCACACCATTCACATCCAATATCGCATCTTAAATGACACCCAACACTATCATGTTCATATCAAACAATCATGTCTGAAGTTCCATTCCATCAGTCTCACTGCGGCCCGTCTCCTTCCCTCCTCCCTCTCCCATGCCTCCTTCTCTCTATAGTCTCTCCTGCTGTCTGCTACGAGGCCTCTCTGTCAGTGGTGGAAGAAGTACTCGGATCTGTGACTCTGTATCTGACACTTCTGTATCTAAAGACACATGCAGGCGAGACTATGCACATAAAGGGTTAGCAACGCAAAGCCTTTGAGCAATATTGCAGCATGACAACTATACATAAAGTGTATGTGTGAGTGTAAGAGCAGCTACACCTTACACTACTAGGTCAGCATCTTCCAGAAACAATGTGCTCCATGACTGAGATGAACCAATCCTAGGTCAGAACATGCATTTTACCTCCCCCTTAGTGTAACACAAATACAGACACGCAATATGCTTAAATGGTGTATCTGTTTATACGGGGCCCATAAACTCGGTGTGTAAGTTTTCACTCTGCCCCATGCTCAGCGCCTCACACTCCTCTCCAGCCGGAGTTACAAACCTGCTCCAAGGGTGTATTTATACACACCTTTCCTCAGATCCAGTGTGAACCCGGTGCCCCCGCCAAACCATGAACATGTGACACGTGAACTCTTGATTTATATAGCCACCTGTGTGTGTGTGTGTGTGTGTGTGTCTGCAAAAGTGGGTGTGTGTTTGCATGTCTATGCATACAATGTGTGTGTGTGTGCACACTGGGTGTATGACACGTTATCTTTATTGCATTGTTAAAAGTCTCTAGAAGATTCCAAAAACGTTAAGGGAAACCTAACCGTTACAGGGTTTGACAGGGGGGAGGTGCGGGGGCTGGGGGGTGGGTGGCTGTTACTGCGCTCTCTAACGTCGTTATGTAACAGACGACTTGCAGGCCTGCAGAGGGAAGTCTGGCTGCTGTCCCAAACCACAGCGTTTTTCTAGGAAAACCCAAACATTGATATGATTTACACACACCCACACACACACCCACACACACCCCCCACACATACACACACACACACACACACACATATACACACACATTTCATATATACATGCCAACTCTCTCGCACACATACACGCCCACTCACTCGTGCAGACACGTGCAGACATCAAATATATGCGTACATATCAAATACACACACACATGTGCACACTCGGCACAGCTTGTCCAAACCACAGAAATTTTCTAGGAAAGCCCTAAAAAACACGGATACGATTACACACACCACACACACACACACACACACACACACACATACATATAACTCTCTCTCTCTCTCTCTTACACACATACAAACCTCAGTAGAAAACACCCACTTTTGGGAACACCTCATTTCAAAATCGTACATAATGTACAATTCAGTGAGATAGCGATCTGGGATGAGATTTAACGTAACACTGGTTATAGAGAGACAGAGACAAGTGTAAAGTTGTATGACATTATCGATTCTGATCATTGTAATGTAATCAAGTAATGTGCTTTAGATTAAAGAGAGGCTATGTCAACATAATCAACTCAATGTTCGATCTGTGGACACCCAGAACAGGCGCGCTTCAGACTGAGCCCCTTCCTGAGGCAACTTCTCCTATTTGTGGCTTCATCCTATTGTTACAAACCTTCGCCATGACGACGACGAGTGTTTGAAACTCAATGAGGAAGTGAAAGCCTCAGAGGAGTTAAAACGGAACACCCCCCCCCCCCCCCCCCCCCCAACACAACACACACACACTCAGTAGGCTACAAGCTAGCTTGTTGTTTTTAGCTGAGCTTTTATGGAGGCCAGCCTGTAAATGGCCGGACTTATTCTAGTTCCATCCCTGTTGCTTTGTTAACAAGAGGTCGTCCATCACCGCGGTTCAGACTGGAAACAGTGGTTAAATATAGGGAATAAAATACTCTTAACACCCTTTCCAACATTCATACATTTTATCATTGAAATCCATGCCCCAAACAGAAGTATTATACACACAACACATAAGTATAACAACGTATAAGTAGAGTGTTGGTTTTACTGCAAATGTAAATTGGCCTACAGTTTGCAATTTTCAAATGTTCACAGTTTTTTCATCATAAAACACAGTGTAGCAGAATCTGTGTCTCCAAATGATTACATTCAATGTAAAATGTCCCCCTTTGCTCTATATGTTACTGATGGTCAAAAACCAAGAACTAATCCTGAAGGCCTAGGCCTCCGTCTGCTGGAGAACGTACTGGACTCAGCCAGCTGTCACGGCCGGGGTGTGAGCGGCTGACAACTGGAAACACAGCTGCTTGGAGGAGGAGGAGGAGGAAGGGGGCCCTTCATGTACTGAACCCCCTGCCAACCAAACCAAACCTCTTCCTGCAGCTGTGCTCTGCTGCCCGTATCAAGAGGACACGAAAGAATGGCACCAATGGGACAAAATGTACGTGTGTGTGTGTGTGTGTGTACATATGCATGGACGTGCACGTAGGCCTGTAATTCACAGGGATGGTTGTGGGGGGGGAGGGGCGGTGAGGAATCTTCGTCAGCACTGACACCAGCAAAAAGAGAAAATGAGCTTGAAAATCTCTTTGCGGGGAACAGTTGTTGACGCCGGCGGTGATTTCCCGTAAAGTCCTCTGATGGAACTGGAGCTGTGTGGGGGGGGGTGAAAGTCAGCCAGCCTTGCAGTCACACCGCAGGCCCAGGCCGAGAGAGAGAGCGAGGGAGAGAGAGAGACATACACACACACAGAGCTCTATCATCTTGTGGCGCGGCGGCGGCGGTGGTGTTTAACACGGGCATTGTCTGCCCCGGCATCATTTGCCCGCGGACATTACCTGTGTTGTCACTGTCCGCTCAGCAGATGTGGGCTTTTGTAAGTAGAGCTTTATGTGAGGCCAGCATATCGGCTCACCGTTATCATCCGTCCCCCTCTCGGTGTTTATGTAGCGCTAATACCATGTATTCACGCTAGCCGCTGCTATCTGGCTGCGCCGGGCCTCTGCCGGGAACAGGTGGCCATTACAAGGCTTACCAAGCAGTAAGATAAACATGCAGGCGCCGATGAGCAGCGGTTGAAATAGCCGACGAATGCCAAATGAGATGAATGCCAAATAGCAATCAAATCTATTAATACATTGCACTCGCTCCCACGCATCCACTTGTACTGAACAGAGAGTTCGGAGAGCTAACGCAAAATATACATTGTGATCTGTCGATAGCTCTTCTAGACTCAGATTGTATCATGAATAAACAAAACTAAATGAATATTGAGTATTGAGAGCGTTTAGCGTAGCATCGTGTAGCATCTTATCTATCTTGCTGTTTACCAGCAAGGGGTTGACCTTGCTATTATATAGGCTTCAATCTTGTTTTCTTAACCTAGCAATTATGAGTGCTCGTTCTATTTAAATCACTGTACCATCAGCAATATAATGTTGTTTAAAAATCTTTGGACAAATGTAAATTGTAAGTCACTTTAGACATAAGAGTCTGCGAAACAAACCTAAATGTAAATGTAATATCACACGCAAATGTAATAATACATTCAAATATAATTGAAGCACAACATGAATCAAATGCCGGTGAGAACACCGCCACGGTCAGTGATTCTCTGGTGCTTGCATTACAGTGTGGGTGCGGTGGGCTCTGTTAAATGATCAGGTTTCACTGGGACGCATTACTGATTATATGTGTCAGTGGCTCACACACACCTGACCTACTAACACGTGTTGGAACAGTCCAGCGACTCTGCTCTCCTGCCTTCCACAACTGAAAGGCCTCTGGAGTGGAGGTCCATGATGAGACTACTGGGCCTCGTGTACCTTTCATTTGCCTCAACGTCTGCCCACACCGCCCGGGGATCGAACCAGCAACCTTCCTGTTGCCAGACAACTGCTCTTACCTCCTGTCGCCCCACACTGACGGAGAAATGCACCCGCAAACTCACTGATGAAATATATCCTACAGTGTAAAAGTGATGACTTTGTAGGAAACAAAATATTGTTGTATTGTTTTTGTGCAATGACTTGGTACAGTAATATAACAGATATTGCTATGTATTTGTACTGCTACGGTGTTGGACAGGTGTTCAGACAGCCACCCAAAGGTGCTGGGTTCGATCTCCGATGACCAGCCCACCTTTAGTTATCCTTGAGCACGATGCTAGCCCCTAATGATATAATGGATGAACGCATCGACTAACTCAGCATCAAGAAAGATATGGAGGGAGATATCTGAATATCTGTGGTTCAGTGGTACAGTGGTGGCCTTGACTGTTGTCAACACACACTGAATTGAAGTAACAAGACATTTGTTTTTTTGACCCAGTTGTAATATGAGTATTGTCTGTGTGTGTGTGTGTGTGTGTGTGTGTGTCAGTGTGTGTGGGTGTGTATTTGTGGGGACTCTTGACCTTGGTGCCAAGGGACCTTTGTACTTTGTGTGTGTGTGTGTGTGCGTGTGTGCTGGGTGAGAGGTGTGCATTGCGGGGGCCTTATGTACGCAGCAGGGCCGCTATCTTGTGGCAGCAAGCCCTGGTGGTGACGCTGACCTGCCATGTCTTTACGTCTACTGGTTACACTGGCTGACACAACAGCTGGCCGCAACCCCCCCCCCCACACACACACATACGTATTACCGTATACACATACTGTATGTCCACACACATATTTGTAATACCATACACACACGCACACACACACACACACGTGCACACACACACACACACACACACACACACACACACAGCTGAATGGTTAACAGGCAGGGTTAGGATGCTAAAGCCAAGGTTTATTTGGATTATGTGGGAAGAGAGTGAGGAATCCATGTTACTGGTGAGGGTTCTTGATCCAGGTACAAACCGCCAAACTGGTGACACACACAGAGTAGACCAGGGGGTGAGACACAGCAGGCCGGGGAGTGAGACACAGCAGGCCGGGGAGTGAGACACAGCAGGCCAGGGAGTGAGACACAGCAGGCCAGGGAGTGAGACACAGCAGGCCAGGGAGTGAGACACAGCAGGCCGGGGAGTGAGACACAGCAGGCCGCAGAGTGAGACACAGCAGGCCAGGGAGTGAGACACAACAGGCCGGGGAGTGAGACACAGCAGGTCAGGGAGTGAGACACAGCAGGCCGGGGGGTGAGACACAGCAGGCCAGTGAGTGAGACACAGTAGGCCGGGGGGTGAGACACAGTAGGCCAGGGAGTGAGACACAGCTGGCCGCGGAGTGAGACACAGCAGGCCGGGGATTGAGACACAACAGGCCGAGGAGTGAGACACAGCAGGTCAGGGAGTGAGACACAGCAGGCCGGGGGGTGAGACACAGCAGGCCAGGGAGTGAGACACAGTAGGCCGGGGGGTGAGACACAGCTGGCCAGGGAGTGAGACACAGTAGGCCGGGGGGTGAGACACAGTAGGCCAGGGAGTGAGACACAGCTGGCCGCGGAGTGAGACACAGCAGGCAGGGGAGTGAGACACAGCAGGCCAGGGAGTGAGACACAGTAGGCCGGGGGGTGAGACACAGCAGGCAGGGGAGTGAGACACAGCAGGCAGGGGAGTGAGACACAGCAGGCCGGGGGGTGAGGCACAGCAGGCCAGGGATGGGAGGTCCGTACGTCTGTCCGTCCATTGTGTCATTAGCGGTTGGTTCCTTAAGGGTGATACGAGTATTAATATCCGAAAGACAATGCTATTTTAGTCTGCTAGTTTTATCTGGCCAATCTCTACTTCTCCTCTCTCTCTTTTACTGCACCGTTGGTTGGAGATTCGGTTTGCCAACCTCACAACCACTTCCTCTATCCCCGCCTGTGTGTTTGGTGACGGCATATCAAGCCGCTACATACACACACACACACACACACACACACACACACACACACACACACACACACACACACACACACACACACACACACACATACATGTAAATTCCTACACACACACACACACACACATAGATAAACACATACTTGCCGACATCCATACATTGTAACATACTGTACATATACATAAATACATACACTCACATTGCTCCATGTTCTCTGCCACATATCTACTATTTCCATATCTATTTCCTCCTTCATCATTAGTCCTGGTGAGATCCACCCCCCCCCCCCCCACCGACCTCCTGGCGAGGAGAGGAGTACCCTAATTAGAGACCTCCATCTTATGTAACAGAGAGAGAGAGAGAGAGAGGGGGGGGGGTATGGGAAACGTAAGCCAGCAGAGCCCACAGGAGCTCAACCTAAAGCTTCTCGTGAGCATGAAGGCGCGTAATAGGAGAGGAGGAGGGGGGCAGCCATTCAGACCTTACACACACACACACACACACACACACACACACACACACACACACACACACACACCCCAAAACAAACACCACTCACCCCTGCAGGGTGAACTCCATAGCACCTAGGTGTTACTGTGTTACTTTTTTTGTTAATTGAACATTCATATTTTTTGTTCATTGAACATCCATCCATCCATCCATTCTCGTACGCTTATAGAATAGAATAGAATAGATTATCCGGGGCCGGGTCGCGGTGGCAGCCGGCTAAGCAGGGCCCCCCAGGCTTCCTTCTCCCCAGTCACACTGTCTAGTTCCTCCTGGGGGGTCCCGAGGCGTTCCCAGGCCAGGCGAGATATATAATCCCTCCAGCGGGTTCTGGGTCTGCCCCGGGGTCTCCTCCCAGTTGGACGTGCCCGGGGGGCATCCTAATCAGATGCCTGAACCACCTCAGCTGACTCCTTTCGACGCAGAGGAGCAGCGGCTCTACTCCGAGCTCCCTCCGGATGTCTGAGCTCCTCACCCTATCTCTAAGGCCTCACCCAGCCACCCTGCGGAGGAAACTCATTTCGGCCGCTTGTATCCGCGATCTCATTGTTTCGGTCACGACCCAAAGCTCGTGACCATAGGTGAGGGCTGTAAAACGTAGATGGACCTGTAAATCGAAAGCTTCGCCTTCCAGCTCAGCTCCCTCTTCACCACAACGGACCGGTACAGCGCCCGCATTACTGCAGACGCTGCACCAATCCGTCTGCCCATCTCCCGCTCCATTTTTCTCTCACTCGTGAACAAGACTCCGAGATACTTGAAACTCCTTCGCTTGAGGCAGCAACTCATTCCCAACCCGGAGGGAACACTTTTTGTATACGACAGTGTATAGGCTAGGCCACTACTTTCTACTACCAAAAGGTTTTAATAGACTGGTCATTTGTTATTGATTCATTCAAATGAGGCATGTAAGCATCCTTGAGCAGGATGCCTCACCTGCACCTTCTCAGTTGACACTTTTAAAGACTCATCTGTTCAGACTGGCCTTTGTCTAGCCTCTTGTGTCTGTATTTCTGTGTTTTTTATGTCCTGTTTTTATGTTTTATTGTTTCTCACTATGTGATGGTGTTATTTTACTCCTGCGCAGCACTTTGTGACTTTGTCTGTGAAAGGTGCTATATAATGAAACTTGTGTATTCACTCTCACGTCGCTTTGGATAACAGCATCTGCTAAGCTAAATAAATGAATAGTCAAATGGTGAATAGTTGTTGTTATTGTCACGGACATCCAAATGTGTATGTGATGTTGAAGGGGATCTATTTTAAAAGTCAACATTGTAGTTCTATCAGACACCAGCGAGGGGGTCACATACCGATGGCTCCCATCCAGGGGCCACCCCTCTCCCGCGTGGTGAGGGGGTTGGGGGGGGCACACACACCGGGGGGGCTGATGGAGTCATGGAGGACGGTGCACATCGAGAGCAGTGGGGGGCCAGATTAAAAATAAACCGCATTATCACATAATGTGGCATTATTCACATCCTTTATGAGAATGAAATAGTGCTTTCAAATAATAAGCATGTAAATCAAGTCTCAAGCAATTTCCACTTAATCATCTCCTTGATCCATTTCTCTCCTTGATCCACCACCGGCACCACCACCACCACCACCTCCATCACCATCACCACCACCAGCAACACCACCACCACCAGCACCCACCACCACAACCACCACCACCTCCACCACTACCACCACGGTGGGGCCTCACCGGTGCTGCATGTATTGTGAGTTAATAACAAGGTATCTCAGCATGTATGTTCCCTAAAAGAATAGGGGAGGAGGAGGGGGAGGAGGAAGAGGATGAATAGACAGGCTGGCGCAGAAGCAGAATCTCCAGGCTCCACAGGTCCATAACATCATTGTTCTACATCCCAACGTAGAAATAACCCCCACCCACACCCCCACCCACACCCACCCCCGTCTCCTACCCAACCTTCTCTGTTTAGTTTTGTTTGCTTTTCTTTGTAGATAGTTTTTGTTGTTTTTGCAGTGATCCCTGCAAAAGAGAGAGAGAGAGAGAGAGAGAGAGAGAGAATGTGTGTGTGTTTGTGTGTGTGTGTGTGTGTGTGTGTGTGTGTGTGTGTGTGTGTGTGTGTGTGTGTGCGTGTGTGTGTGTGTGCGGGGGGTAAAAGCGGATGTTTGCTGATCTCCTTAAGGTGTTCCTGCCTGGCTAAACGGTGGCTGGCCCACTTGGCAGGGTCCCTACAGAGTAGCTATAAACGACCAGGTCAGCCCTCTCTCCTCCCTCCTCCCTCCTTCTCCTGCTGGGTCCGCCAAGCCCTTTGTGCCCTGGATTCATCCTGCCCCCCCCCCCCTCCCTCCACACCCGTATTCTCTCGTCAGATCCCTGTCTAGATCAGGTTGGGTTTACGGCTCGGAGTGGTGCCGCCTCGGCCTCGGAGGTCAATGTTATGCAATGCACCCGGATTAAGAAAGAACCGAAGGGACAGGCTTGGAGCTATGTAGGTCAGATCGCTTCACCATAATTCTCATGGTGAATTGGAATATGGAAAAGTAAACCTAGTTTATGTAGATTTATATAAGTCTGATTTGTATACAGTATGTCTGATGAATTAAATGAATTTTCATGGGGGGAGGTCTCGATGTGCTCTACTATACTGTCCCTGTGTTTCAGACACCCAGGTGGTGTTTTGTCATACTTGGCCCCTGTAATGGGAAAAGTCCATATAAGGCCTTTCTTTCAGCTGGCATTATGTTCCTTGAATAGATTGTCATTATGACAGACAAACTGTCCACAACTGGCATTAGCGTGACTTCTTCTTTGACCAGTCATAAAGATAAGCAGCTGGGGTGAGGGTTGGTTGACCGTTAAACCCCCTCACTTCTCCTATACCATGAGTGGGGTGAAAAGTGTGTTTAAAAGGGACAGGTGAATATCTGTTCTGGACTCACTCTGCTTAGAGAGGGGTCTGGTGTATGCATACATTAAATACTCTTAATTTCTACAAGTATTGTGTTTACTTCAGTTTGAAGATCTCATTGCCCTAGATGCAATTATTGAATTGCCACGACACCCCACGCTGTCCCTTCTGGTTACGTACAGAACCCATGACCGGCCCCGCCGCCGCCGCCGCCACCGCCGCCGCCGCCGCCGCCACCGCCACGGAAGGACCTTCATCAGGTTCCCATAAAAACCCTCTCCGTCGCCGGGCGGATTACGCTCACTGCCCCCCAGTGGGACGAAGAGTAGGGGGATGGAAAGGTGGTCAGTGGATGTGAGACAGACGGCGGGCGGGGGAATAGCTGTGGTTTGACACTGTCACACTCAAGCAGGCGCCACTCTGCTTAGCTGTCCCCCTCAACTCTCCTGACCGTATTTACTATACGTGATTTAAAAAGGTCGATGACGGCAGGTTGACTAAATGTTGTTGGCTGGTTATTTGCGGCCGGTATGTTGAGTGGTGGTATGGGCGTACTTTACTCTGGACAGAATGAGCCAAGGCTGTAGATATCTTCTAATCCCGATGGAAGATGCATCTTTTTAATCTCTTGTTTTAAACATTTTGGTTAGTTTGTCAGTTAGTTAGTTAGTTGCAACACTTGCCTGCCATATGTGTGTGTGTGTGTGTGCACATGTGTGTACTAGCATCTATCCGTGTGTATGTGTGTGTGTGCGTGTGTGTGTGTGTGTGTGTGTCACGACCCGACCCGTAGGCCATGATAAAAACGAGACCAGACAATGAAAATATCCATAAATATAAATTATTTACTACAATCAAAAATAAACCGAAGGATATTTACATTTGTGAGGTGTGTTTGTCAGTAACATCAGTGGTGTTCATGTGGATGTGTGTAAATAGTGGTACAAATGCACCGAAGGCTTAAACAAAACAGACTGGCAGAGAGGCCGCCCTCCATGGAAGATGGGACTTTTATATCCGTGCTGAGCCCTGGGCCCGGGGGCTTCCACTGTGGGTGGAGACTGCAATGAGCTGCTCTGATACCTTAAAAGAAACTGACGCAATAACTGACACACACACACACACACACACACACACACACACACACACACACACACCACACACACACACACACACAAAACACACACACGCATGTAGAGCAGGCAGGGCCGTCACAGTGTGTGTACTAGCATGTACCCGTGTGTGTGTGTGTGTGTGTGTGTGTGTGGGTGTGGGTGTGTGTGGGTGTGTGTGTGTGGGTGTGTGCGTGCGTGATGACACTACATGCTAGGTGTGAGACTGTGGCTGACGGAGGGTTGGTGAACTTGGTAGAAGAAGGTCAGAGTCTGCGCGGAGTGTGAGAACACACACCGCAGGTGAGTCAGGGCTGAGAGTCCCTCTCTCTTTGTTCCCCCACTCACCACCCCCAGCCCCTCCTCTCTCCCCCTCATGTCTTTATCACACCTCCACATCTCTCCCTCTCTTATCTAATGTCACCCTTCTCACTTTCTCCCCACATACTACACCGACAAACCTGCTGTCATTCAGCCACAAAATGGCCTCCACGACATGCATTGTTGTCAGTCGGGTTAAGGTCACGCACACCGTGTTGTTTCAGAAGAGGAATGCGAGGACATCTGAGCGCGTCCCTGCTGCCACTGTGGGTTTACAGGCACATACTGAGTCATGGAAACCTTACTCATTTCATTTAGAATAGAATAGAATAGAATAGAATAGAACTTTATTAATCCCGAAGGAAATTCTTGTGCCAGGTTACATAGCGATACAGTACAATAAAACAATATGGAAAACAACAGAATGATAAAAATATAACGGATTTACAAATGTACTGTTAAAATATACAAATATGTGGGCAAGATAAGATATTCCGACGGCGAAAACAATTTGGCATAATTGAAGTGAAATATTATTGGACATGACATTAAGAATATTGCACATGATGATGAGAGGAGATGAGAGGTAGTGTTATAGATAATATTTGTAGACAACATGAGTATTGCACATGATGTTGGACAGTAATATTAATATTGCACGTAATACTGAGGAAAGTAATACTGAGGAAAGTAATACTGAGGAAAGTGCACATGATGTTGTGAGGTAATATTGCACATTATATTGTTGTGTTCATTGTCTTGTAGGGGGAGTTATAGGGAGGAGTTATAGAGTTTGATGGCCACAGGCAGAAAGGACCTCCTGTGGCGTTCTGTGGTGCACCTTGGTAATCTCAGTCTACGGCTGAAGGAGCTCTGGTATGACACCAGTGTGGCGTGCAGGGGATGGGAGGCGTTGTCCATAATACTGAGTAGTTTACTCAGCATCCTCCTCTCCGAGACCTCTACCAAAGACTCCAATTCCACTCCCAGGACAGAACCCGCTTTCCTGATGAGCTTATTGAGTCTGTTGGCATCGGCTGCCTTCACCCTGCTGCCCCAGCACACAACAGCGTAGAAGATGACGCTGGCCACCACAGAGTGATAGAACATCTGCAGCATGGTTTTGCAGATGTTGAAAGATCTGAGTCTCCGTAGGAAATACAGGCGACTCTGACCTTTCTTTTACAGGGCCTCTGTGTTTTTAGTCCAGTCCATTTTATTGTCTATGTGAACACCCAGGTACTCCTGTCGAGGTATTCCTGATGCTGACCGGTTTCGGGTGAGTCGGTTGCTTCCTGAAATCCACCACCAACTCCTTCATCTTAGAGATGTTGAGTTGCAAGTGATTTAGTCCACACCACTCGACAAAACTGTCCACCACACTGTACTCGGACTCCTGCCCCTTTCTGATACAGCCCACAATGGCAGAGTCATCCGAAAACTTCTGCAGGTGGCAGGACTGTGAGCTGTATCTGAAGTCTGAGGTGTAGAGTGTGAACAAGAAGGGAGACAGGACTGTCCCCTGAGGTGCTCCCGTGTTGCTCACTATAGTGTCCGACATGTTGCTCTGCAGCCTCACATACTGTGGCCGACCTGTGAGGTACTTAGTAATCCAGGCCACTAGTGGAGCGTCCACCAGTAGCTTAGTCCCAAGCAGGGCAGGCTTTATGGTGTTGAAAGCGCTTGAGAAGTCGAAGAATGTGACTCTCACAACGCTGCCTGCCTCCTCCAGGTGAGAATAAGCCCTGCAGCAGGTAGATAATGGCGTCTTCCACTCCAATACGGGGCTGGTAGGTGAACTGCAGAGGGTCCAGTGATGGTTTCGACTAGTGCACGGATGTGCTTCAGGACTAGCCTCTCCAGCGACTTCATCACATGTGAGGTCAAGGCCACAGGTCTGTAGTCACTGTGGCTGCCGGAAGACGCCACACAGCTGTGTCGCACACACCTTGAGCACTCTGGGGCTGAGGCCGTCAGGCCCCGCAGCCTTGCCGTCAGGCCCCGCAGCCTTGCCTGGCCATAGTCTGCCGAGTTCACATCTCACATCCTCCGCCGTGAAGGTGATTGGCCCTGGAGAGAGGAGAGGGAGGAGAGGAGAGGGGGGAGAGGAGAGGGGAGGAGAGGGGGGAGGGCGGGAGGGGGGAGAGATGGGGGGAGAGGGGAGAGGGGAGAGCGTCACAGGAGGAGCTGGGGGGAGGGTGGAGAGGAGCCACATCGTCAAACCTATTGAAGAACAGGTTTAACTCATTGGCCTCATCCAGGTTTTCCTCCAGGTTTTCCTCCAGGTTTTCCTCCCTCCCCTGGATGGTCTTTGCTCCATGGCCAGTGATGGCTCTCATGCCACTCCATACCTCCCTGAGGGTTCTTCTGTTGAAGCTTCCTCTCGAGCTTTCTTCTGTAGCTCTCCTTGCCCTCTGTGAACTTTTCCCTCAGTTCTCTCTGCACCTTCAATTCAATTCAATTAAATTTTATTTGTATAGCCCTGAATCACAAGACCATCTCAAAGGGCTTTACAGGCCAGATTGTTATGGGCCAAACGTGATTTATGACACCCCCCTAGCCCCGCCCCTCTAAGGACAAGAAACGACTCCCTTAATTAACAAGGAAGAAATCTCGAGGAGGAACCTCAGAGTGGGGGATCCCTCCTTCCAGGGATGGTTCAGAGTGCAATGAGTGTCATACGGGTATTTAAAAACAGGGGTAACAAAGCATGACAAATTGCAAATGACAAAGTACAAATAGTAAATGAGATAGTAATATTATGATGGGGCGCTGGCTGGAGAGCAAGCTGGTCGCCGTCAGGTGGGGTGGCCAGGTATCCAGTCACGATCACAGCAGCACCCTAGATAATGGAGACAACATGAAGGTTAGATGGAGCACAGTAAGCAGGGAACATACAAGTATCCTCAGACCTAGTACCCATCGGCAGCTAGGGTACGCTAGTGCTAACGGTATTGATTTAGCTGTAAATTAGAGCTGAGGGGCACTCCTAGCAGCCAAAGGCGAGGGTAAATAGGTGGGTTTTTAGTCTCGCCTTAAATATATCAGCAGAGTCAGCCTCCCTGATTACAGGTGGCAGACTGTTCCACAGATAGGGTGCTCGATAAGAGAACGCCCTGTTTCCTGCTGATTTTTTATTTACTTTTGGAATTGATAAAAGGCCAGCCCCTGAGGACCGGAGCGGCCGAGAAGGACAATAGGGAACAATAAGGTCCTTCAGGTACGATGGTGTGGACCTATGCAGGATCTTGAAGGTAAGAAGTAGCACCTGATCTGATCTGATCTGGCATTTATTGGGAGCCAGTGGAGGGAAGTGAGAATAGGAGTAATGTGGTCAAACTTCCTAGTTCTCGTTAGA
This sequence comes from Coryphaenoides rupestris, assembly GCA_002895965.2. Classification (NCBI taxonomy): domain Eukaryota; kingdom Metazoa; phylum Chordata; class Actinopteri; order Gadiformes; family Macrouridae; genus Coryphaenoides; species Coryphaenoides rupestris. The sequence goes on along the minus strand of PIJE02000009.1, from coordinate 353,684 downwards.
AGTCTAGCAGCAGCGTTCTGTACGAGCTGGAGGCTTTGTGTAGTAGAGCTCGGTAGGCCAGAGAACAGTGCATTACAGTAATCCAGTCTGGATGATATAAATGCATGGATGAGTGTCTCTGCGTCCGCAGCGGATAGCATTGGTCTGACCTTGGCAATGTTTCTAAGATGAAAGAATGCAGTTCTGGTGATACTTTTGACATGCTGATCGAAAGAAAGCGTAGGATCAAGCAGAACACCAAGATTCTTGACGCAGGAGCTTTGGGCAATAGTGGATCCCTCAAGGCAGAGTGTGACATCATCAAGTTGTGATTGTTTATGCTTCGGGCCGAAGATAATCATCTCAGTTTTCCCCGTGTTAAGCTGCAAGTAATTTTGGGACATCCATCTTTTGATTGCAGCGAGGCAGGATTCAACCTTTTGGATCTGTTGGAGCCGTTGGGAGTCTTTTGATCCAATGGGAATGTAGATTTGGTTGTCCTCCGCATAGCAGTGAAAGCTAATGCCAAAGCTGCGAATAATATCGCCAAGAGGGAGCATGTAGATTGCAAAGAGCAGTGGACCAAGGACCGACCCCTGGGGAACACCAAAGCTTAAGTTGCAATGCTTCGATTTTGATCCTTTGCAGACAACAAATTGTGTTCTGTCTGAGAGGTAGGATCTAAACCAGTGAGAGCAGTGCCTTTGATGCCGACGTAGTGTTCGAGACGCTCAAGGAGGATGCGATGGTCAATTGTGTCAAAAGCGGCGCTGAGGTCAAGCAACACCATCAGGGAGCTTGCATTGCTGTCCATGCTAAGGAGGAGATCGTTTACCACTCTGGTCACAGCGGTTTCAGTAGAGTATAGGCTCCTGAAACCAGACTGAAATGGTTCAAATAAGTTGTTTGCCGTCAGGTGATCAGGATGAGTGGTAAGAGACGCATCAATGTCTTTCCTAATTGATTCGATCTTGTGATCAAAGAACTCCAGGAAGTTGCTCGCTGAGAGGGAGGAGTCCAAGTTGTGAGGTTGTTTTTGCGTCAGCTCTTTTACAGTGTCAAAGAGGAACTTCGGGTTGTTCTTGTTTAAGTTGATGACACTGGAGAAGTAGGCATTTCTGGAGTTGGTTAGCGCAGTTTTGTAGCTAAGCAGGCTGTCGTGCCATGCAAGGTAGAAGACTTCAAGTTTAGTCCAGCGCCACTTGCGTTCAAAGTTTCAAAGTTCAAAGTCGCGTTTGAGGGTACGCGTGTCTTCGTTGAACCATGGTGCTGGTCTTTTTGCTTTCCGCTTTTTAACTACAAGAGGAGCAGCAAAGTCGATGGCTGCGGACAAAGCGGTGTTAAACTCATTGGTGAGACAATCCACTGAACCCCTGAAGTCAGCAAAAGGAGCATGGCTGCCATGGCTGTGGTGGTGTCAGGGGTGATACGACGGCAGCTATAGGTAGCCTGGCGGTCGTCCCTTGGGCAAGATACAACCACCTGGAAAGTGAGCAGACAGTGACCTTCTTCATCTCCTCCTTGTCTCCACTCCTGAAGGCCGCTTTCTTCCTATTCAGTGATTTACAATGAATCTATTAGCTGTTGTGAATAATTTTAACACATATGGGTGAGTCGGCCATTCTAAGTCGAATTGGGCTTACCTGTTTATCTATGCCCATTGGTTTATAGTTTTTTTTACCATCATTTAACCAGCAAATTGAACATGTGAGAGGTAAAGTGACTTTTGCTTGAATTAAGACACCATTTTGGAGTTCATGAAAAAGCAAATCAGTAATTTGATTCAAATCAGCAGACCTTAGCTCACAGGCAACTATATGTTGACTATATGAGCTCAATATAGGATGGAAGTTTGATATATATAAATATACTGTATATATATACTATACAGTAGATATACAGTCGATACACAGTAGATATACAGTAGATATAGATATAGATGTACAAGATGTATATCGGCATGAAAATGATAAACACACAAAAAAGTGAATGCATGCATGTAGGACAAAGTATTTTCCTTCCTTTGGACTATTGGACTAAAAGCATGATATCAGCCTGCAGCCAATTCATATCATATCATTTCCACCCAATTTGAGACGTCAATAGCATGCAGAATGCAGTAGTCTGGGCCACTCCGAGTGTAAGGTGTCTGTCATCGAACACCCCGTCTCTCGTGCTCTACTTCGCCTCCACGCTCCTGTTCTGAGGGTCAGACACTGCAGCGCTCTGCCTGGAATTTTCCACCCTCACTGCAGCAGAGCAGAGAGCTGTGTGTCGGTGGGGTGGCGCAGCGCCAGAGGAAAATCACACTGAATAAAATCAATTGCTTGAATGGTTTTAAAGCGGGAACAGAAATCAATTGGTTTTATCAGCCAAATCTAAAGCAGCAACAGACATGCCCTTTACTTGGGCACGTGTGTGTGTGTGTGTGTGTGTGTGTGTGTGTGTGTGTGTGTGTGTGTGTGTGTGTGTGTGTGTGTGTGTGTGTGTGTGTACACGTGCATGCGTGTGTGTGTGTGTGTGTGTGTGTGTCTGTGTGTCTGTGTGTGCACGTGTGTGGATGTGTGCACGTGCATGTGTGTGCAGATATGTGAACACTTGAGGGCACAAACATAAAACATTTTTTTTTATATTTCTCCACATTTCCCATCAGTGCTTATTATCAACAACATGCTTATAAACACTATTAATGGAGGACGGAGATGAGGGTGAGAGGGGTGACATAGATGTGAAGAAAGAGAGAGATGAGATGATGAAGAGGAGGGATCGAGAAGGAATGATGTAAGAGAGAGAGAGAGAGAGAGAGAGAGAGAGAGAGAGAGAGAGAGAGAGAGAGAGAGAGAGAGAGAGAGAGAGAGAGGAGTGGGTCTGGTTTCATAGACTCTGCAGAGGCTGATATTAGCTGGCCACTGCATCACCCCACTATTGCTGCTGTGTGTAGGGGGCTCAGGTGTGGTTACAGGCTGTAATTATACATGCTGGCTGCAGAAGGGACAATCGTTCACATCGATCACATGCTGAACGGCCCGGCCTGCACATCTCTCATTCTGAATGGACAACATGTACATCTTGAGATTGACTTCATAACATAAGTGTTCCCCTTGTGGGCTCTGTGACTCATCCACTACTGAGCCAGAGGTTCCAAAGTCACATTGAAGCCGAGCCAACGTCCCGTTTTGCACACATGGATGTCACAACATGGCAATCGATCACTACCCGCTGCGCCCGAGGCTCCCAGACTTGATTTGTTCTGACGACGCGTCCTACGTTGGCCCACTGCGTTACCGCGACCACGGCGTTCCGTACTTTGGAACGACGATGCGTCAGTGTTCGTTTGTTTCCCACAATCTGGTCCTGACCCAGAGTTCTGGGAATAACTTTCTCACCGCTTCACCAAAGCCTCATAGCTGCACGTGCTGATGGGTAACGTGCATGCATACTGCACGCCTGAGTGTCTCTTTTGTCAGCCAGAACAAACTCCTCTTGTGCAGGAAATTAGCTCCGATCGGAATGTATGTATGCATGTTTGTGTGTGCTGTGCATCCCGACCATGTGTTTTCTTTTGAGCCTATACCTGGCTATGAATTATGCACACTTGAACCACGGCTAGCTAAACCTCACACCTGCACGTGAAAGGGTTTAGCACGTGTGCTGTCCTTGGTCAGCTGTCTCCATCGATCTCCAGAGCCGCTGCTGCAACTAGGCTTCTAGGTTAAGATAATTCTGAGTCCTCCTGTGGGAACCACGGCTGATTGGAGTGACTGACTGACGCGGGCTCGGGGGATAGAGTGTTCATTACGGACATGGATAGACATTTTAACACAGGCTGTAGGTTTTTGTGTTAGAGAATGAAGGATAGTGCCGTGCTGTGATAGTGTAAATGACACTATCACATTCCACAGCTTTAATCATTCCACAGCTTTACTGTCCATCTCAACAGACTTAAAGTCCTGTCTATTTTTTCCCCCCTCTTCGAACATATAACCAAACAAAAAAACATTCACCACTTACCAATATGACAAACACATATATATGACCAATATGTGTTTGTTTACGTAATCGATTGCTATAATCCTATAGTACTCTGGGAAGTGAAACAGATTTTATTTCTTCTTGACTGCAAGAAGAAATGTGAATACTCTGGCACATGTACACATTTGGCAAAGCCGAAGATTTTAAATATCTGGTGTTTTTGCAGTCAAACACGTTTTAAAAGTAATATTTTGAAGACTTTTGCATACAATCTTGACTTTTTTTAGACATGCCCTGCACATCGTCCAGTGGATATTATCTGATGAACTACAGCAGATGAAGAGAGTTGGACCAGAGTGATCATCCACATGCTTAAAGGATTTAGTTTTTACTGGGAACCATTCCTATTGTTTACAAGCTGGGTGCATACCACCAAGGATCTTAAAAATCATCAAATGTCCTTCACCTTAAGTACATACACCAATCCTAAATGTAGTGTTGTTTTTCATTAAAAGCTCAGCTAATCCACTTTCACGTACTTTAGACATCCCTGAATCCAAACGTCACAGCGTATCATCAAAAACACGTTGGCTGGCCGCGTTCACACACAGATGAACCTGAACTTGTGTTTGTGAACTTGTGACATTGATCGAAATTATGCAACCACAGATCTGTGTTTCTGTGGAAAGAGGACAGGTGCTATGTGTATATAAAGTGCCAGGTTCAGATAAGATTGAAGCAATTGGCTGTTACATAATAATGCAATACAAAAATAAAATACTGTATACAGAATACACTTTGGATGCACAGACACTACACTCACTCAATCTCAGCTGTTAAGATAAGAACATTCAGAAGGGGTGGGGGGGAAAGCACACTCATATCTTTGTGGACTCCAAGGAACGCACGTGTGCTGCTGTGAACAAAAACATGTTCTTTTCCTGGAAGGAATTTTGGACTTCTCCTTTTCAGAGAGTCTCTGTTAACCCTCACTCTGCTCTTGAGCAGACAGCAACAACTGCAGACAAATAATTAGAGGTTCCCAGCATGACTTCTGCCCTCAAGGACGTCTTGGACAAACTGTCCAATGAGTCCCAGGGTAAAAGTAATTACCGGCAGATTCAATTAGATTAAAAAATTACCAGTCTACTTATTCTCTAGTTTAACTTCATGTTTGGCTACATTTTGTTATAGAATGACTAGAAGGGGTTGAGTTAAGTTCAACAACAACCACAACAACAACAGGGGTGTGTTGAACAACAACAACAACAAAGACCCTAATTCGATTCAATTTGTAAAAAGGAGTCACCCTCAGATGACCTGCTGTGTTGTTTACTGACTCGAGGACTGAATGTACAACAGGACTTCTTCCAGAGTCCGCTAACAAACCGCAGCCCAAGGAGGCGTCCACCTCAACTTGTCTTCTGGCCTTTATTTGTTTTGGACCAAATATCTTGTGTATACGCTTCTGGGTTCAGAGATGGCGCATGTGCTAATGTGCTAACATGGTGTGTGTGTGTGTGTGGGTGTAGTGTGTGTGTGTGTGTGTGTGTGTGTGTGTGTGTGTGTGTGTGTGTGTGTGTGTGTGTGTGTGTGTGTGTGTGTGTGTGTGTGTGTGTGTGTGTGTGTGTGTGTGTGTGTGTGTGTGTGTGTGTGTGTTGTGACTACATTTGAAAGTTATCCTATACAAGCTTTTAGCTCTTAGTGTCACCTATCTTCTATCAATGTCTGATCCTGCAGAGATACAGCTCACGTTCTCTCTCAGTGAAAGGATCAAATGTAGGCCGGAGGCTTTTTGTTTTTTCTAAAAGGTTGTTTTTGCTGCTGCTGCTGCAATAGTCTCCGCCCACTGAGCTCTGGAGGCAGACAGAGTTGCACTCAACACAGCATGTTTGCTAGTGATGGGGGGGAACCAAAGACAGTCATCAAAGTGTCATCAAATAAAACGATTTATTTCAGCCTTATATTGGTCCAAATGTGTACATTCAACCGATCATACTCTCGCTCCCCAGTTCTTTTGCACTGTGCACATGTTTGTGTTGGGCTGCATTGCAGTCGTTGCTGTGTTTGTTTGTTTGTTTGTTTGTTTGTTGAGTGTTTGTTGTCTTGATTGTTGAGTGTTTGTGTCTTGATTGTTGAGTGTTTGTGTCTTGTTTGAAAGCAACTGTCGCTCGGGTCGAGCACATCGGTCCGAACCAGAGCTGCAATAGAGCGTCTCCGGGGCGATGGGTGTTGAGAGCCAGCTGGACCGCACTCACAGTGAAACATTGTGAATGAAAAGGTGGAGGTGGTGAAGGTGGTGGTGAGAAGGCACTTCTGCGCATTCTCTTCTCAACAGAGCTGCATGCATGATGCATTTTTATTCTTTATCTTTATCTCTCAATATAGAAAAAAATAGCTTTAGTTTCCCCTATGATGCTACTTTAGTCCGCTGCCAGCAATGACAAGTCATGGACAATGAGACAAACAAAATGCCACACATAACATTGTTTTCCTACAGCCTCTACAGCTGTCCTCTGGACCATGACGCTGTTCTGTTGGTGAACCCAAACAAGCTGTTGGGTTAAAGTTACTCTGGGGATACTCAAGGGATTTCCCTTAGTGCTTGGTGAACTTTCCATGTGAGGGCGATTATGGGGTTAACTGCTGAGAAGGGGTCTGGCAGCATAGGTGCGCATAAATGTGTAACTTGGGTTACAACGGGTGACTGAGCTGAGTTTTAAATAGCCGAACCTGGACTTATACCACCCGCTGCCTACCTGTTTACACCACGGATGAGCACTAAGCCCAAGGGAAACAAGGTCAGCTTTTTGCCTGCCGAGTTGAACAAATGTATTTACCAGATCAATGACTTATTTCACTCTGCTTCATATCATCCCCTTCACACGACCGCCCCCACAGAGCTAGAGATTATAAACTGGGACAAAACCAGTTTAGATATTTGTCTCTCGTATAGTCAATCCTGCATGCAAATGCATGCACATGCGAGACTGTGGCCTCGCATGTGCAGACAGCTGTAGACTGTAGTCCAAATGTTTGTTTGCTCACACAGAGCACCAGCGGCAACAGGCCGTATCTTATTGGCACATGTTTCACATGTTTACCAGCACCAGTCCCCCTTGAACCAGACCCCCGCCCTCCCACACACATACACATCAACCACCACATCACAGGCCGTCTCTGCCTCCTCTGAGAGGGCCTGTTTGGTTCTGCTGATAATAGCAGGCTGACTGATAGCATTCTGCAGTCCATGTCAAACCACCTGAGCAGACTTGTAAAAATAGAATCACCACGTGCCATTTTACAGCGATGTCACAGATCTTTCTCACTGGAAATATTGACGTTCGGACCGATGTGGGTTGATAAATGGCCAACTTGGCAGTGTGTGTTCGCATGATCCCTTCAACATCCCACGGGCTATTTGAATATGAATATGATATTTTTTTGGCCAGGGTTATTAGGGTTGGATCTATTTCTCCCAGAAATATATGCGCATGTTTCAATGTGTGAAGAAAGTTGCCTCAACAACATGTTTTTTCTTACTTGCTGCTACTATGAGTAACATCTATGTTCAACCACATGCAGTTCACTGTGCGTGAACTGCATGAGCCAACGGCACCCAAAAATGACCACCCTCGACCGGACGCACCATCAAAAGACTGCACATCCACATCAACGCTACAACTCAGCGGTGACTGTAAATGCCATGGCTGCGTGTAGACTGTCTGCTTGTCTCCACACACTGCGTCAGAAGAGCAATATGTAACAGGATACAGATCCTGTTACATATCTACATAGAAAGCTAAACACATACTATCAATCATTCGCTGGGGTTAGCGGGGGCTGCACTAAATAAAATGTGATACAAAGACTCATGTTCCTAGCTCTTGTTGTTCAGATGACTGGTTTGTATTTATATATCACGGAGCGATTACCCCCGTGATCCCCCTTGGTGTTTATTTCTTCGGTTCCGTTGTGTAAGAGAATGGGAACAGAGATGGATACAGAGAGAAACTATAAGCAGCTATGGGGGCTTAGGGAGGGGATAGGGGTGTGTTGAAGTTAACCGTGCAGCCCTGGGCTGGGTGTTGAATGTCAGTGATGCTGCTCTCTATGTACATACTAATGCATCCTTCAGATATGGATGGATACGGACCCCCCCCCCACTCCCTCTCCCTATTGGCTGGCCTCGCAAACACACTCATGTTATACATCATAAAAACGTGTTTTTGGGAGAAAGAGGTGAAAAACGGATGTCAAAATGGTGACATCACAATTTCCTGTGGGGTGGACTGGGGGAAGTTCATGACAAGTCCCTCTGTAGAGGCGACTGCACTGCCAATGTAACATTTTCCATTGTCATTCAACACCCTAGAAATGTCCTTCCCCAGACCTCGCCGATCGGCCTAACACGTGCTTGCGGTTAAAACCGTGAAAAAGAACAGTCTGTTCCCCACGATAGTGTGTGCAGTTGTCTCTTTTGGGTAAACAAATCATACCCAATTAAAAAAGCCATCCGCACAATCGAAGAACACCATTTATCTACAGAGCAAACATCTGTGTACACTGTGTACACAATATTACTCTTGATGTCTGCAATAATAATCCTCCAGTAGCAATTCTCTCCAATTTCCCATCTGGGATGAATAAAGTGCATCTTAACAAGAGTTGACGATAGTTTACCCTTTATTAACCCTTAATAATGTGAACAAAAAGAGGGAGGAAAGTAAGGGGTTTGCGTCCTTATACAGTGGGCCCCGACGATGACTTCCATTGGGTTGGTTGCACTTTGCACCACACTGTCACAGACTGGACATCTTGTCTCTGTTCCCGCTGCCCGTCCCTTTGGCCCAAAATAAAGCAGAGAGGACCATATGTCCGGGACAGAGCTGTGCCAAGCGGTGTTGCAAATGGGTTCGAAACGGTACGATGAGCCAATCCTAATGACTGAATGTACTGTATGGGCGCCAGGTTCCCGGGACTCCGTGAAAAGCTACAGTGTGTTTGCTCTCACCTCTGTCATTTTGACTCTGCCTGCAACTTGTAAATCAAGACAGTGTCTAGTGAAACAGGGATTCTGCTGTGTATTTTTGGTGGTGCATGGAGGTTAGTGACTGGAGGCTGTGTCACCAGGGTTTCCTAGCGAGGCCTGAGGAGGATCCTCCGGTGGTAGCCTGCTGTACCCTCCATTGTCCCAGTGCAGGGGCCCATGAAATGGAAACTGACAAAACAATGACACCGCTATTGGCCTAGCGTGACTCCACCAAAAAGAAGAAAAGAGACCAACTAAAGAGATCAACCCAACTAAAACACACATCACTGTGATGTAATTTGGAGCCCAGGAGCACATGGTGTGAGGTCTCAATCCTCCAGAAGCCCCACACGGTAAGGTTGAGCGGAGGCATTATGTAATCTGTCGGGAGGACAATGACCGACAGTGTGTAGAAAAGTGGCTTTTCTGTGAACACGGTTCACAATCTCAACACAGAAGATGACCCCCATTACCAGCAGTATGCCAAACATATAGATAGATAGATAGATAGATAGATAGATAGACTCTGCGAGCAAAATCATCATACATTTAAGCTTCACCTAACACACACACACACACACACACACACACACACACACACACACACACATCTACATTACTCTTCTTTCTTCCTCTTTCACACCTTCATCTGAGAAGGGAATGCCCCATTCCAATACAGACCCTTAATCCTCCCTCCCTCTCTCTCTCTGTCTCTCTCTGTCTCTCTGCCATGGCCTAGGATCCAGTCTGGGGACAGACTCTTGTCATTTCTAATCCCACTCTGGAGTTGGAACATTGGGGATTAGGTCAATGCTAGGCTGTATTGAACAAACACATCCAAGAGTCACCATAGTCTACTCTGTCATCCAATGCTAACCCAGGCAGAGTAGGTGGATAAGAATAGGTTTTGATGCTTTAGATGGAATGCTGATGTGTTTATGTAGGCCTATTGTGTTGGCCATACATCTGTGTCCTTTACATGTTGTTTTCGTTTGTATCTTTGATGGCTTTTGATCTTTATCATTTCACCAACAACACCAATGTATTTTAATATTTGATATAAAACACATAGGCTACAATTGTTGTAAACACGTCACGTAGCTGTCCATATAGGCCGATGGTGCATTTTTATTATTTCATCTTAAATGTCACTGTGTCCCTGGTGTATGTATTTTGCGTTCGTTAAACATGATGATTATGTGTTATATGTGCATGCCCAGACACTTCAATACAAATCCTGTAGAAATGATGTAATGGATGTCATAAATGTGTTGTTGTTGTTGTTGTTGTGCGCTGCCTGCATGCTCATATTGTGCACCACACACTCTGCGTATGTTTACGTCTTGTATTTTTCCCCATCCCCCAACGCTTTGTTGGCCTGTTCCTCCCGAGAGCCCCCGCTGCTGCCACCATGATCATATATGGCAGCGTGTCCCCGCCCAGTGACAGCTCCCGGGCCGCTCATTGGCTCACTGTGAGAGAGGGGCGGGGTTTAGCGACGAGTTGCTATCCTTTTGTAGAGCGGAGGGGGTTTAGCGCAGACGTCAGTTTCGGTAACGCCGGAGAGAGCACAGCGCGGCAGACGGAAGCCCACGTTAACGCAACACAAACGCCTTTTTAAAGCATTCAATTGTGAAAATATCTTTTTATTTTTTTATCGTGAGTACATAAGCGCGGGTTTCCATCCGTCTAACATTGGAGTCGAAAACTATCGCAAACGAAAGGATCTCCGCGTTCCTTTGTCTCTGCTTCCTGCTTTGTCCTTTGTTTTTGCGTCTGTGCGTTAAACGCTTGGTGACGAGTAGCGCCGCCGCGCGGGCCACACGGGAATAACCGGACCGATAACACGATAGGGAGCCAGGCCACCGACCGAGCTCGCTGCCTCTCCGACGGCGTCGTGGGTCCCACTCGTTTGGCAGTCCGATGCGGAGCGAGGATGGGTCCTGCTCACGAAGCGCTGACGAAGGCGGACGCCGGCAAGGGGGTGATGCTGGAGCCCTTCGTACACCAGGTGGCGGGCCACTCCTGCATCATGCGGTTCGGCGAGCAGGCGATCTGCAAGCCCCTCATTCCCCGGGAGCATCAGTTCTACAAGAGCCTCCCCCCGGAGATCAGAAAATTCACCCCTCAGTATAAAGGTGAGAATCTTTTTTTTTAAAACGTCGAAAATGTGTGTTTGGTGACTTTGGTGGCCGATTGGATCTCTTCTCGCTCCCATCTGCCCTGTATGCAGATGGGAGACATGAATGCCATTGTGATGTAGACAAACGCACCCATGACCCAGGTTCATTCGGTCAACATGGACGACACTGGCACCCCCCCCCCCCCCCCCTGCTGTCTGGCTGGCCAGTGGAGGTGACTCTGGGGTTCAGGGAATGTTTCCACATCACTGACTGACTATACCCCTCAAAGGCCGAGTCGCGTTTGATCCAGACAGGAACGTAATTAACAACCCCATAGGGAAGTACTGCAGGGAATGTCGGGAATATGGTCGTTGACAGGCTGTAGGAATTCCGCAGCACGGTGATGTCACTGAACGTGACATCGACATGGGCCAGTGTGTGGGTGTAGTGCGTCAGTGGGTGTGTGTGTGTGTGTGTGGGGGGGGGGGGGGGCTGGACCTGAACATCATTGCATCATGGACGTTGATTCACATCTTTGTAAATAAGACCAGACTTGTGTGTGTGCTGCTAAACGGTTGTCATGGAATCGTGTTGTGGATGTACAACAATAAGTCGATGTGGTCATTTATGGAATGTCATGATGTTGGGGCTGTACACTGGTTTCTATTGTTATTGTTTATTATTATTATACGTTAGTTATGTGGTTATTGTCAATAAAGCTTCCAGCATTGTGCCTGTATTCAAGACTCCTGTCATGTTTGTCTCTATTTCCTAGACTTGACACACACACACACACACACACACACACACACACACACACACACACACACACACACACACACAGTGTTGATGTTTGGGCATGTTAATTAGTTTGTTCTCTCAGAATATGTGCCTTTGTGTCTTGGCAGACATGGGTTCAAAGGTACATGGAGTGGCAAGACCCACACTATGTATTTGTTTTTTTATCCATCACCAAATTATCACCATGGTGGAGTACAGCCTCACCAAGCTCTCTCCTCCCCTCTTGACTCTCCCAGGCGTGGTGTCGGTGCGGTTCGAGGAGACCGAGGAGGGCAACCTGTGTCTCATCGCCTACCCCCTGCACAGCGAGGCGGGCGACCCGGAGGCCAATGACCCCTCGGTGGACAGCGAGCCCAAGACCAAGATGCTCAAGTGGAGTGGCGAGAAGCAGCTGGTGGAGAACGAGAACTACAGCAAGGACCGCACACGGCAGAGGAGCAAGGAGGACAAGCTTGTGAGGTGAGGACATGATGATGATGGTGGCGGCTCATACAAGCCCATGCTAATGTGACTAGCGCTGATTAGCACAACAATACCTGTTTCCTATTACCTATTTCATTTGAACTTTAGTTAGCCAGGGAAACCCATCAGGATCAATGTCTCTTTTTAAATGGTACCCTGAATACTTAAAAGGGGGATAAAACAACCAGACACAAAAGATTAATCCATTTAAAACAACAAAAAATGTCCATTGAAAGTCTTTGGTACCAAAAGGTACCATTGTGTCCAGCTTCAGGGCTTCCTGTAGCTAAGTGTGTTCTGTGTGTGTGTGTTTGTGCAGTTACAGCCGGGAGGAGGTGCAGCAGGCCGAGGTGCTCTACTACAGCCAGGAGAAGATCAAGCACAACCCCTGGAGGCTCAAGTGTCACCAGCAGCTCCTGCAGAAGCTGAGAGACACGACCAAGCTGCGCAACCAACACAGTATCCTTTCCCCCTGAGCGCTAGTCCACCCCCCCCCCCCCCCCCCCCACCCAGCTAGTCAGTGCTAGTAGATGGTAGGGCTGAACCATGTGGTAGAAAAAAAAATTCATGTTGTGATTATTTAAAGAAATATTGCGATATGAACTTTGCAAAGGATCATTTTTGGTCATTTGTTGGGGTCTGTACCAAACAACAACAACAACAAAATCTGTAGACCTGCAGCACTACAGTACATAGTTTATAAAAGTGTTATATATTTGTCCGCCCCCTTTAATTTGGATGTTGCACATGGCCATATAGTGATTTTGATTTTGTTTAAGCCCTACTAGATGGCATGTTTATCGTGTGTTGCATTATGACCCATCTAGCGGAAAGCATAATATAAGTGGATCTTTTCTGGCCATTGTACGGTCCAACCCCCGTGTGCTGCTGCTGTTACTTGAGCCTTGACCCCACGCACAGAATTCATCCTGTTGGAGAACCTGACGTGGCGCTACTCAGTGCCGTGCGTCCTGGACCTGAAGATGGGCACCCGCCAGCACGGTGACGATGCCTCGGAGGAGAAGAAGGCCAACCACACGCGCAAGTGCCAGCAGAGCACGTCCGCCTCCATCGGGGTCCGTCTGTGCGGCATGCAGGTACGTCTACGGCGTTCCGTTTCGTGTTGACGTTGACCGGCACCCAGCCGGCGTTTTCACACCCAGTAAAGTTAGCCATGAAGTCGTCATGTGTAATCCGATCGCGGGTGTTGACGTGGTGCGTTTGTGACTCCCCTCCCCTACAGGTGTACCACCCAGACTCGGGCCAGCTCATATTCATGAACAAGTACCACGGCCGTAAGCTGACGCTGGCCGGCTTCAAGGAGGCGCTCTACCAGTTCTTCCACAACGGCCGGCGGCTGCGACACGAGCTGCTGTCGCCCGTGCTGCGGCGGCTGCGTGACATGCAGGCCACCCTGGAGGCCTGCGAGTCCTACCGCTTCTTCTCCAGCTCGCTGCTCATCAACTACGACGGCGACCCCCAGCGGGCACGCGCCAGGCCCCGCCCCCGCGGCGGCGAGGAGGGCGACGAGGACGAGCCCTCCGACGAGGACGAGTACGAAGAGGAGGAGGAAGATGAAGAAGGGGAGTTTGGGTTTTCGTCGTCGTCGTCGTCGGGGGAGGTGGCGTGGCGGGCGCCAAGGCTAACTCATCGCGCGGCGCGGCCGATGCCGGGGGGTCCCGGGTGGACGTGCACATGATCGACTTCGCCCACACCACGTGCCGCCACTACGGGGAGGACAGCGTGCTGCACGAGGGCCAGGATAGCGGCTTCATCTTCGGCCTCCAGAACCTAATTGCCCTTGTCTCCCGGCTGGAGGAGCACAGCGGTGACTAGAGGCTCGGGGAAGCCAGCCGCTCGGTGCTCTTGATCATTCAAAATCGCATGCTCCTCTCCGAGCGGTGCTACAAACGCACCCACGGGAGAGATGGGGAAGTGACCCTCCTCCACGGGACTTGGGAGGGGGGCGGGGATACCAGGCTCATCGGTCAGGTGTGTGTGTGGGGAAGAGGGCCGGGTGATCGGTTTGGTCGACCTGTCGCCTTCCCTTTTGCCTACTGCGGGAAAAGGACTGCCTTCACGCTGACTCGCACTTTTCCCCGGTCCTCTGAGAGAATGCTGCTTTTTCTTAGTTGTCCACGGTAGGAGGAGGAGGGCTAACTCTGCTAACAGATATCAGGGGGGGGGGGGGGGGCTCTATCTCCCTTCACGCCTCTCTCACACTTCTGTTACGAACTCGTTTCTTTAACTTTATTACTTTGTTCTCGTGAAGGAACGAGAGTGGAACATGGGTGTGGCGCTTTTGTAGTTCTTCTCGGGGCCTGTATCGGTGCTTTCCTCCCCCATGAAATGGAAGCAAGACTTTGATTGGTCAGACTGCTGTTCACCTACAGCACAGCACAACTTTAGTGAATGGCCTGAATTTACACATGGAGCCTCGGCCCATGACGCCTTGTAGCACCTGAGACTTGATTACTATGTGGAGGATAATATTGTGTCTCTTAAGAACCTGTTCACCAACAGGGTTGTTGTGTCCATTTGGAACTTGAACTCAATGCATTTCATGTTTGTTTGTTTGTTTTTTTTTGCTTTGCTTGGTGGAAGGAAATTACAAATTAGCCTAGTTCTAGAAACTCTCTTCCCTCTACTATATTGCCTTCTAGTGAACTGTATTAAGGGCATTGTGTAAGGGAATGCTATTCTTGTTTTGTTGCTTTATTTGTTTATTTCTTTCTGATGGACTTCTCTTCATTCCTTGAATGGTGAGTAGAGAAGAGAATGCATTGATCAGAACAATATATTAGGACTATATAGAGACTTATTTATTTGAGCTATTTGTAAAAAAAAAGAAGTAAATGTAGCAAGAAATTACAAATACTACATTCCATGAAACTGCTCTGAATATTCTGTTCTGAAATGAATTTGACCTAATTTTGTGGGAGGTTTTTTGCAAGTGCAGATACCTCTCGTATACCTGTGTCTACAGTGTCTTGAAAAATAAAACCTTTTTTGTGGTAAAAACGTTGAATGTCATATGTTTATGTTTGCTCTTATGATGGCGAGAGACAATTGGGATAGTGAGACAGCACGTTCTATATGATACAATATACGGAGTAAGACCTTGGGCAATGCAAGTTTACATAACACCATTCAAACACAAAGCAATTCATCATGCTTTACAAAGGAAAAGGAGAAATGTAAAATACAAGCAATAAAAATTTAAAATAAAAGTACAATATATGATGCAGATGTACATATTGGTTCAAAAGCTCAGGTGAACAGAAATGTCTTGAGCCCTGATTTAAAGGAATAGAGTGTTGATGCAGACCTGGCATGTTCTGGAAGTTGGTTCCAGAGCTGTGGTGCATTAAAAACTAAGAGCTGCTTCACCATGCTTGGTTCGAACCCTAGGAACAGTGAGCAGGCAGGTCCCTGGTGATGACCCCAGAACTCTACTGGGCTCATAACACACAACAAGAAGACCACAGATGTGTCTTGGTCCTAACCCATTTAGTGCTTTATACACTACTGGTGATGTTTTGAACTCAATTCTCCGGCACACAGGAAGCTAGTGCAGTGATCTTGGCACTGGAGTAATGTAGTCTGCTTTCTTAATATTGGTTCAAACTCTGGCAGCATTCTGGATGAGTTGGGGCCATCTTCAGTGGCATTAAATTGGTGTGTAGTTTTGTACATAGGTCACAATAGGTCACAATTGGGTGTATATGCATTAAGAGAATCACATGTATGTATTTATACCGGTGTGTAACTCGACATATATATGAAACAAAATACAGAGGTGAAGAGAATCAGAAGAAGTGACTGACGTCTTTTGTCCTGACAGAGAATGTCAGGGTTATAGGTCAGATGGCACTTCTACACCAATTCACAAGCAACCGTCCATCAAGGAGTTTGTTTCCGCCGTGTTGTCCCAGAAGTTGGATTGCAGAAGAGTTTATGCGTCAGGGTTTACGAACAGGGCTCATCTGAGGTTAGTTGCATTGGTAGTTCCTGTGTTGTATTATCGCGTGTGCGTGCACTGAACCAACCACGCAACCGACTCGCCGTGTGTTGCAGACAGTGTGTAACTTCAGTGAATGGTCTTAATGTTGATTGTTTTCACTTTAATCCTCCCCCAGGAAGGAAGGCTTGGAGTGAAGGAGTACTAAGGTCTGAGGCAGGCCGCGATGTCGTTGTTTGGTGGCAAAGTGTTCCGCAAACGAAACTTAACAGCTTATCTGCGCAAGGACCTTGCCACGATGACGCATGTGTGGGGAGGTTTCCGGTTGTTTGCTGTTACTCCAGCATCAGCTGATTTGCATTTGCAGAAGTTAGCCACAGCACAGAGTACATCCGCAGTAGTAGTGTTCCGGGCCGTACCAGTGTTGAAACCATTCACGGACTTAATGAGAATAATTCCAGGAAGCAAATTACTATGGCATCAGGAACCCTGCTTCTCTCTATGGCAGCTTGCGCAATGGAAAATGAATCAATATGTTTTAACATGGGAATACAGTTGATATTACCTTCTGATCCAGGTCTTGTCATATGCGTGGAAATAATGCCTGTAGGGAATATAAACAATGAATATGACGTGTGTGTGTGTGTGTGTGTGTGTGTGTGTGTGTGTATGCTACCAAGAACTAACTTGGCAACTGAGTGACACATTTAGGACACTTCAAATGGTTTGTGGATTAGGTCCACAGCCATTTTTGACAGCCTTGTCCACCATTTTGACCTTAGCCCATCCAGCAGGGTTGCAGTGAGTCATTACTGGCACAGGTTTCTCAATATGCCATAGGCAATCGAAACGATGGTCGACGTCGTGTGTAGACCTTATCCTTCAGCCTATATATATATATATATATATATATATATTGATGACATCTAGCTTAAATATTGTCCAATGCTAATGAGGTATTTATGTGCCACCACTCGTGCCACCAGTTGATAATCTCTTGTTAACAACATGTTGTGGTGGCGGTGTGGCTGGGAGCCAGGAGATCAGGATGTGTCATCAATAGAAAGGCAAGGAGAAAGAGGAGTAGAAGGGGGGGGGGTGGACACGGAGATTAAAGAGAGTGTTACTCATTGAGAGGAAGGAGCAGCATGGAGCCGTGAGGTATGCTCGTCAGAGAATGGCTTCTATTTCCACTCCGACTGGCAAGGTTGTCGCAAAGGTCGTCGTTAATGTATGTGTGACCTGGGGACAGATTCAAGATTCAAGATTCCTTTATTGCCATGTGTAGGAAGTACAATGGAATGCCTGCTCCCTATTCACTCGTGCAGTATTCTTCTGAACATAAATTCTAAAGCAATTCTAAACAATTAGTGAAGATAAGTACCTAATAAGTACAGTAAAAAGTGACAAGTAAGACTAGCAATACTATGGCGGGTGGTGCAAAAATGTAGTAAAGTGTCCACGTGCAGTCCAGTAATATTTTTTTAATAGCAGAACATTTTTTGTAAATAGTACCAACAACATGTAATGATAAAATATAACAATAAATGATAAGTGACCAGTGCAGTGCAGTACAGTGAGAGTGCCCGCATGCTATATAGCCGAGTTCCTAGTGTAATTGTAAGTCTAGTGTATGGACAGGTTTTGTAAATATATTCCTTTTATATATATATATATGCTGTATGGATTTAGGACTTTGGGTGTTATTTTAGATGTGGGAGGCCAATGGCTTGTTTGTTACCTGAGCGACTGCGTCTTATCAAGCTTTGGTATATTGGAAACACCAGGCATTCATGGTCTACATGTTATGAACCAGCTGGTAACCATTGCCTTTATCATCATTTGAGGACACATGGAAAGCTGTGATACATGCGTACGTAGTGCCTGATCAAAACAGAGCTGCAGTATCTGAAGTGCAAGTGTGGACCCTCTTACCACGATCCTTACAAAGTCCTTAACGGTAGCATGCGTCGATAAGAGCCTTCCCATCGTGATAGGACGACTGCTGTGGGTACAAGAACCGGGTTGGTGGCGACTGCATGACTAGCAGCATCGACTTTAATATCACAGGGTATTGTGCAAGCTCCCATATCAAGATGAACCCCAGTTGACACCCTTGGCGATGCCATTCGACGTCTCGTTTTTCTCCATTGCTAATTCAGCACAATCCTGAAATTACTCCGTACCATGCTATTGGCTCAGTACTATAACCATGTCATTGTATTCATACACATTTTTATATTTTCCTTATCAAATAAAGTAAAATAGTGTGCATAAATGTCTTGTGACCAAGTGAATCATTCTGAATGGCCCTTATACATATGTTCTGTTCTGTAATAAGCCAAACAAACAGATGTCAAACATTGCATGGTAAATGAATAGATACCATGAAGTATGAAAAGTTGACTATTATTTAACCTTTACAGACGGCTAAGACAGAACTTTAAGAGTGACCTTATAGATAGACAGGGAGATGGATAGATAGCTAGATAGAGAGAGAGGCTAATAGAGACTGAGAGAGAAAAGTAAGACCAGACCCAGGCCCTTAATGGCAGTCATTGTGAGGGTTACATAACAACATAGGTCTGAGATAACTGCTGACTACTCTGTTGGTCTATAGGTCTCACTGACGGTTCGCACCAAAGTTCACCACACGGTCTCTGTTCTGCACATGATTGGGAGCAGGCCCCAACAGCCTTACATAACATAACTCAATGTCAAGGCTACTCGGATGCCAAAACCCACAAACATATGGACAACAACATGTGGACAACAACATGTGTAATCTTATCTGACCAGAATCCCATGTTATGTTTTGAAGAATACTTACTGTATATGCCAAATACATTCAGGTCCTGATTTTTGTAAATAGCACAGTGATGATCATCCCACCAGTGAGTAACTCTGAATAAGAGAATGTGGGAGTATGTGAGTATGTGAGCAAGTGTTTGTGAGCAAGAGATTATGATTCAATGCTATGCTGTAGCTCACGCAGTGGCATTCGGAATGATGCATTTGTTACCATTTGGCCTGACAGGAAAGGCAGAGTGATGTATGTTTATGTTATACAATCTGGGAAGATCATTCCATCAGTCACTGCCAAGTGGACACTTTTTTTAGCACATTGTTTCCATGACTCCATACAGACACTAGGTCTGTATGGATGCATGTAAACAATGTGCTAAAAAAAAAGTGTCCACTTCCATAGCCTTGAGTATCATCCCAGGGTATAACAGTCAACTAAAAGCTTTTTTTGCTCCCAGGGATCGTCGTTGAAGACGGATAGGCTGTCCAATCATTACATAAGACGGGCTGCATTTCCATACAGTGCGGCTGGGTTAGTCGGATTAGCAGATGAGCAAAGGACAAATAGCAGCCCCCTCCCTCCTCCTCCTCCTCCTCCCCCTCCTAGCACATAGTTCCTGCTCCCCACTACCTATGTACAGTAGCTCCTTTCTTTAAGTCAACGCTCGCTTTCGTTCCTACTTCTCTGCTAATACATTTGAGAAATAGGCATTGTTTAATGTTTGCACTCCATGCCATTATTTTTAATCATTGTATTTTATTCATTTATTTGGACAAATGTACTTATTGTAAGTTGCTTTGGATAAAAGCATCTGCTAAATGCCCAAAATGTGAATTAATGTAAATGTATTATATTATTATTTATTTGTACATTAAACTATATGCTGACTACGTGTTTTTTCCATTTGCAAAGAAAATATAATTAGTTTGACGTGGCCTGCAGCTTGCGTGGCTCTGTGAGTTTGTGTCGTCGTGTGTACTGGGGGGGTAAGAGGTCAAGAACATAATGTTCTCCTCGCTGTGAGAGCGCTGCAGTGGATTATAGGCACCATTAAGAAGCCACGTTGTAGGCCTACTCTACACATGTTGACCTCACAATATGAATCTTGAACACAAGGCGACAGTATTGCTTATTTAACTTTTCATAGGTGTCCATTCTATTCTGACTGATTGTTTAAAGAGGCAATTAAATTATCACAGCAAACAAAGAATAGACATAAATGTTTTTATTAGTATGTAACTTTTACGCTGCATCTATCATTTTTGTATTTCATAATCTGATATTGAATACAAATTATAAATCACCATTGACAGATTAATGTGCATTATATGGACTCTTGATATTAGGGACATAACACATCTTAAAATGTTCTATACAATCTTGACTTATAGGGTTGAGCGACAGACAGAAATAGAAAAGAGACATCAGAAAGAGAGGTAAATGTAAGCCTATATAAGTTATGTTGGTTCAGTCAATGGAAATGTATACACAAGACTGACAAACATGCACACCTAAGGTCTTATGCATACATGAATATGCAATTGTAGTCATGAACAAGAGAGAGAGAGAGAGAGAGAAAGAAAGAGAAAATGAAAATGAAGAGAGAATAATTAAACCCTGTGCCTGTGAAGATATGGATAGCATTTTATGGATTTTTATGGATATTCAGTGTCTGCATTTGACCCAGCCTAGCCTGATAGGAGCAATGGTCTGCCCCACAGTGGAACCAGCTCCAGTTGTTAGTGCCATAACAAATGGCATTAAGGTGGTGCCCTTGCCTTGGTTATGGGCAGAAGTGTTATCTTGCGTCATGTTATGTGACGTGCTCATCGTCATACAAATTGTTATAGATCACTTGATCACATCAAAAGTGGGTTATCCTGTGCTGCCCTCTGTCGGACACGAGTTGGCGAAATGAGCACAATGGCGCCACCCAATGGTTGGTGTTGAAACTGTCTACGTTGACTCTAATAATGTAAAAAAATATAACATGTTGAGTTATTCTTCCACGGTAACACGAAAAGGCCTACAAATGTTATCAGAATGACAATATATGTTATGATCCAATATGATTTAGCAAAAGCAGTCTCGTTTTATATATATGTGGCGTCTAATGTGCAATCATTAGGCTACGCGTGGTTCGAGTTTATGCTTCTTTATTTTGCATACTCAACTGTTCTACGTGCATAAAAAATAATTCTAAACGTTATAAAGCCATCAGGAGACCACCAGTAATCTCCAAGATGATGTGACTTTTCCAACCATGCAGTGTGTGTGTGTGTGTGTGTGTGTGTGGTGTGAGAGAGAGTGTGAGAGAGAGAAATGACTGTTGGGCTTGCCGTCGAGGCTGACGTTGCGTCCCAGTTGTACTCCGAAGTCGGAATTTCCCAATTACAAGTCGGTAGATCTCAGCGGTTTCAGGGGTGGCGCACCGCTAAATCACCCCGAATTCAGTCAACTCAACCCATAAGTAACCTCACCCGCGAGGTTGGAATTCCGACTTCAGGGGGGAGGGGGCGTTACCCCGACCGAAACTGGAAATTCCGACTTCCGAGTACAGCTGGGAGGCACCGTGAGGCGTGTAGTGGTGACGTGTCTCTAAAGCGGCGCTCCGGTCTCTCTCTGCCCGCCAGCAGCGCGCCGCCACTCCGCCGTAACCCGTGCTCTCCGCCGGCAGCAAAGCCCAGCAGGGTTCAACACGCAAGTAACGGAGCACGACATTGACGTTTGAGCAACCATGGGGAGTAAGTATCGCCGCCGCCACTGTCTTTAAGTAGTTTACTTTGTGTTAAATCAAATTAGACTGGGACGCATTGTGCGATTTAATGATATTGAACACAAGCTAGCGAAATTGAATGAGTCGCTCGCTGAAGCTATCCGGCTAACGCTGGTTACTCTGCTTACTATGTGGCCCCGGCGTGTGCCGAAGAGACTGTCTTGTAGCTTGTAACTTTCGACACGGTTAATACATCGCCATTGGTCTTGTTGTGACCATTCGACCTCTTTATTCACATAACTCAATAATATGGAGGCAACTGCATCGGTGGCATCGATCGAACGACCAGCTAACGCTAGCCGTTCATTCAAAGACATTGACAGTTAGTGATGACGACGCATAAGAGCAGCAGCATAAGAGCACCCACACACACACACCACATGATTACTGTCACCTAAACACCTCTTGGCGTTTAACGTGTTTATCGTGTGTTTTTTTAATGCCGTTTTCGCCTGTATTTTTCATATTTTGTGTGCAATTTTGCCTGTTGTGAACACGCTACCTTGCCTGTAGTCCGCCCCCCACCGATGCCACGTCCCAACCACTGCTTGAAGATCCCGACCCAGTGGCTAACTTTACTTCTTCCTTTGCTCTGTTTTTCTTTTCTTTTCTTTTCTTTTTCACAGTCAAATTTTTGGAAGTCATAAAGCCCTTCTGTGCAGTATTACCAGAGATCCAAAAACCTGAACGAAAGGTGTGTATATTGTCTTGTATTTGCCGTGTGATGCCACATCTGCTCTGCTCTCGACCATCGGAATCAAATCATTCTAGGCATGTGGATTTGATCTTGTGTTTGGCTTTTTTTTTTCTTCCATTTACAGATTCAGTTCAGGGAGAAAGTATTATGGACCGCCATAACCCTCTTCATCTTCCTAGTGTGCTGCCAGGCAAGTCTAAATGTTATCAGTGTTCTGACATGATTAGTGATTTATTAAACAGTGGTCTCTAGGAGCTCCCCTTGTACTGTAAATCAGCTTATCTGAATGTTTTTACCCCTCCTCTCCCCCCCCTCTCCACTGTATTTCTAACCTTTTTACAGATTCCTCTGTTTGGCATCATGTCCTCGGACTCTGCAGATCCCTTCTATTGGATGAGAGTGATTCTGGCCTCCAACAGAGGTACCTCTCTACTCCAAAGTCAAATAACAATAAAAGATAAAAAAAACAACCTATAGCTTCTCCTTGGTGCATTCCCTAACAGTAAACCCTCCTTTTCAGGTACTCTAATGGAGTTGGGTATCTCGCCCATCGTCACCTCGGGCCTCATCATGCAGCTCCTGGCAGGAGCCAAGATCATTGAGGTTGGAGACACCCCCAAGGACCGAGCCCTCTTCAATGGTGCACAGAAATGTAAGTCCACCATCTTAATCGATCATGGCTGGCTTCACA
Source organism: Coryphaenoides rupestris (assembly GCA_002895965.2). Classification (NCBI taxonomy): domain Eukaryota; kingdom Metazoa; phylum Chordata; class Actinopteri; order Gadiformes; family Macrouridae; genus Coryphaenoides; species Coryphaenoides rupestris. Next base: position 330,384 of record PIJE02000009.1, on the reverse strand, counting down.
GTGTATAATATATGATGCATTAACAATGGCTTTTTTTAATTTTATTTTTTTTAACTTTTCAGTATTTGGTATGATCATCACCATTGGCCAGGCTATCGTCTACGTCATGACTGGCATGTATGGAGACCCCTCAGAAATGGGTGCTGGGATCTGTCTAATTATCATCATTCAGGTGGGAACTGTCACTTTGTGGTCAATTATACAACAACAAGGCCTTCAACTTCACACATGTACCACTGTGGGTCTAGTAATTAAAGTGTATTTAAGAGACACTGGTTGACGTGGCTGATCCATGCTGTGGGGTAAACAAATATAGGCTCACCTCCCATATTAACAATACAAACATGAACGTTGTCATAGTCTGTGGAACACTGTAAACACAGTGATTGTTAACACGATCGACAGGGCTAGTCAAGCCAATGGAGAGGGGTATTGGTTCCAGGCATTAGTATCTGGGATGACGTGAATAATTTCCTTCACTTGACCCAAGCAGTGTTTTGCCTATGATCACGTGGTGCACAGTGCTGATGTTCACAGGCTCAGAGAGGTTTTAATATGATTACTGATTCGGTTGCATTCCAATAGGAATTGTCTCCTATAATGCTGTAGCATAATTTAAGGAATGGCATACGAATGCACGGCTGTGTACAAGCTATACAGTTTTCGTTCTACAATTAGTTCTACACGATCAAATATGTAGGCTACTTTCTATTAAGTCAGAAATGACTTAAGTCATGTATGTGTTACTTTTTCTCTTTTTGTACTGCCTACACTGCATACATTTTTTTTTCTTCATGACTGATAGCAGTAGCGGTAGTCATCCAGCACGGTGTTGCTCTGTAAGGGGCACGCTGCTATGTGTGATCCGTTGTGCTGTATGTGTGACCTGGTTCCTTGCTTTTTTTTCTGTTTATGCTCTAGCTCTTTGTGGCCGGGTTGATTGTCCTGCTGCTGGACGAGTTGCTCCAGAAGGGCTATGGACTGGGCTCCGGAATCTCCCTGTTCATCGCCACCAACATCTGCGAAACTATTGTCTGGAAGGCCTTCAGTCCCACGACTGTCAACACTGGTAGAGGTAAGAGACTGGACAATAGCTTGTCGTTGGCATTCATCCCAATGTGTACACCTCGTCCATAAGCTACAATGGCGTCATGTGTTGTGATTATTTCCAGGCACTGAATTTGAGGGAGCAATCATCGCTCTCTTCCATCTGCTGGCCACCCGGACAGACAAAGTGCGCGCTCTGAGAGAGGCTTTCTACAGGCAAAACCTGCCCAACCTCATGAATCTGATTGCCACCGTATTCGTCTTTGCTGTAGTCATATACTTCCAGGTGAGTGGCCGTTTCCTCACATGTGTCTCAAAACAACAGTGGCAATGTAGAGAATAAATGCATAAATGAAGGAAATGTTGGGCACGGGGTAAATTATTTACCAACGGTTGCTTTCCTTTTTCGCAGGGCTTCAGAGTGGACCTGCCCATCAAGTCGGCCCGCTACCGTGGTCAGTACAACACCTACCCCATCAAGCTGTTTTACACCTCCAACATCCCCATCATCCTGCAGTCTGCCCTGGTCTCCAACCTGTACGTCATCTCTCAGATGCTCTCCACGCGCTTCAGCGGGAACTTCCTCGTCAACCTGCTTGGGACCTGGTCTGTAAGTACAGCCTCCTTATGCTGATGTTTCTGGAATACAATAACAGCATTGCTCCCCTAGAGAATTTGGATGATTGGCTGATGCATGTTCAGCAGTCTTAATCGTAGAACTATACTGTATCTGTCTTTGTAGGACACGTCAACTGGTGGTCCGGCCCGTGCCTATCCTGTGGCTGGGCTGTGTTATTACCTCTCCCCGCCTGAATCGTTTGGCTCGGTGCTGGACGACCCGGTCCATGCCTCCATCTACATCGTGTTCATGCTGGGCTCCTGTGCCTTCTTCTCCAAAACATGGATCGAAGTGTCTGGCTCTTCCGCCAAAGATGTATGTTCTCACCTGCAAGGACACAGATGTGCTAAATAGCTTCTAAGCTGTTTGGCTGTCAGCCTTTCTTTCCAAAGCTTGTTTGTAAAGAGATCCCTTCTTCCTGGGCCTGCAGGTGGCGAAGCAACTGAAGGAGCAGCAGATGGTGATGAGGGGACACCGAGAGACCTCCATGGTCCACGAGCTCAACAGGTCTGTACTTTTAAAATGGATTGCCTCTGTCTCAAAACGTAATCGATTGCCATTTAAATAAGAGGGTCTTTGAATGCTATTGTGGTGCGTAGCACATTGATTTTATCAGTATTTGGAGATGGATGTAGATTGCAGTGTGTTGCATCTTGTTGCAGGTGTTCAGACAGGTAGCCTTGAATACTAAATGTTCCCTTAATTTGGCTTCCAGGTACATCCCGACTGCCGCTGCCTTCGGCGGCCTCTGTATCGGTGGTCTGTCGGTGATGGCTGACTTCCTGGGCGCCATCGGCTCTGGCACTGGTATCCTCCTGGCCGTCACCATCATATACCAGTACTTTGAGATCTTCGTCAAAGAGCAGAGTGAAATGGGCAGCATGGGGGCCCTGCTCTTCTAGAGGAAGCCCCCCCTCCCCTACTCACTCACCATTATTTTTTTATACTTGGACAAGCACCAGCCCCATCCCACAGACTCAGTTCTTGTTTAATATCACCGTCACGTCCCTGCACGGTGGGCTCTCCTGCTTCCTCATGTTTCTAGGAGTCTCCAATTCAATTCCTTTTTAGGAAAATGGTGAAAAGCTCAACGGGGATGTAGCAGGGTTGTGGGACTGCATCTCATCATACACTACCCCCCCCCCCCCCCTCCTAGCTCTCTTCCTTTGGCCTTTTGAAATGTAGACCCACATATCGGTTAAAGTTCAACAGTTCTACAACAACTTGAGATTGCCCCGAGCTTCTGAGACCGGCTGAAAGAACCTCCATTGAGCACAGCGTGTCCGCCGGTGTACGGCACACATGAGAGAAGGTGGAGCATGTCGGTGTTCCAGGCAATAAGCAGCTGTTCAGTATGCAGGCCCCCCAGACCTGGACGAAGGACTTCTCCTTCCTGTTGGTCCACTTCTTGCCGCTTCCGTACAAACTGCCCAAACTGTAAAAACAAAACAAAATAAAATGGGTGTGTTGTGATGTTACATAATCACCTGTGTTTGGTGGAAAGAGAGATTGATGTCCTTAAATATCCCTGAATGATCAACTGTCTTTGTGGTTCTAACCTGCATATCCAGCAAAAAATGCAGACCAGAAACCAAAATTCCAGTTTATTAATTAATTTGCTTACCAGGCCCCCCAGGCCACCTTCACCATGTCACCCACATTGTAAAATCTTTTTTCTTTTTTTTTAATCGTTTGCTTCAAGTATTTCATTTAAAACATTTATCATGTGTTGTAAATTCTGGTTCCTGTGTATATAGACCATAAATTCAATCACTTTGAATACATCTAAATTGTAAAATGTCTTTTGACTATGTAAAAAGAGTTCTGAACAAACTTTTTCTTGAAAACATTCTCAATTAAACCTCATTTTTCTGAGGGTATTCCTTTGATTTTTGTGTCTTTTGGACTCTTTGTTGATTTGATTCTCAGTGCTGCATGCTGAAAGGTGATGCAGGATAGCCAGAGCTGAAATGCTTCAGTACATTATATTGTACTGAATATCTCCATTGACATGCTGTAAACTAGCAGATGATGGTATGGTAATGACAAGCATTAATTTTCCATTAATGTTAACATATTAAAGTGGCCACTGAATGTACAACTAGTGATAAAAATGTCATACGTACACGTATACATTATTTTTTTTTGGTAACTTTTGTATTATATATTTTGATCAGGATTTATAAAAGGCACCAATTACGTCATCACGCAGCCAAAGATGTAGATCAGGGATGGGCATGGTGGCCCGCGAGTCAATTTCCAAATATCAATACATTGTTGGTTTCACAGGCGTTGGAAGCAAGAGTAAAGACTGATCCATACTCCGCAGAACTTTATTCTCCCACTCCGGCGGAAAGAGGTGCGAGAATAAAGTTCTCGCTTCTCGCGGAGTATGGATCAGCCTTTCGAGTCCAATTGTAATTATAATTGTCTACCGATAGAGGGCGCTCCCTCGAAGGAGCTGCAGCCTGTAGCCAACCAATCTCATCCGAGGAGTGAACAGGTCTCTCAATCATAGGAAGTTTGGAGCCTTTTTGGATGAAGTGAACGCCGTTTATGGGGATTTACAGACGCACACTGAGATCTGATGGATGAAGTGCTTGGAGAGGTTCTTTGCGCTGCGCGTTGAGCTCCCAGTATTGTTGGAGGACAGCATTCGACGTGATACAAGTGCTGACTGCAGTAAACTCAGGGTAGCGATGTTCTCTGCGACATGACCTTCCTTCAGGATGTTACTTCACATCTTAATCACCTGAATGTGCAGCTGCAGGGAAGAGGAACAAACTGTGTCCGATCTCTATGCACACATAAACGCATTTCAACGTAAACGTAAAGATGTCCCCGAATGCGAAAAAAAAAAAAAAAGTCTTAACTACAGAGCCGATTGGCTCCATAAGGAACATGTTAATATTGTTTTTAGTCGGTGTCGGGTCCTGCTGCTCCATCCGTCCCCAGCCTCCTACTGTGGGGACAGTAACCAGGTGTTAATAAATATGATCAGGATCATTATACTCATCCTACAGCTGCGTCAATCAATAAATATGATCAGGATCATTATACTCATCCTACAGCTGCGTCAATCAATAAATATGATCAGGATCATTATACTCATCCTACAGCTGCGTCAATCAATAAATATGATCAGGATCATTATACTCATCCTACAGCTGCGTCAATCAATAAATATGATCAGCATCATTATACTCGCCCTACAGCTGCGGTCATCTCAGGCGTGTTGCCGCCCCGCCCCCTTGTTTCACCCGCCGCTGCTAAACCACGCCCCCTCACATACCACAATTATTATATTATTATTAATCATATTATTTATACATTGTGCCCGATTCATGTTTGGTTTTAAAAGCGCCCCAGTTGTATTTTTTTCGGCTTAGCAAAGTGACGTCATGAGCAATATTGCTGCATTCGTTTCAAACCCATTCATGTCCATTGATAGAGAACAGGTAGCAGATAAAGTCCATCACGTTTACTTTGCCAAGTGGAGTTGACATGGAGATGGTTCCTTTGCAAAATGACAGCTGAAAGCCAGATCTAGGGACAGTGACTCATGGGTACTACCAATGGCACTTCATATAATCATTTTTCTTTGTTGCTCTTGTGAAAAAAATTATTTACTCAAATGATTTGTTCTTGGTTGCGTCAAATTCAAATTGACTTCATGTAATTAAATTAGCCTAAATAAAAGGCCTCAAGACTGGGCTGCCTTTTTCTCTTCTGCCTTTCACCAAGGCCGAGGTCAGGGATCTTGGGCTTAAAAAGGTTGATGACCACTGGGTTACAGTATCTTATAGTGGAAGTGCATGGTCACAATGTGGCCCTCTGGTAGTGATGATTAAAATGTTGTGGCCCTCTCTATCATCAAAGTTGCCCATCCCTGATGTAGTTGAATGGGTAGGGGTAGTGTTGGTTGTTATAGGCTGTTTATAGACATGGCATGGTCAAGAAAACGGTAACAAAACAGCCAAGTTGGTTAACACACTACATGTGTAATGGGTCATAATGATGTTTTATCTGTTCAGCATATAATTGACTTATTTTCTTTACATATGATCAGGGACATTTCTAGCTTTTGAGGGGGCCTATTTTATGAAACTATGGGTGGGGGGGGGGGATTCCAAACCATCTGATGGTTCCGGGGCATGCATTTAACATTTAAATGCATAAATCTGGTGCACTTTAAGATGAAAATGCTAGTCCCTGGAAGGGCACAATAGAGGGCCCTTTATCAGGGTTTCTCCACTGGAAGGGCACTTAGAGGGCACTTCATCAGGTTTTGTCCACTGGAAGGGCAACCTAGAGGGCACTTCATCAGGTTTTGTCCACTGGAAGGGCAACCTAGAGGGCAGTTCATCACGTTTTCTCCACTGAGAGGGCACCCTAGAGTTGACTTTATCAGGGTTTCTCCACTGGAAGGGCACACTAGAGGGAAGTTTATCAAGTTTTCTACCCCGGAAGGGCACCCTAGAGGGCACTTTACCACGTTTTTGCCACTGGAAGGGCACCCTAGAGGGCACTTAATTAGTTTTCTCCACTGGAAGGTCACCCTAGAGAGTGACACTTTTAACGGTAACACTTTTTTGAGAACCTTTTTAAAATTATGTACACAAAATGTAATATGATTAATAATAAGAAAAATAAGAATAATAATACAATGCAAATGGTTCAATAATTACCATATCAATAGCGAGTGAAGGTTGAAGGATTCTGATTTCTTTATGTGACAGAGGCTGGCTTCAACACAATATTCAAGCAAAAACCACAAATAGTTATAATATAAGAACGTTTATTTAAATTAAAGTTGGCAAATGGCATAAAGTATCCCTCAAATACAATCAGCAATCCACAACCTGAAGTGTATGTGTGGTGTGTGTGTGTGTGTGTGTGTGTGTGTGTGTGTGTGTGTGTGTGTGTGTGTGTGTGTGTGTGTGTGTGTGTGTGTGTGTGTGACAAAGAAAGGGGGAGGTGTTTCTAACAAAGGCGTCTACGTGATCAGTGAGTGACTAGGAGGGAGGATTTGAATCACTCACTTCCAACATATAACACTAAACCGAGATGTATGCACTTTGTTAGTAAAAAGGGAAAGAAAATCAACAGAGAGAGACATGTGCAGATAATGGACGGGAATCCACTCAGATAACAGATCCACTCAATAACAGATTAATATCAAAAACAGTTTAAGCATACAATCATAAAACACAGGTCTACCTAACTCTGCCCAGATATCTACCTCGCTGGAGATTGTGTGTGTAGTGATCGAGAGGTGGCTCGTTCTTTCCCAACAAACTGCTTTGAGTTCGTCGGAGTTGCGTGGTGAAGGCCCTCTGGTCTGCCTTGCCTGGGGGTCGCCGCTGTAGCGATCTGGAGATGGTCAGTCTTGGACGGCGGGTTGACAGTCCTGGTGTCTGGATCTTGATGGTGAGGCGTCTTTGTGGCAGTCGATATCGGGAATTAAAGGGGAATCGATCACCTTTTATCCTCTCAAAACAAAAACTGCATGGTTCGCAGTGAGTCGATCGCTTACTTGGGTTATTCTAGACTGAGCTAAGGAATCTTTGCACTAAAGCACGGCTGGTAGCGTCAAAAGTGAAACAGGGTACTTTGCCCTCAGACTTAGCTTCTCTTGTCTAATAACTGAGAATTTACCACTACAAAAACGCGTAACCGAGCGGAGGCGACCGGGCAGGATCGTGGACGCAGGACCAAGACTGAAGTACCCAGACGACCTTTATGACCTGCTGTTGCAGCTAACGCGGTCTCAGTTCACACCAAAACCTGGCCCAAGAAGAATTTATACCACATAGGAGGAGGAAAGCAAATTAGAAAAGGATAAAACAAAACAAAATAGGGATTTTTCCTCATAGTAGTAGACCAAAGATTGCGCTTCACACACGTGGTCTGAAAAGGTTAGTGAGTGAAGGATACTGGAGAACAATTTAAATGGCTGAGACCCTACAAAAGTTTAACAGTTGGTCAATAGTTTCATATGCCAAAGGTCAGAGGTTGGTAGTGTTTGACTGCATCAAGCTGCTTAAGCGATCAATAATTACCACACAGAGTTTTTCATCTCTGGCTTTTCATTGGTGAAACGAGGAGGGCGACGGCTCAATAGCCAATCAGAGGTCTAGCAATGTCCCTCTTATCCACCCTTTCCAAAACCCTGAACCCAGAACCTGCAGGAAATCTCTTTCTGGAGTGCAGTGAAACTCAAAGCTGTGTGCCTGTCTCCGCGGTCGTCTTCAGGTGGGACAGTATGTCTACATTAGAGGAACTATGCAGCGGTTTGCCCCTGGACCCATTACCGGATAACCGAGGCAGAGATTCCAGCGTACCACATGCCCCCACCAGGACACCTAACCTCACGGTGGAGGAGGAACGGGTAGGATGGTTATAGGTCAATGGTTTAGTTGTAAATGTATGATGTGTGTAGAGTACTACATAGCACAGATAGCCTGGGAATATGAATATGGGAATATGAAGTGCTAGGAACCTTAGCAATCAAGGGGAATTGAGCTAGAGAGATTTATGTGATTATTGAAAGTTCATGATAATGGCATATTCTCAAGTTGTAGCGTAGGGCCATATAACCATATGTGATATCATGTCTTTTCCCTTGTTAAAAGTCACAATGACAAGTCATTGTGTTTTCCACCCCCCCCCCCACCCCCCCCAAAAACAATTGTTGACTCTTTCAGGAATGTTTGCCCAAACTCAGAGCAAAGACCAAGTCAATAATTAAGAGAGATATGTGTAGTGCCTCGCTTTGGAAGAATAAAGAAGAAACAGCGAGAGCACGATACACTACTGTCACACACACACACACACACCTTGATATGTCCTTCTCACTGATGTACCGCCTTTCTCCTCCAGCTGGCCCTGAGAAACGCCCTCCGGTATTTCCCACCGCACCATCACGCCACGCTCGCGCCAGAGTTTGCCCAAGAGCTGCGGCAACACGGCCATATCTACATGTACCGTTTCTGCCCCTCCGTGCGCATCAAGTGAGAGTCTCATCACACATACACATACAAATAAAGGTTCTCCCGACGGCGTTGTTGGATATTGTATTGTATGTGTCCACAGAGCATACCCGATAGATCAGTATCCGTGCCGTACTCGCCAAGCGGGCGCCATCATGCTCATGATCATGAACAACCTGGATCCGGCCGTTGCACAGGTCAGTATCGAAATTCGCTCTTCCTGTTGCAAAGCTTCCCAGCACCTAAAAAGGGAACAAAAATATCCTCAATGGTGGCAGATTAAATGAACTATGTCATTATGTTTTGTCTTTCAGTTCCCCCAGGAGCTTGTGACATACGGTGGGAACGGACAGGTGTTCAGTAACTGGGCCCAGGTAATCCCTCCCTCCCTCTGTGTTTTTTGACCACTCTTTGGTGTACTGACGCCTGCCATGTCACAAGAATGTCACTGTTCAGAATGACCCTGTGTTATGAAGAACAATAATGTGACAATAAAACACGTTGACCTCTGTTAAAGTACTGTAGCCTGCTAATGGTATCGCAGGAAAATGCATAGCTTCCCTTGTCGTGTGTTTATGTGAGCATAGTTCCGCCTGGTGATGCACTACCTCAGTGACATGACGGAGGAGCAGACTCTGGTGATGTACAGCGGTCATCCCATGGGCCTGTTCCCCAGCCTGCCCTGCTCCCCAAGAGCCATCATCACCAACGGCATGGTACCAATACACACGTCTACCCGTAGCACTGACTCCATTTGGGATTTTTAAAGGGTACAATAGTGAGTGTGAATAGCCATTCCAAGCCGTTTCAAAATTGCCATGGGACTAAAATTGTCATTGTGACAAGTGGGAGTGTCCACCGAGATGTATGAGGACTAGATACCTCTAGTAGCCTACCCGGTGAACTGTAACAACTGGTAGGCTTATCTATCCTTCATACATCTAGGTGGACACTCCCACTTGTGATGTCACTATGTCACAAGTAACATTTTAGTCACGTGACAATTTAGAAACAGCTTGCAATTGCCAATCACACTCACACCTGGTGGTACAATAAGAACCCTTTCATGCATTTACACATTATTGTTGTTTTTTTTGTATACAGGTAATTCCTAATTACTCCTCCAGAGAACAGTATGAAAAGATGTTCGCCCTCGGCATATCCATGTAGGTTCCAGTTCTGTTTGTCTACGTTATTATGATCACTATTATCTTTATTATCATTTCCTGATATTGTCACCACCAGGGAGAAGTATCACTTCCCTCTACGTTCACTGGGAACGGATGTTAAGTTAATCATCATTCACATTGTCTGTTTTTAGGTATGGTCAAATGACTGCTGGGAGCTACAGCTACATTGGGCCTCAAGGGATTGTTCATGGCACTATGGTTGGTTAATGATGTGCAAATAGACTCAACCGAAGTCGACTGTTTTCAGCTTTTAAGCAATCTTCTAGTCCTACAGTGCACCCAGTAATCCTCTAGATATATTGACATTGCATTTGACTGAGTATGACCAATTCCCCCCCCCCCCCCCCCCGGTGCTGACTCTGTTGTGGATGCTGTGTTTGTCACCGCATAGCTGACGGTGCTGAACGCTGGCCGGAGGTACCTGGGCTCGGGGGACCTGAGGGGCCGTGTCCTGGTCACCTCCGGGCTCGGTGGCATGAGCGGGGCCCAGGCCAAGGCTGCGGTCATCGCCGGCTGCATAGGGGTCATTGCAGAGGTCAGTCCACATTTGGTTGTTGTGTGTGGAGTACGGTGACCCTGGCCGACAGCTTCGGGATTTGAATGACGATCGATGATTGACTATCACAGCGGATTAGAGTTCAGAGGACCCCAAGATTTTCTGTTTCATCTTGAGGAACAATGCAGAAAGATAAAGGACCAGTTTTACATCCCAAATGTTGAGTTTTCTTGGGTGAAAATTTAACCAAGAAAACAAAAACAGTTGCTATTTACCTTCCATGTGTATAGTACTTCTATTTCGTTTTAAAGTCCTATGTTTCAATTTCAGTTTTGATTGTGTTCTATCATTCTATCTTTCTTTCTATCAATGCTATCCATTTTTCTTGATTACAGTTTTAATTTCAGTTAACTACAATCACACTGGTTGGTCGTTTGGTTTGGTGTTTGTGTAACAGTTTCAATGTGATGTCCCAGGTGGACGAGGCTCCTATTAGAAAGAGACATGAGCAGGGGTGGCTGATGGAGATGACCAGTAGCTTGGAGCACTGCATCAAGCGCATCAGGTAGACCAATGGATTGAACCTATTCTCACTCTCATGTAGAGCTTTGGCACAGGTTTGGCACGGTTATTATTGGTTGTTTTATGGTAATCTCTTCTATTTAGCTATGTGCTCACTAACTGATCATGTGATCATCATTGACAGAGAGGCAAGGGACTCCAAGACGCCTCTTAGCCTGGGTTACCATGGAAACATTGTAGACCTATGGTAAGTTAACAGGTGAAAAGCTCATCAACTATTGCAACTCATTCAAACTGTTCCACTGAGAGTCTTGTTGCGGCCTCACCTCTGTTGCTGGCAGGGAGAGGCTGGTACTGGAATATGAGAGGACAGGGGAGCTCCTGGTGGACCTCGGCTCCGACCAGACCTCCCTCCACAACCCTTCAGCGGGGGATACTACCCCGTCCAGCTCAGCTTCCGCCAGGCCAACCAGCTCATGGCCACCAATCCTGGCCAATTCAGAGCTGCAGTCCAAGAGAGGTCAGAGTTATGACAGACAGAAGAGACACACACACCAATGAACAAGATGAGAAACAAATGATGTAGATATTTATAGCGGAGTAAATACTGTCTGACTGACAGTCCGTTATCCATCCATGTAGCCTCCAGAGACATGTGAAAGCCATCGACAAGCTGTCCAAGGTGGGCATGTTCTTCTGGGACTATGGGAATGCATTTCTCCTCGAGGCTCAGAGAGCCGGTGAGACCAGCTACAAAGTTCATACACACAAGACATATCAAACAGTCACCACACACAGAAGTGTACATGTGACTTTTTCTGGTATCAGGTGCAAAAGTGGAGAAGGTCGGTGGAAGTGGTGGTGCAACGGAGTTCCGATATCCTTCTTATGTCCAGCATATTATGGGGTGAGTTGATGAGTTTCAATTTGGATATAGTGTGAAACTAATCGGCTTGAGAAAGCGGATGACTCAAAAGTGGACTCAATTCAGAAGCCGCTCACATCCCCTTCAACGAGTCCATTAAAGGATGGATCATTGTTCAATAAACTGTCACGTATCTATATGTTCAAAGGGACATTTTCTCATTGGGGTTCGGCCCGTTCCGCTGGGTGTGCACCTCCGGCGACCCCAAAGACCTGGAGGTCACCGACGACATCGCTGCCACCATTCTGGAAGACATCGGAGCGAATGTGACGGAACGTGTGAGGCAGCAGTATGACGACAACATCCGTTGGATCAGAGAGGCTGGGAAACATAATATGGTATTTTATGGGCGGAGGTTTTGTCAAATGCCAAATGTATTCAAATGAATATATGCTGTCGTGTGAATGCCTGTATTGATTCTCTGCATGTAGGTGGTGGGATCCCAGGCTAGAATCCTCTACTCAGACCAGAGGGGCAGAGTCTGCATTGCACTGGCAATAAACCAAGCCATCGCCGATGGAAGAGTTTCAGTAAGAGGCCGAACACAGCTTACAATAACCTATTAACTATTAACTGTTCATCATGACATATCCATATCTATTTTTGTGGTTTTTATGTTGGTTTTCAAAGGGGGAAGTTCACAGTGAGCAGGTGGATGTGCTGTGATGTTTGCGCTGTGCTGTGTGGTAATTGTCCTACTCAGGCTCCTGTAGTCATCAGCAGGGACCATCATGATGTCAGTGGAACGGACAGCCCTTTCAGAGAGACCTCCAATGTGTACGATGGATCTGCCTTCTGTGCAGGTGCATTGACTTTCCTTCTCGTCTTATTAGATGACCCGCCTGAGTGCTCCGACAGGACTTTTAGAACTAAGCACCTCAAAGTGGAAATGGATCACTTAATTGGCTCTGAGCATATCGTCTATTTCCATCTGTTCTAATGTCTCTTTGTTCTTCTGTGATTATCACTGCTCATTCCATCCCTCCTCCCCTCCCTCCCTGTCTCTCTCTGTCTCTCTCTCTCTCTCTCTGTCTGTCTCTCTCTCTCTCCTCTTTGCTTCATCCTTTTGTCTAAAGTATGCATGCAACACATGGGATGCCTAACCTTTCCTCGCCCTGCCGTACAGATATGGCGGTGCAGAACTTTGTCGGGGACGCATTCAGGGGGGCGACGTGGGTATCGCTGCACAACGGCGGGGGCGTCGGCTGGTAAGACCGTCCTACAAAAACACAAAATTCACCAAAATGCAACAGAAGCCACCGCCCACCGCATGACTGCACATGAACCATTGATTCAAGAACTTTATTTGTCACATACACATACATGCAGTGAAATGAAAAGTGGCAATACTCAGCAGAATGTGCAAAAGAATACCATAGATAACATTAATTGGAGGGATCAGAATCTGAATATTTACAATATCAACAGTAAAAAATACCAGCAGGAATATTAAATAGATATTAAGTCAATATTAGAATATAACCAGAGTATCAAATATCCACACTATTTACAGTCTTTACAGCACAAGGAGAGGTGGTTTTTTAAAATATATAATTCCAGATTTTTTTGGAATATAATGAGACGGGTGGATTGGGTTTCTTGTTCTCTGCCAGGGGTGAGGTGATGAACGGAGGGTTCGGCCTGCTTCTGGACGGCTCGGAGGAGGCGGCGAAGCGGGCCAGTCTGATGCTCAACTGGGACGTCTCCAACGGGGTAAGGCCGCTACAAAACTACAGGGAGACTACAATCGGACGGCACCTGAACAACACACACAGCCGCTGTGCCAAAGATGTGACCTGATAGGTGAATAGGAGAGTATAGGTGAAGAGGGTCTGATGTTTTTTTGGAATAGGTGGCTCGCCGCTGTTGGTCGGGGAACTCCAACGCCTACGAGACCATGGAGCGTACCATGGGGGACCAGGCGCAGCTACGCGTCACCATGCCCTTCTCCGTGCAGGACGAGCATGTTTTGGACCAGGCCCTGCAGGGCTAGCAAGAGGTTGGAGTCACATGGAGCCAAGCTGTTAAAAATAGGTCTGGAATTAGCCGGGAATGGAAAATGTATTATTAAACGTTGCCTACCATCAAAAGAAGAATGTAGTCTATTCGTGAGCAGTCGGCTTACATACAGAATTTACTGAATTCATCATGAGAAAATGATTTTTGTTTGTTTGCCTTGAAATCAGTACATTTGTATGCAGTAAAATCAGTAATAAAAGTATTGTTTGAAAATGTTTTTTGTGCTCTGATATTGCATTTATAATAAATCCATGGAACATAAAGTTAAAACAGTATGAAAGCCAAGAAGATGCGTCATTTTTTATGCTGGTTTGAAACACATTACAAAGAGGAAATGATGTAGTTTAAATATAAAATTAGAGTCAGCATTCTGTTTCTGACATTCACCGTGTACTTTCACACTGTTGTAGAACTTGCATTGTTTGCAGGAAGTGTTCACTTTTTTATTGTACTTACTTGGAGGAAGTGTTCCTAGACACAAGAAAGACGCAGAACACTTGACGTGACATAATTTGTGGAGGAATAAACACACTTGACTAAAGAAGAGGCAGACAAACATGAAGCTCGGCCTAAAGGGTTGTAGGTCGAGCTTTATGTTGACATGTCACACCAAAGGCCGGGGAAGGTCCACCCATCCATCCAGACACGGCAGTTGAAAACACGCAATTTCCTATTTTATTCCTTTTTAGTTTTGATGTTTCAAATCAGTCAAATCCATTGAAATAAAGGGAACATCAAATGTCACGACAGTATTTGTTTTTTTATTATCAAGTGTGTCCGGTTCCGTTATTTGGTGTCGCGGCTCCTTTAAGAAGAGCCGCCAGTAGAAGAATGCGAGCGTCTCGCTGCTTTACGTCAGCGTTGAGCTCAGATCAATTACCAGCAGGAAGGACTGCATCGCCGTATTATATATTATATTATAGTCCGTGTTTATTGTCGTGTCTTGGTGTGTATACATGCCTACAGTACTGTAATAGCGTGTTGTAATAGCTGTCTCACACAGATTTCACCGCGGAAAAGAAAGAAGGTCCTCTGGGACTAATCGACTAATAATAATCGACTCCTCCGGTGAATGAGGATGCGGCGCGTCGGTTAGGATTCTAGGCTCTACATCTGGCGATCCGGTGGCTTTTTTATGGTCAACATGCAGAACAACGGAGAGGACCACCAGGGTTATCATCATCATCATCATCACCACCACCATCATCATCAGCACGAAGGGACGGCGCGTAGCGGGTTCTCCTCCGCGCTGCTCGGAAACCCGGCGGCCAGTTTCCCGACAGACGCGCAGAAACCGCAGCAGCAGCAACAGCAGCAGCAGCAGCAGGTCGCTCGTCATCAGCACCAAGTGGAGTTCCGGCGCAACGCTGTCACGGACGACTACAAGCTCACCACGCAGGTCCTCGGCTTCGGCATCAATGGCAAAGTGTTAGAATGTTACTGCAAGACGACAGAGGAGAAATGTGCGCTCAAGGTAAGTTGGTGGCGCCTGGTGTGTACCCTGCGAGTATAGTACACCCTCCAGGCTCTGCGCGTATGTATGTGTGTTGCATGCACATAGGCCAATGTTTGTGTGAACGATGCATAGGTTATAGATGATGGAGTACGGCAACAACAGGAGCAATGACAGGAAAAGAGCGAGTCATCGATTATTCATCGTTGGTTTAGCTCATTCCTCATGTCTGGTGCTCTTAATAGGCCTGGTTGTGGTCAACCATTCAATCTCAAAGGATGATAGGCCTAGGCTTTATTTTCGTGTGTAAAATGTGTACAGATTCCCACCACTGGAATCTATTGTTCACTTACAAATGGATGATAATATTTTTTAGATTTTAGATCTTTTTAGATAGATTTTTTAGAAGATTAGGAGTGACCACCAGGGATCCCCAAAGCTGGTGTGTGTTCACTGCCAAGCAATAGAGAGATCGAGGGATCAAGATAGAGGGGTAGGGGGATCACTTACTGGGCGATGATACTTGGAGACCTTTAACAGCAACATATAGACCAAACACAGAAAAGAATCCTGCATTTATCATCCCCAAATGTTTCGTTTGGGATTGTCTTGAGTGTGTGTATGTGTGTGTGTGTGTGTGTGTGTATTTGTTCGGCCTCGCAGTCCTTCAGTGGTTGATGTTGTGTCGGCAGTGTTTATAACTTGACCTTATCTTTTCATAAACATATGGGAGCCTTGCTTACCAGGGCCTCTTCAGGCGGAAACACATAGATATGTGTTCCAGTGGATTGTTGGATATGTTTTATATGCTGTACAACCCACTTCCAGGGCCGGTTACTGTTTTCTAAATTAGAGGGCAAGTAAGAAATAAGGAAGTAGGCCAAGTTTCTTTTTATCAAAACCAAACAATTGCACTTACATCTTAGTCTATGATACCAGATGAATTAACGCTGTATGACACACCCGCGCTTATATGTGCGCCACCCCATAAACCCCTCCCTATAATTCAGATCTGGCTTCTCACTTCCACAGTGTCTAAAATTAAGCCAAGGATATGGGGCATGCAGGGTAGTTCAGGTGGTTTGTGTGTTTGAGTGCACAGCTCACAGACGTTTTTGAGTTCAAAGCCCAATATCTCTGTTCCTGACCTGGTCTACCTTTTGCGGCATCCTTTATGTAGAGTTGCAGGGACCCTAGCCTGATTATGAATAAGAGCCCTCTGTATGTTTAGATAAGTGTCTGCTAAATTACTAAACCCTAAGACTAGATGGATATAATGACAAATTGGGTAGGCAAATAATAGAACAGCTAGAATAGTCTTATAAGTTCTGGAACCTAACTGTAAATCCTTCAAAAGAAAGGAAAAGACAACATGACGTATCACAATATCATGATACTATCGAAAGCTTGCTCAGCGCTAGGTAAGAAATACTAAAAACACCATGAAATAATTTGGTGATTATGATTTGATATAACTGTTGACATGACAATATTTGAATGTGTGCATACATGTGTAACCCTCTACACACATTTTACACATAGCTTTAGTGAAAAACCAATGCCATAACTTGAAAAGGTTATGGCAGAATGATACTATGAATGATGTTGTGTGCACATAAATGTGAATAACAATATTATACATCCTCTCTTTTTTTGTGATCAGATTTTTATTGATTTTATTGATTTGCATTGTCAGTTAACATAGGATGTCATAGTTAACATAGCATTTCATAAAATAAACCAAAACAAAACAAAATAGGACAATGCGTGAATATTAATACATTCTCGATGACTACTAACATCTACCCTGGACAGATACATGCAATAACAATGTGCATATTTAATGTATACAAAAATGCAAATTCTTTGACATTTGTACAGAGAATTCTAAAATTCCACTTACAAACCCAATTCTACTAACCATGTGTTCTGATCCTGATACTCTAGAGTCTGCCCCCGTTGATTTGTAGAAAACTAGGTCATGCGGCACTTGGAATTCTTCGTAGCCCGCACTCGCAATTTTGATTGTATAGTTTTGATTGTTCTCAGCCTCCACTTGATAGTGAGACGCCTGCTGGTTCCGTGGTCCTGATGGGCCCATTTAAAACAGCTACTTTGGATGTTGTTGGGTGGTTATTTTGACCCTGTTCTTTTCCGCAGATCCTGTATGACACCCCCAAAGCCCGGCGGGAGATTGAGCTGCCACTGCCGGGTGCTGGAGGGCCCTACATCGTCCGGATCCTCAACCTGTACGGAGAACATGTACCAGGGGAGAAATGTCTGCTCATCGTCATGGAGTGGTGAGTCATTATCCATCCCAGTACAGATTACTGACGGGGTATCAAACAGTTATTATCTGTGTCCACATGAGTAGGGGCGACATTAAAGTAGTACTTATAAGCAATTAAGAAATGCACGTGAAAATGTTGAAGTGCTGAAATGAATTGGAAATAATACCAATACATGCAATAAGAAACAATAATGATGTATTTGTATTCATCCTTGCAGTAAGATATATTTCATGGTTTTTGTTTAGTTTATTCCATTAAGGAGGCCTTTCCCTCTGATCTTACTTGATTATCATGACAAGGTTTTCACACTGAGATTTAACATTTTTTGTGCCACTGCTTTCAGTCTCTTGAGTTGGACTATTTTGTGCAGCGCAACGTTCTGATTGGCTGATCCGCGTGTCCCCAAGCTGTGTGACCCCATTCTGTTTCTCTCGTTCCCAGCATGGAGGGAGGAGAGCTGTTCAGTCGCATCCAAGCCAGAGGAGACCAGGCGTTCACAGAGAGAGGTGACAGAGCACTTGTTAAAGAACAATTAATATGGCCGCAGACGTCCTCAATGTTGAAAGACACCAATGTGAATATAGGGGAGGAGCTACAGCGTGAGTGAGTGATGTGAATTCACTCGAACCTCGTCTTTCTTTGGAGCCTTTGTAACAACTGGCCGGCAAAACGAGAGCACCGTTTGCACTGTTTTTCGTTGTGCTGAATATGTCATAAGGTTGAGGTCTTCAAGGCTTTGTCCTCCTCTGTCATTTGTGTGGTTATTAATTGAGTTAAGAACAACCCAACAATATTTTGTCCTGTCCGTCAACAGAGGCCTCAGAGATCATGCGGGACATCGGCACAGCCATCGAATACCTGCACTGCATGGACATAGCCCACAGAGATGTAAAGGTAGAGATTAATGAGCATAATAATCATGATGGTAAATGTATTGCATTTATATAGCGCTTTTATCCAAAGCACTTTACAGTTGCCTGACATTCACCCATTCATACACCGACGGCAGTGTCAACCATGCAAGGTAACAACCAACACGTCTGGAGCAGTTAGGGTTAGGTGTCTTGCTCAGGGACACTTAGCTAGGCGGAGCCTGGGGATCGAACCAGCAACCTTCCTGTTGCCAGACAACCGCTCTTACCTCCTGAGCTACTGCCGCCATCACACTCACAATAGTCATTCATAATATTTCCAATAGTTACAACAATACCGTTCAAGTTAGGATGGATTTAAAACGAAACTCCCCTCTTCCTCTTCCTCACACATGAACCTCACAGCCGGAGAATTTGCTGTACACCACCAAGGAGAGGCAACGCGGACTCTAAACTGGGACCGACTTTCTGGCTTCCGCCGAAGGAGACACGCTGCAGCAACTCCCTAGCAAACTCCCTGCTACACCCCCTACTACGTTGGTAAATGCTCGCGGTCATCGATGGTCATCGTTTTGTTAAGTTGTGCTCATGGGTCCCTCCGCTCCATCCACACGTGTGTGTGTGTGTGTGTGTGTGTTTGTGTGTGTGTGTGTGTGTGCGTACCTGTCTGCGTGATGTTTGTGTGTCGTTGTTTGTCTCGTGTTCGTGTTCACATTCTGCTGTGTGTGTTTGTGTATTCAGCCCCAGAAGTGCTTGGTCCGGAGAAATATGACAAGTCATGTGACATGTGGTCTCTGGGTGTCATCATGTACATTCTGTGAGTATCACTGTGTGTGCGTACATGTGTGTGTGACCGTGTGTGTGTGTGAGTGTGTGTGTGTATGTGGCCGATTCAACCTATTGAATGGCTCACTTTGCTGAATCAGCTTTCCACCATTTTCATGTCGGCAAAAAGGGATCCTGGCAAGATAATCATATTGTCTCTCCTGATTGTGTTGTTGTGTTGTGTGGCGGTGTCTGTAGGCTGTGCGGATTCCCGCCCTTCTACTCCAACACAGGACAGGCCATCTCCCCGGGCATGAAGCAGAGGATCCGGATGGGCCAGTACGAGTTCCCCACCCCGGAGTGGGAAGATGTCTCTGAGGAAGGTGCGTCATGAAAACTCCCCAATTTCCCACACACACACACACACACACACACACACACACACACACACACACACACACACACACACACACACACACACACACACACACACAGATTCTGGGATGCTCAAGGTCTGGTCTGCTGGGAAGGCTAACAAGTAACACTGTTTGCTTCCCGGTTGCATTTGTATTCTGTGTAGCCAAACAGCTCATCGTCCAGTTACTGAAAACGGATCCTACTGAAAGAATGACCATTGGACAGTTTATGAACCATCCCTGGATTAGTGTAAGTATATTTATTTATTTAAGTACAGTACTGCTGTAAAATAAGAATGCTTTCAAAAATAGAAATGTTAATAGTTTATTTTTATCAATTAACAAAATGCATGAACAGAAGAAGTGAATGAACACAAGAAAAATGTAAATCAAATCAATATTTGGTGTGACCACCCTTTGCCTTCAAAACAGCATCAATTCTTCTAGGTACACTTGCACACAGTTTTTGAAGGAACTCGGCAGGTAGGTTTGTTCCAAACATCTTGGAGAACTAGCCACAGTTCTTCTGTGGATTTAGGCAGCCTCAAATGTTTCTGTCTCTTCATGTAATCCCAGACAGACTCGATGATGTTGAGATCAGGGCTCTGTGGCGGCCATACCATCACTTCCAGGACTCCTTGTTCTTTTTACGCTGAAGATAGTTCTTAATGACATTGGCTGTATGTTTGGGATCGTTATCCTGCTGCAGAATAAATTTGGGGCCAATCAGATGCCTCCCTGATGGTATTGCATGATGGATAAGTATCTGCCTGTACTTCTCAGCATTGAGGAGACCATTAATTCTGACCAAATCCCCAACTCCATTTGTAGAAATGCAGCCCCAAACTTGCAAGGAACCTCCACCATGCTTCACTGTTGCCTGCAGACACTCATTGTTGTACCGCTTTCCAGCCCTTCGGCGAACAAACTGCCTTCTGCTACAGTCAAATATTTCAACTTTGACTCAGCAGTCCAGAGAACCTGCTGCCATTTGTCTGCACCCAAGTTCCTGTGTTTTTGTGGCATAGCTGAGTCGCTTGTTTCCACGTCTGAGGTATGGCTATTTGGCCGCAATTCTTCCACGAAGACCACTTCTGACCAGACTTCTCCGCACAGTAAATGGGTGTACCTGGGTCCCACTGGTTTTTGGCAATTCTGAACTGATGGCACTGCTGGACATTTTCCGATTGCAAAGGGAAATAAGCATGATGTGTCTTTCATCTGCTGCACTAAGTTTCCTTGGCCGACCACTGCGTCTACAGTCCTCAACGTTGCCCGTTACTTTGTGTTTCTTCAACAGAGCTTGGACAGCACATCTGGAAACCCCTGTCTGCCTTGAAATTTCTGCCTGGGAGAGATCTTGCTGATGCAGTATAACTACCTTATGTCTTGTTGCTGTGCTCAGTCTTGCCATGGTGTATGACCTCTGACATTAAACTGTTGTCGCACCCTTGTCTGTAGCCAACAAGTTTGTGTCCAACTTGTGACGTTGCGTTTTTTTCTTTGTGTGTTTTTATCGGTTTGGTTTGTCTACCGCAGCAGGCCATGGTGGTCCCTCCCACTCCCCTCCACACCTCCCGCGTTCTGACCGAGGAGATAGAGCTGTGGGACGACGTGAAGGTGAGACCCAACAAAGCCATAACTAACATACAGTACATTTACAGCACATACTGTATGTAGCGGTTCTATCAGAGCAGCCACCAGGGGGCGGCAAATCACCCAGTTCAAGCAACAACAACAACAACAGCAACGACAAAATCTATTTTCAGGAGGAAATGACCAGCGCTCTGGCCACCATGCGCGTGGACTACGACCAGGTGAAGATCAAAGACCTGGACACGTCCAACAACCCTCTGCTCATCAAGAGGCGGAAGAGGCCTGCGCCTCCGGAGGGAGCGGAGCGAGGAGAGGAGGAAGATGGCTGTGTGGGTGGAGGAGGAGGAGGAGGAGGAGGAGGAGGAGTAGGAGGAGGAGGAGGAGGGGTTTATAACATCCGGTGAGGTGTCCTCGGTGTCCGTGGCTCGGTGTCTGGAGGAGAAGGGTGAATGATGAGCGTCCGATGGAAGAGGGGAGCGGGCGACCATGAGAGGGCCAGACGACGCAGGCCGACTGAAGCGTTTGTTGCTTTGTGTATTTTCACCGCTCATTCGTCCTTATACAAAGTCTTGTGCCTCTGATGGAAGAAGATGTGTTTTGATTGTAATGGTCTTAAAATGTTCAATAAAATTTATGATTTGATTTTTATGATTGTGTGAAAAGCTAAATATTATTTACACAAAATAGATAAACACATTATAGGCAATAACCCGTTTTAATTACTTTAATGATGAATGAAAATACTAAGTGCTTTGAGGAGCAAACATACGTACAGAGGACAAGAAAACGGCATTTGTCTCACAATATTAAATATGTAATATATCCAATATCAACCCACTCAAAATAGATCAACACAAGCCCCAGCTCCTGGATAAACCATTATTTCACTCAAGGGCACATCTTTGGTTTCAGCTGTAGGGGGCGCACTTCTGCAGGAACTTTAGCGCAAATGTAGTTTTTGGGTGAGATCACTGGAGAACCTGATTCCCGTGAACACCATTATTATTATAACACTACAGCCTACTGGCACACCTTCATAGCTCTGGAGCAAATGCCGCTGCTTAGACAACCAGACTCTTGACAGGGTGACCCGACCCAAAATAATAAAAAACAAACCCGTGTGCGGTGATGGTGTGACTTGCACTTCACCTCACAGACTAATCAGTCCTGCCTCCGGCCAATAGTACTTATTTATTGCGAATACCATTTTTATTTTTTATTTTCTCCTTCTCTCCATCTATTTCTCTCTTTGTTGTCGATGATTGGGCTTTTTGACCTGGGGACCACTCGGGTTAAGGGCTGGTACAGATTGCCCAGTGGGGCTCCATCTTTTACTCACATATACAGTAGAACCCACTTTGGCAAACACAGGTGGGTCCATCTTGGAACCCCATGGACAAACCCACACCAAACCCCACTCGGGCTAAAGAAGTGGAGCCCATGTTCGTCCACGGTGCAGATTGCCCAATCGGGCCCCATCTTTTACCCACTTAGAACCCGTATAGAACCCACTTGAAGAACCTGTCGTGGAACCCGTGGTTATTGTTTGAATGGATGGGCTCACATTCAGGTCCCAACGAAGCAGAACAAATGTACTGAATGACACACAGTTAGAAAAACATACCCACGGCAAGCGTTGGCCACAAAACGGAAGCGTCCATGTGTGTGCGTGTGCGTGCCTGCGTGTGTGTGCGTGTGCGTGTGTGCGTGTGCGTGTGTGTGTGTGAATGAGAAATTAGGTGTGGACGAGCTGGGACCACGGTTTTTGGAGCGGACGCGCACAAGGGGCGTGACGCGGGCGATAAGTTAACAGTCTGAACTGAACTGAGCAGGACTGGCACTGTGACACGGCTCTCTCGCTGCAGACTTAATTCATTGGCTATCGCGTTGTCAATGACAGACAGGCTCTACACGCGGACCAAAAAACACGGGCTTTGGACGTGGACGATGAAGGGCCACCACATACATAATACGCGACACTGTACAGGTAAGGGGGGAGGGGTTGGGGGGGGTAGCACTTCAAAACGAGGTATCGATAGATGATCCGTTGATACTTCTCGCCGATCGCACTGCGCTTTGACGAGCGAGTTGTAACTACAATGGCACACAACTCAATGGCACAAGTAAACAAGCTGCAGGCACGTCGGAGCGCGTTGCTGACGCGTAGAAGCAGACAACTCACTGTCTGTCGTGTGTCGTATTTTAACATGCATTCGTCGGAGTCATTCATGTGTGTTATATGTACTTGCAGCATCGCTGACGTCCACATGACAGACAGTGACATCCACAACTAAGATGAGCGTTTTTGCAACATTGCAAGGTTGCATGGAGTGGTGTTTGTGATGATTCAATGGTTCAATATCGTTGTGGGAGCTTCGACCGACCTTGCCAGTCGAGTAGTGATTTGAGAATCTAGTCACCGGGATCGAGGCAATGTAATAACTCCAAGCTTTGTTAACGTCAATGCACTAAACTCATTCAGTATCAGTATGTTATAAAAAAAACGGGCTGGCTTAACACACCCTTTCTTTATTGTTTTACTGTGCAACTCCTGGTACAGGTTATGAGACTATACTTGTAAAAAACAAACAGCCTAGCCCTGGATAAATATTACATAACAATGCATGTGTATTCTCTCTCTAGAATATATTGTTGCTTTGAATGACAGGGTTGCCTTATTGGGTTTCCTGGCTGCTTCTGTTGTGGTGTTTACTGCTATGTCCATTGCGTCTGCATTGTGTCTGTGGGCACACGGACCAGATTTGAGTTAAGCATCTTTCAATCAGGGATAATGATGTCCTATAATCCAATGGTCTCAGGACTGGAATGTAGTATTATAGAAGATAAGATAAGACGTATGGGTAGTCAGACTGGTTTGGTAGGTCTGCACATCTTACATATTCACAAGATGCACTTCATTTCCATTCATCCTGGATGTGTCTGACGTGTTCGGGCAGCGGGCGTGTTGTTGTATCCTCAGATGGCTGCAGTGGTGTGGACTAAGATTGCCTTTGCCTGAAAGATGTCTGTTTCTTTTAACTGCAACAGCTGCATTATTTGTGGGCTGACTGCAATATAGGTCAGATGCATTGCTAAGACACAGAGAGCATCAAATTAAACTAGTAGTAGACTAGAACACACATATAGGCTATTCTGGACAGTCCATCTTTATTTCAATTGAATCTGCTCTGGGAGTTCCCTGTGTAATATGTATTGTCTGTCTGTCTAATGTGACATTGATGTCATGTCAAATATTTCCAGACTGTGGGGGATTGTATGCACGACTTCCTTATTGACTTACAACAGCAGTAATAATAACAACTGTGTCTGGGTGCCTGGGCTGCAAGAACATCAGCCCCAGGCAGGCGCAGAGCTGGTAAATCAGCCATCTATATATATATATATTTATATATATATATATATATATCCCCCTTGCTCTCATTGTTTTTTTGATTTCCCGCGTGGGCTTTACCTATTCCCTCTTCATCCGTTCACTGCTTCTTTTGGTGGCGTTGTTGTCCATTTGCGCCTTCCACTCCACAATAACACGTTGCGTCTAATGCTCCCTCCCTCCCTCCCTTCATCCCTCCCTCCCTGCCTGCCTGCCTCACTCCCAGCTCCGCCCCCCCCTTTGTCGCTGCTTTATCTGGGTGAAAGTTCATGTGCATTCAGAATCCCATGTATGACTCCTGCAGCCTGCAGCCTGCAGCCTGTAGCCAGAGCATTATGGGCGCTGCGTTGCTTACATGCTCTCGTTGAAAGCCATCTTGTTTACATCTGGAAAACATTGGGGGTTTCCTGTCATTTGGTTTGATATTCCTGTGGGATGATGGTATTGTATCTGCAGATTCAGACCTAGAGACTGTTAATAGCTGGTACTGTATTTGTCCCGCTACCATATAAATGTGATTCAAATAGTTGTGTGTACACAAAACAATATGACAGCATCTTTCTTGATAAAATGTTGATTTTTGAGGACAGGACCTATTTTATGTTTGGAAGATCTTATTCTGCAATGTAAAACCAATGTCCACACCACAAAAGAGTGAATCATGATTCATTTTCTTTATAGAGGTCATTGATGGCGACCTGATAGTCCTTGCACCCAAAGCAGCGTGCTTGGGTGAGGACGGTGCTTGTGATCACACAGTGATTGCGTGGCATTCAGTGCACAAGAGGACATATTCTGCCAGGAGTTGGTCATTGGCATTGAGTTCACCATAATTTGTTTGAGGGATCACAGTATCATTTTAAATCTTAAAGAGATAGATACATATAGGAAAATGCATAACAAAAATACAAATAAATGCACAGTGGCCTATGTTCACAGTTTGTTTTCACTATGTTTGTCTGACATTATTCACAATCATTGGACCCTGAAGCCTTCATTATGTGCAGTATGACACATTCAAGACGACGATTATTGCTACACCAGTGGACTGTTTCCAGATAGGAACTGATGATTAAGGAACAGAGCCCTGAAGTGATGTTGTACACACAGCTGACTCAAGGCTGGTCTGAGGAAATATGCCTAGATGGGACTATCCAAGAATGGATTGGATGAACCAATCGTGCAAGTGAAACTTACTGGTTTCTTGTTCTTGTGCAACCCAACCTCCCATTGATTCCTCCCTGCAAAATGCCATTGCTCACTACATTATTATCCTGAGGTACATCTAACCAGATAGGCAAGTTACCTTGGTTAAGGCTAAGATTAAACTTTGAGCATAGCCTTTGTTATGATATGCAATGCATGTCATATATATATATATGCAGTATATATATATCTCATATGGTACTATATTTCTCATAGTACCATATGCCATAGTTTAATAATGATATGCCAGCCTTATAAACTGAATGATATTATGAACTTTTTCCATAAGCATTTTGGATTGTTTACAACGACCTTCTACTTGCTACTGAGAGGAGGTAATTGGCTACTAATGTCTACTATACTATCTTCTGCCACCAGGCCACCAGTGTGACGTAATCGTGACGTCCACCAAAAGAAAATCGAGCAATGGCACCGCCCATAACGTGCAATCTGAATATCTTAATATCGTCCTTAGCGGTTGTGTGTCCGCCAATGGGTGATCCATATTATCCAGGCTGATAATTATGTTGCCGTCAAGGAAGTGGGAGACAGCGTCCCCTGCTGTCACATCATTGAGACTGCACTCTAGCGTCACCTCATGCGAGGAAAACAAGTCACCTGAACCACTTGTACTTTAGGCTTGGTTATTTATTTAGTGGTGTGTCCATGCACACTGCATGTTCACACTATGAAGTGTTATATTTTGTTAGTAATGGCAAGTGAGCATACTGCATAATAAGTAATTCATTACTGTTTCCAAAAACAGTAATTTATCAGCCTAAAAAGTGCCAAACACATCACTTATCTGAAATAAGGGTCTTGAGATCATGAAGAAAACGCAAGTAAAGAACCGCTCCTCTATTAAGCCAGACTAACTTCCTAATCTACATGCATAACACCACGGTAACCTCGTTACATTAGCGCACATCTTTTCTTTAAATTGCACCTTTTTATTGCTTTTTTCTATATTACTAAGGCAAAAAAAAAAACTAAGGCAATAAAGCTCATTCTGATTCTGACTATAACTGTATCTCATATAGACCTAGGTCTACTTTATTTGGCAATATTTAGAATGTGATAACTGTAAAAAAAAAAAAAAAGTAACCTACTTCAAGTCAACTATTGACTTGATTATTGTATTTATTAGTAGAATACACTGTATAATCGTAATTCCATACTGCCCATAGACCTACTTATTGACTTGTTTAGCACTTTTTTTTTTTTCGTATGTTGCCCATAGACTGTAACAATATAGGTGTTGCCACATAACCACCCCCCCCCATCCCCCCCATAAAAGCAAACGATTCTGCAATTATAGCAACAATAAATGCAGTGCTTATCAGCACAGGACGTGTAGAACGTCCTGTGCTGATAAGCACTGCATTTATTTTTTGCATCGTGTAGAATGTACACGAGGAATCAACAACACGTTCAGGTTTCTGTTATGTTGATGATGGGCTCACAGCGGTCCGCGTGCCCAGCACTCCATGCGCCTCCTCCCATTGGCCGATACTCACGCTGCCTCGTTTTGATTGGCTGAGCGTTCCGTAGCATTCACTGGCCATGTGTGCAGCATGAACCGTGAGCGCCGTGTTTTTCTCCCACGTCCACATTATGTAATGCGCCGCTTTTACACATTACCCCCTATGCATTTCCGGTGAACTTACAATGGTCTGGATATCGTCTTTTTTCAGTGACGTGAATTAGCACGTGTTCAACCCAACTAATTGTGAATGTATTATTTAGATCCCGCAATCCAGTTGGGCCGCGATGCATTTTCCTTCTAGGCAAACAGTATCTGCGCGTGTCTTTGCGCCGTTACGGTAATGGACGCCGCTGCTCCTCAGCTGACACGACTCCCCTCCCCGCCGCAGCCTTGACTAACTAAAGACACTGAAGTCCGCTGCCTCCTCCGGTCATTGCACCAATGGGATTCATTGATGCGAGGTGTAACGGCCGGGTCGATGGATAACGAGGACGTGGTTATCATTATGGAGACGTGTTCGCGGGAACTCACCCAGAACCCGCTCAGGAAAATTTGGATGCCGTGCAAAAACGGATTACCCGAAAAACACACATTTCAAAGAAGGGGTAAGGGAGGCTCGCCGGTACATTGTGTGACCGTGCATGTTTGCTGATGAATAGAGTGCACGTTTGCTGATGAATAGAGTGCACGTTTGCTGATGAATAGAGTGCACGTTTGCTGATGAATAGAGTTCATGTTTGCGGGGGATCGAGGGGGTTGTGTTGTCTGATAACTACGCGCACCTCTTAGTGTCGAGTCAGGTGTTGCGTTCCTGCCTCTATTGTGGGGTCGACGTGATGTTGCGTCATCGAATAGCCCAGCCGTGTGTGCAACAGTCTGGAGCAATGGTCAATGCAACAATACCACCAATAACACGGATCTGATTCTTTTGATTTGATTTTTTTGCAGACAATTGTCCGTCTAAAAGAAGCCTACTAAAATCAGTGGAACGCTGATAATAAAGAAAGAAATGAATCGCCGAATAATAAATATATACATTATGTAATTTAAACATGAAAGGTGATTCAATGTGAAGTATCTGAGGTCCAGTGCGTGTCTTCGATAGTCTCACAGAAGAGTTGCTTTATTTATTTATTTTGCTGAGTCAAGTCTGCCTGGATGTGCGTCTCCCAGCAGCCAGACAATGGGAATATAATCGATCAGAATTAATTGATTATTATTGAAAGGAGCGTATAGCGCCTCTGTTATTATTATTATTTTTTAAATATCACCTGTGCTCTTTGTTGGTCGTTTGTCTGTCTCATTATAAACGATTGGTTTCAATGTCCCTCCTGCTTCTCAGTATGCATGACCAACTGCCCGACCCTCATCGTGACGGTGGGGCTCCCGGCCCGAGGGAAGACCTACATCTCCAAGAAGCTGACCCGCTACCTCAACTGGATAGGCGTGCCCACCAAAGGTACCGCCCCCACCACTACAGCCACGCCCACACCCACACCCACAGCCACAGCCACGTTTGAGTATTTGACATTTTCCTGAAAATATACTAGGAGATATTATTTTAAATATTCGTTTTCTGCACCGCCAGAGTTCAATGTGGGCCAATACAGGAGAGAGTGCACGAAGATCTACAAATCTTTTGAGTTTTTCCGCGCTGACAACGAGGAAGGCCTTAAGATCAGGCGGTAAGACATGCACTTTTAATGATCATTTGTGTACATAATGGACAGTTGTATTGTGTGTAGCTTTATCTGAAATGTATATTGCCATGGATGTATGGCTCTTTTTTTTCCCTTAGCCTATTATTTATACTACTACTACCACTTCATTTGTTTATTTGAGTTCTTCAATATAGTTCCTGCCTTTTTTGCACGTTGTTTAGACATTACAATTCATAATGATGCATAAAAGAGTCATGAGTTCTTTGCCTCTTGTGTCCTCAGTCAGTGTGCGTTGTCAGCCTTGAACGATGTCCACCAGTACCTGACCGTAGGCAGGGGACAAGTAGCGGTGAGTAGAGCTACACTACACATTACTACTACTACTACTACTATACTATTAGTCTCACAAATCAGACTCTAGCTGAAGAACGCCAAGTCTGATGACAGGCCGGTGGCTGCTTCGTATTTGTTGTCTTGCTTGGAGGCAAACACAAACAAACGAAACTCGGACAGCAACTTGTCAAACCTTTCCTGGTGGGAACTGAACACAGCAAGAACACCCTGTCTGGACACCAAGGGTTTTTTGGGGGAAAAAGGTTTCAAACACAGTGCAGACTGACCAACTGTAGGAATGCATTATTCAAATAATTGCTGTTTCCTAAACATAACTAAACAGGAAACAACACGGCCCTTTTGGTTTTTGGTTTCCGTCACCCAGACCCTTTGCAGTCTCAGCCCACAAGTATCCTACTACTACTAATGCTATTACTACTACCTTTGCAAGACTTAAAACATCTGCTAAATACATTACCGATGTCATCTCCGTCTTCAGGTTTTTGATGCTACAAACACCACCAGAGAACGAAGGAGCACTATCGTCAAGTTTGCGGAGCAGAATGGCTTCAAGGTATGTCAACACATAGCGAAATGCACATTTACTATGAAAACAAACGGCACAAACACTCAGAAACACAGAATGTTTTGGTCATCCCTGGCAGGTCTTTTTTGTGGAGTCCGTGTGCGAGGACCCAGAAGTCATTGCCGCAAACATCGTGGTAAGATTTGGCCAGCAGTTTCTTTTGTTATAAAAAATTATTAATTTATTGGAATAATTGATCATCATGAATAATTCCAAAATGCATTGTACAGGCTTTCCACAGGTCCTTGAAATCCTTGAAAGTTTGTGAATTTGAGGGGGGGGGGGAATCAAGGCCTTGAAAGTTTTGGGTCATTGAAATTGCTTGAAATTATATATTTTGTGCAAGAATAGAAATTTCTTCTGATATTTTTTTGTAAATAGGCTACTGGACAATTGAGAAGTGTTCACAATTCAAGCCTCTCTTTTGAATTGTTGTCTGTGAGCTCAAACTATACTATCCTTGATTTGAGGGAATTGGGCATGGAAAGTCTTTGAATTTGATGTTTAACAAAGTGTGGGAACCCTGCATTAACATCTGTGCAATTTGTCCCACTTTACTAATTAATAATAAACCCACAAACATAACTATGTCTCCATCTCCACTCCCTGACTTTACAGCAAGTGAAGTTAGGAAGCCCCGACTACATAAATTGCAACACAGAAGAAGCTGTGGAGGACTTCATGAAGAGGATCGAGTGTTACGAGACGTCCTACCAGCCCCTGGACGAGGTGCTGGACCGGTGCGTTGGCCACATACTCCACATATAGGACAGACACTGGGAACAGCCTGAAGGTTCACCACAAGATCCGTGGCATTAAATGTTCTCCTTGGCCAACCCTCCTCTCTCTCTCCAGGGACCTCTCCTACATCAAGGTGATGGACGTGGGCCGGCGCTACCTGGTGAACCGGGTCCAGGATCACATCCAGAGCCGCATCGTCTACTACCTGATGAACATCCACATCACGCCGCGCTCCATCTACCTCTGTCGCCATGGCGAGAGCGACCTGAACATCAAGGGCCGTATCGGAGGCGACTCTGGCCTGTCTGCAAGGGGCAAAGATGTATGTGTGTGTGTGTGTGTGTGTGTGTGTGTGTGTGTGTGTGTGTGTGTGGTTTCAGTTATAGATTCGGGCTGTAAAATGCTGATAATGCATTGTCAAATTGCAGATTTAGCAGACATTCGCTCTCAGGAACCAATGCACTTAGTGATGCTGTGACTCATAGAGATCATCTTTCCGTGTCCTAGTTTGGCAAGTGCTTGCGGACGTTCATCGAGGAGCAGAACATCACGGACCTGAAGGTGTGGACCAGCCAGATGAAGAGGACCATCCAGACCGCCGAGGTCCTGGGAGTTCCTTATGAACAGTGGAAGGCCCTGAACGAGATCGACGCAGTATGTCAGCTTCTCTTCGTCACCACAGTCATATACTGTATATATAACGGATATATATACTGTATATATATAAATATGATACTAATGTTGTTCTCCTCTCTGCGGAAAAAAGGGCGTGTGTGAGGAAATGATGTACGAAGAGATTCAAGAGAGTTTTCCCCTGGAGTTCGCGTTGAGGGATCAGGACAAATACCGCTACCGTTACCCCAAAGGAGAGGTGAGTGCTCTTCACTATGACACAGACTAGGATGATCCTATATTGACGGCAAAGACCGCACACTGCATGATTTGCGAGCGCTGCAGGAGTTTTGCAAGATTAACCCTGCGTTGAATGCATGTTTAGAGATGTCTTTGGATTCCCAGAACTGTATACAAATTGTATGTTTTAGAACATGGAAAAGTCAATCTTCTAAGGGTTTCATGAGCCAATGCCTATTGACAGACACCACACGCTCTGTCCCCACAATTTGCATTAAATATACAACAGGTCGGGCAACAGCTCCCTTTAGTGGTCAGGCAAATAATGACATCACATTTCAATATTGTTTTTATTGCATACGATTCATTCA
Source organism: Coryphaenoides rupestris (assembly GCA_002895965.2). Classification (NCBI taxonomy): domain Eukaryota; kingdom Metazoa; phylum Chordata; class Actinopteri; order Gadiformes; family Macrouridae; genus Coryphaenoides; species Coryphaenoides rupestris. The sequence goes on along the minus strand of PIJE02000009.1, from coordinate 298,554 downwards.
GAATCATAGTCAGTGTGAACTGCTTGGCTGCGGTGGGAGGGAGTCATATCAGCTGAGGAGCAGCGGCGTCCTATTACCGTAACGGCGCAAAGATACACGCATAACTGTTTGTCTAGAAGGAAAATGCATCGCGGCCAACTGGACTGCGAGAACTAAATAATACAGTCACAATTAGTTGGGTTGAATATGTGCTAATTTAAGCCCACGTCACTGAAAAGAGACGATATCCAGACCATTGTAAGTTTACCGTAAATGCATAGGGGGTAATATGTAAAAGCAGCGCATCACACATCACGATGTGGTACAAAAACACGGCGCTCGCGCTTCATGCTGCACACGTGGCCAGTGAATGCTACGGAACGTTCAGCCAATCAAAACAAGGCAGCGTGAGTATTGGCCAATGGGAGGAGGCACATGGAGTGATGGGCAGGCGGACCGCTGTGAGCCATTATCAACATAACAGAAACCTGAACGTGTTGTTTCCTCGTGATCGTGTACAACGAAAATAAATTTGCAATGTTGGGCACCAATTGCACAAAAGCACATTCCTTTTTTGCAAAAACTAAGGCAATAAAGCTGTTTCTGATTCCTTGTGACCAGTCCTACGAGGACCTGGTGCAGCGTCTGGAGCCGGTCATCATGGAGCTGGAGAGGCAGGAGAACGTCCTGGTCGTCTGCCACCAGGCCGTCATGCGCTGCCTGCTCGCCTACTTCCTGGACAAGGGTGCAGGTACCGTCATGATAGGCAGTAGCATAACGGGTGTAGTACCAAAGTGAACCAGGGATGGCACCAGTGGTCCTATTGGGGCAAAGCTTGAGACTGTAATCATGAATATTTGTATTTCTTTTTTTATTTCTAAAACGATATTTGATCTGTTTCGACAGCGGAGTTGCCTTACCTACACTGTCCTTTGCATACAGTGTTGAAGTTGACGCCTGTAGCGTACGGTGAGTCTCAGCTTGAACTCTCATGTTTGATAGTCAAATGTGTGCGATACGTAAAATGTCAAATGTATTGCGTTTGTGAAAATATTCGTGTCGATGAGAATGGATGATTCATGAGCTCAAATGTAGTCTCACGGTGTCGTCTCCGTTTCCCACTGTCAGGCTGCAAGGTGGAGTCAATGTTTCTGAATGTGGAGGCGATAAACACACACAGGCACAAACCAGAGGTAGGTACATAAAAGAGCCAGGCTGTCCCCTTCCTCGGGTGGCATCCAACCATCAATCATCTACCTCATGTGTGTCCCAAGACCATATGAGACCATATACTGCGGGGCGGATGGAGCATGCTAGGCGCATACGGTCAAATACGCCTGTCTGATGCAACGGGACCTCTTGTCAGAATGAGCCCCTGATGTGTGTGTGTGTGTGTGTGTGCGTGTGCGTGTATGTGTGTATCGTGGTCCAGCAGTCTGTGATAGAAGAAAGACATCTTGGAGTGTTGACGGTGGTGTAGTTGGCCTGTCTGCCTGGCAGGGAGTGAAGGATGAACACTGTGGTGGTTTCACGACCAAACGTTTTGTCCTTCATTTTCTTTCCATCATTGTCGCTTAACTTTTGAGTTTTGTGATTGATTTCTGAATATTTGTATGCTAATTATATCTGGAGCCATCGTTTCAACTTTGTGTTTTTTGTGTGTTCTCATTAAAATGTGTCATATGTATTGCATGTTTACTGTTTTATCATGGAGAATATTTGCACAATGTCTGTTTACCCTTTTCGTATGCATAAAATGACAATGAAAAACATTTTACTTTTGCAGTTTACTGTTAGTTTAGTACTGTTTGACTGAAAAATCCAAATTGTGATGCCAAAATCAATATTCGTGTTTGGATGCCGTATATTCTGATTATACACGTATATCTTTCTCTTTTTGTTCATGTCACTATGTTCATTCTTAATAGAGATGGAAATATAAATCTTCTCATGCCTTTGTTTCTTGATGGATGAACAATCAATATTGCACTATTTCCATAGTGGTTATCTCAATGTCTGTAATTGTGCAACTGTAATATGCCAGCTTTTATATGTTTACATTGGTGGGGGGAAATAAAAAGAATGCATTTCTTTATGCCCTTGATATTGGACAGTTGATATTGTAATTGCAATAAATCCAGCCCAAATAGTATTTTCAAATGAACTGTTTTCTTTAAACATTTAAAGAAAATGTAATGTTTAGTTGGAACAATTAGAACATTAGACCGTATGAGAGAATACATACTGTACATACAGATAGCGATGAACTTGGACAGTATGAATAGACACCATATACAAATGAATCGTTTGAATCTGTTTAGGAATATGGGGCCTCATTACTGAGTCATTTCCTCTCGTTGTTTCTAGAACATTAACGTTCAGCGCAGCACAGAGGACGCACTACAAACGGTCCCAGCTCACTTCTAAGCAACCCGGACCTCCAGTCTCTCCGGGGCCTCCCTGGTTCAGTACGCCGTCCTGGGGAAGAAGGAGCCACCCCAAAGGCCTACTGCCAGGTGGATATGCAGCAGAGGTGAGCAGATGAGGGCCATCCAAGACACAGCGACAAATGAAGCACTTTTCAACTCGATGTTATCCGTTACATATCTGTATGTTATCTGATGTCTCTGACGTGGACTTTGTCAGTTATTTTCACACCACCAGGGGAGGTTTAGTTTCATGTGCATATTTGTATCAAGTGAACACATCCTGGCTCCAACCCTCTCAGCTGAGATGAACCCTGACATCAACAGTAACTCCTGGAGTGCCCTTTAAGCGTGCAGTAATATGTAATATGTTAAGTGTGGCTGCTGACTCTGTGAAAAGTCTACACCGGGTTGAAGTTGAATAAGCTGTTACTTTGTCTACTTGCGCTTAAGTAACACGTATTTCACATTCCCCCACACAAAATCATTTGGAAAGCAACACATTGGAGGGAAATGTCATTGCAAGCCCAGTTGTAATCGGACCGGATTACATTCCATGAACTTCCAATAAATCTAAATGAAATTACAAAATTCATTTGTAATTTTCTCATTAGCTTGTTCTGAAATTGTAAATTAAATGAATATATGAATTTATTCCTTAATATTAATTAAATGATTGATACATGTGCCAACAATGTGATGAAAAAATGTATTTAATTTCATTTAAAAAATGAAATGAAATTAAAAAGAATTGTACATGCAGGTGTAATATTTTGGCTGTATGTGGTGTATTGTATATATTTGAGAAAATGTAGTGTGTGTGCCGTTATTTTTTTTTATATGTATTGTTCACAAAAGATATTGTACTGCATCATCTAATGTAACATATTCCACATGTACAGAGAATAAGTCCTTTCAGGTTGGGATTTGATCAGCAACTTATGCACCTTAACTGTGCAGTAACACCGGAGGAGTGTAAGTTACTTATTGTGCTGCAGTAACACAGAAAAAAAACATCAAACCAAATCCAAAATTCACCAGTAACGCGTGAAATTCAAAGTGGACAGGTGGGTTGTACCAAAGCTATATGCTCTATGATTGGGCACATCCCTGAGTATTTAATGTGTATTTTATATCAAATGGCTCCTAGAGTACAGTGCAGCTCGTTGGCCTAACCCTTACCACAGCCAACTCCTCATTACATACGGATTACAAAACATGACTTTGCTTCCTGTTTGCACTCTGCAATGTCACAGCTTGTAGAACTTTCAATGTCTAAACCATAGCTAACTCCCAAACCAAAAGAAGAACTGTGGAAACATCCATGAGGTGGAGATGTTAATTCCCACACTACCAGACACAGGAACCATCGAAGCAGCTGGGATTCAAACTCAATGGCTCCAGGGAGCTTATACATGTGGAATATGTAGAGTGGTCTTTATTGTGAGAACGTCCATTTTTCTTTATAAAGTCTGTTTGAGTGAGTAAATAATCTCAGCCTGCGGCCATTTTGAGAAGAACTTCAACAGCAGTTCAGGTAGACATTATTCATTGTGACTATAGAAGAAAGAGTCTCTTCACTCGAACATGGCCGCTACAAACTGGATGTTGGTAGATCCTTCCCATGTCAATAGTGTAATAAACCTCAAGTTGTTGGGAAATTGTGTTTCTTGTTTCTTGAAGACTCTTAAGACCTACATGTGTAAGTGTCTTTAAAGAAAACATTTGTTTTCAGATGTTTAATGTATTAACTATTTGTGTTACAGGACAGTGTGTGTTTGGGTCTCACAATACAATTTGATTGATAATGCAACAGTTCACCAAAGAGAGAAACCAACAAAAATACAAACAAATGATAATGCTATTTATTTATCTCCTATAGGGTCATCTCTGTGTGCCAAGTCAGGAACACTTTGCACCAATTTATTTCCCTTTTCATTTAAAGGTTTGCCATAGCAAAAAATGCATGTGCATATATTCATTTAAAAAAAACTTTTTAAGTTATCAAAAAAAATCCATAATTCCCTGTGCTCATGAATATTGACCACTTACTTTGATTACAAAAGGATCTGCCCAGTTATGAAGGCAGAAATGAACAGGTTGCGAATATTCTTTATGTACAAACGTCACTATTTTTCCAGCACAGGAACATCTTAAATGAAGGGCAAAAAAAAATCCATGGACCATATACACCTTTAACTTTATGTTTCTGGAATTCACTTTAGAAGCCATCGGTCTGACCAGTGGTGTGTCGTCATGACAGCCAAGGTCAGCATCAGGAATGTCTGCGTCTCCTCAAAACTGAAAGAACCAAAACACAAAGACAACGTCACACACAGTGAAGAGGAAACACTGTATTATCCTGCATTATCCTTCCTCATACTTTACATTCTAAAAAAGGAGGAGCTAAACCAACCACTCACATTTTTGAGGAATTCTTCGGCTACGATGCGGGCTCTGGCGTTGACGGAAAGTTTCATCTCACTGATTTCCTTGTCGATCTCCTCCATGAAATGAATGACAAAGTCCACCAGCTTGTGTTTGTACATCTGTTCTGTGTGGAAGTTGGTGATGAGGAAGCTGATGTCGTAGCCCTGGAAATAAAATACAAAATATAAACCAGATTGGCCTTTTCGCAGCATGTGTCACAGTGCGGCTCCGAAATGCTGCAAATAGACGCTTTGCTTCTCCTCACCGCCACTGGTTTTCTCCTCAGGATGAAGAAGTTCTCCGCTCTCATCATCATGAAGCGCATGAACTTATGGCACAGGATCTTCTCAATCTCATCCGCCTTTCAAGCCAAAGCGTGTCATTGTAGAGATTAGTCACAGTCAGCGTTACAGATTAATTTACCACAACATGTGACCGACAGTGAGTCACACATCTGGATACATGACATGAGCAAGAGCCCAGCTATTCCCACCTGCTTGACAGCAATGCTGACTCTGACAGAGTTGATGGAGCCCTCAATCAGAACCTTCTCCTTTTCATTGCGGCTGATGACGACCGGCTGGAGAAGCAGCTCTTTACTACTCCTGGAGTGGCACGCAAACGGCAAAGTCACACACTGGGTTTTTAACACCATTTTAAAAAATCCCCCCTTCTATAAATGTCAGACATTCTCCGGATTTGTAGAAGCCATCGTTAACATGACCATAATGCAAACAACCTTGGATTAGGCATTTGACTCACCGTACTTCCACCTCTGGTTTGTTGTGGCGCTCCACCACTTGGGAGGAGAAATTCTCCAGGCAGAGGGCGGCCTGGAGAGTGGCTCGCACAGCGTTCAGGTACGGACGCAAGGTGGCCGTCTAAGAGGGGAAGGGGAAGGAACCGGACCAGCGAGCTGAGTGGTAGTGCTACACCAACGTCACGGGTGGGCCAAGTCAAGTACCGTGGTAGGTAGCCTTGCTCCTTCACCATGTGTATGGCAATGAGGTTGCAGATGAATACGCATATGTGTTCAAGACTCTTTATGTGCCCCTTTGGTCAGTGATTGAAAAGTAGCTTCTAAATGTCAATCGTAGGAATAATACACAAAGTTCTCAAAATAAGGGCCTTTCCACACATTTATGAATCATGCTTTTGGTCAATAATAACATAACATTAAAAGTTACCATGTAGCTAAACCTATGTTCAAATGAAAGTCCTGTTCTATAGCCAGTTTGATGACATCCAACCAAATATACTGGAACATCAGATCTGTCAAGTGGGGATTGGCAATCCAAATATAAGAATTATTCATCCATAGCTGACTGGTCATTCCAGCAATTATTACTCCGTAAGTAATACGCGTGTAGTTTGAAATGTAGACTTGCATACTTATAAATGCATTTATGTAAATGAGATGAGGAACCGAGGAGGACAGGTTTCTAGTGACGTCAGGTCCCAATGCCCTCCTCCTCACCTCAAAAGGTATCAATACAGAGGAATCAATACATCTCTAAAAGGCCGAGTCACCATCTAACTAGAGGGCAGGTAAAGGGGTCAACATACGCCTCGTTGGTGTGGTGATTAGATGTGCATATCTTTTGAACGATGATACATCCGATAATCTGACATGTAGCATTATTTAGTTCCGATGGGCCACTAGCTAATGCTAGCCAGTTAGCTTCCTCTTCAAAGGAAATGACGCTCAGCGAATCATACAAAACGCCTCAAAGCGTCGTGCGACTATATCACAGTAGAACATGAGAACCCAAACACAGCGCGAAACACGTTCGTTTCGCCTCTCAACTCAAACGTTTTCAAGTACAGAATGAAGATACTCTACCATGTCTGTGTCTGCAGAGGGGCGTCTGAAGGCGGAAGTACAGTTGTCAAACCTCCTCCGCGGTACACCGGAAGTTGCCCGCTGCGAACTACAGACCACTTCTTAAAGTCACAGTAACCATTCAACTACAGACCACTTCTTGAAGTCACAGTAACCATTCAACTACAGACCACTTCTTGGAGTCACAGTAACCATTCAACTACAGACCACTTCTTGGAGTCACAGTAAGCCATTCAACTACAGAACCACTTCTTGAAGTCACAGTAACCATTCAACTACAGACCACTTCTTGAAGTCACAGTAACCATTCAACTACAGACCACTTCTTAAAGTCATAGTAACCATTCAACTACAGACCACTTCTTGAAGTCACAGTAACCATTCAACTACAGACCACTTCTTGAAGTCACAGTAACCATTCAACTACAGACCACTTTCTTGAAGTCACAGTAACCATTCAACTACAGACCACTTCTTGAAGTCACAGTAACCATTCAACTACAGACCACTTCTTGAGTCACAGTAACCATTCAACTACAGGACCACTTCTTGGAGTCACAGTAACCATTCAACTACAGACCACTTCTTGAAGTCACAGTAACCATTCAACTACAGACCACTTCTTGGAGTCACAGTAACCATTCAACTACAGACCACTTCTTGAAGTCACAGTAACCATTCAACTACAGACCACTTCTTGAAGTCAAACAGTAACCAAACACAAATAATGTACATTGTTATTGAACCAGTCAGCCTGGCTTCATGCCTACATTTTAATGTAATATATTTCAACATAATTGGATTCATTGAACTGAAAATAGAACCGAATAATACACACATCGCTGGACAATTGATATATTTCAAGATTTTTATTATTTGACGTCCAGATTTTTCAACAACATCATTGGTATTGCAGTGATCTTTCAGGGAAAGGAGTATTATGGGGGCAAAAAAAAGAACTTGTTCAGATGGAAAGATGTCCATTTCTTTTCAATCCATCAGTATTTTACCTGTACCTGTATACACAGAGTTAAAAAGGAATATTGAGTTCTCTGCCAACCTGAGCTACAAGCAAATAGAAATAACTGAAGTAACAAAAAAATACATGTGATGCGGTGATACTGTAATTCCACAGCTGTGAAGAAAGATTTATGAGAAACAGAATACATACAGCAAGTAGCAGTACATATAATTTACATAAAAGGCAAAAAGTATTAATGTCTGAATATCAATGTTCTACACGTTTTAAATCAGCGCATCTTATTGGTAGTGACTGATAGCTTTCCTACTTGCAATATTCGCCCATGAACACATCAGCATTAAGGGGGCATTGTAGGTGTTTGTTACTTTGGGAATTTGTCAATAAACAGATAGATGATAAGACACAATTCGAAATTTACCAAGATGGGTGCAATGGCAGACATTGTCCAAAATCAGTCATCCCTAAACAATGGAAACATTTAAAGGCAAAACATAAAAAGTGCAGACAAATACGTTTCAGACTGGCATTAGAAATATCTTTACCAGCCAAATAGTATACATATATAATTTATTTATTTGTTAGATGTTTAATTATTATGATGTATTTTATATTTTTTAACAGACCATAGAACACATTTCTAAAAATAAAGAAAAAGGACTGGAAAGGGCATAGACAATAATTGGGATGATTGACTTAGTCAACATAATCTCACATTACAGGGTGTTACACAGCCCGTTTTTCTAATTGTACTCTGAATGGGGCTCCATCTGGCTCCCCCAATGAGAACATGTGCCTGAATTATTTGAGGGGGGGGTGGGCAGGGCCAGCAAGTCATGGGTACATGAAGGGCATGGGGGAAAGGGGGGCAGCCCTCATCTCTCACATGAACTCTGGCCACTGGATTTGTCAGCACGTTTATAAAAAGAAGAATCTAGTGTACTAAAGCATTTGTGTGTGGGGTTGTGTGTGCGTGTGGGGGGTGTGTGTGTGTGTGCGTGTGTGTGTGTGTGTGTGTGTGTGTGTGTGTGTGTGTGTGTGTGTGTGTGTGTGTGTGTGTGTGTGTGTGTGTGTGTGTGTGTGTGTGAGGGGGGTGGGTTCTCGACGACACCAGCAGAAGAAGCATGACAGAGGAAGACCAGTAGGGAAGTTCCTTTCCCTGCAGAGGGCAACGCACGTAAAGTAACTGGTGGTGGTGGTAATGGGGCGGGCGGGGGTGATTGGGGCGGGCGGGGGTGATTGGGGCGGGGGGGGGGGGGGGGGGGTTGTTGCGAGGGAAAAGACGAGGTCCGAGGTGTCCTTCAGCAGCTGCAGCTCTCCGCCGACGGCTTGGCTCTGTCGTTCCGATCCAGTTTGATGGGCTCTGGGAATTCATTGTACAGCTCCACCTCTGTCTCCTGAGAACGGCCGGGGGGGGGGGTGGGGAAAGGGCGTATGTAAACGGTGAGGGGTTGATGAACATTTGGGACGTTTAAACAACAGTCAAATCGCGTCTTTCATCTCTGACAACACATACCTGTTTGAGGGCGTTGCGTGCAATGGTCTGGAATGCCTGTTCAACATTGATGGCTTCTTTGGCACTGGTCTCGAAATACGGGATGTTGTTCTTACTTTGACACCACGCCTGAGCACGTTTGGTGGTTACCTGTTCGAGGAAAACGTACGCAGAACGGTTCACATATATATGGACAAATGTATGACCAACGTACATATTGTAAGCTGCTTTGAACAAAAGTGTCTGCCAAATGTCCGAACTGTAAATGTTCAGTCGTCTTAACACATCAACTATGGTACGCATCCCCAGGTTAGCAGACGGGTGAACGTGAACCGCTGGGTCTGTTTAACTAAAGGGCGACCAGCAGCATCCATTCTTCTGATATTAACAGCTATTTGAGTCCTGTGTGTCGCGGGGGTAGACGTGTTGCATTGAGTGTGAACGAAGCCTTGAGGGTAGTGGGGAAGGTGCCATCGCAGCAGTCAAGACAAGAATAGCACATTTTACATCACCTGTCATTTTGATTAAATTTGACTTTGATGAGGTCATTACAATGCAATAAATTGGAAGTAAGTAGGGAGATTGGGTGGGGATAGACTGAATTATTGAACGCACGCACTTGAATATCATACAAGACATAGTACCACTATGGTTGTCAAGATAACGTGTTCATTGCAATCAAATAATTATAGAAAAAAAAGTGACTTTTTCACACATATTAATCACACTCTAAAGGTGGAGGTCCTTAATAACCTAGCAACTAAGAAAACGCAACCGAGTCGCTGCAATTCCTTCCGTGGAGTGCCCTATTCATGACAATATGAGTCGGCCTGTATTTAATGGTTAGCAGCACGTGTTTGGTTTCCCCAAAAATCCATGTGTCTTATATGAGTAACATCCCTCAAAATCTGAAACGTTCCATTTTTTAACGCCTCAAACTTTAGGGAAAAGGGAGACAGCATCATAGACCAAAACATGGATGTATTAAAGAACGCTCCAAATGCACAGAAGACACACCCACTTATTATCCCCCTCATCAGCAACTGGCATTCACTACACTATATTACAAATAATTATTACACTTAAATATAAAAAAAAAAGAATCCTCTAAATATATAGGATATGTTGGTGAGAGGACGGAGTATAATCTTCACTAGGCTATATGAGGTTGAAGGTCAATCCATCAGTCGTTTTCAACTGATTATCTAGATTTTTGCTCCATTTTTCATGAGGTTTATTTTTTTATTTGCCGGTAAAATTCCCATAGCCTTACCATAGCAGATTAACCAACTCAATCGCCAAATGGATTGCAATGGACTGCAGGCCAATGTAAACATTTAAAACAGACAGTCGTGTTGCTATGTGACTACAATCATACTGACTTGTCTGTTCTCCAAGTCAATCTTGTTGCCCAAGACCACAAAGGGGAAGTTCTCCGGGTCCCGTGGGCTGGCCTGGATCAGGAACTCATCTCTCCAACTGTCCAGGGTCTTGAAGGTGTTCGGTGCGGTCACGTCAAACACCAGCACACAGCAGTCCGCTCCCCGGTAGAACGCCACGCCCAGAGACTGGAAACGCTCCTGGCCAGCCGTGTCCCAGATCTAGACAGCCACCCAACATAAAATCCACAATAAAAAGTCAACTGTGGTTCTCATGGTTTTTAAGTGGTATACATAATCTTATTCTATACAGACCCTTTTCACAGCAGGAAAAACACAGTTATAGATCATAACATTACTTATGGGTCCGTCTGATTTAGGTCTGGCAGTGCACCAGTATAGACACAACCAGTCCAGTAAATATGGACCGTGCTGGTGCTGCGACAGACATAAATAAAACCCAACCCAATGTTAAAATGACAGGAACAGGAATTTACTTAACCCTGCTACTGATGACCTGTGAAAAGGGTCTATTGATATTGCTTGAGTTTTGTCCGTATTATGGAATGTATTATAAATGCTTGAATGTAAAATATCATGACAAAAATTATATTGTTATTTAAACATTTTGAATCATCTTTTAACATTACATTCAGCATGAAGGTTTATTTTTTTCACCTGCATTGTAACAAGCCGGTCATCCACCATCACTTCCTTGGTCAAGAAGTCTGCTCCTATTGTAGCTTTATACTGGTTACTGAACTTTTTATTCACATACTGGTTCATCAGGGAGGTCTTCCCGACGCTGGCGGAGGGAAGAACAGAATGAGCCAATACAAATAGAATGGGTTGATTCACAGATCAGATCCTTTCCCCTTGTTTAAAATGAAACAAATTAAAAGAGGTGATGCAAAATGATATACATTTTGTTCTTTTTTTTACAGCAGCATTTTGCGATAAGAAAAGAAGCCAACAGGAAATAAGAAATGAGAAGGGGGGAGAATCAATAAAAGCTGTATCCTGAACAGAAAACACATGGTTTCGGCCATGGGATTGTGTTGTTGTTTTCTTTGTTAGATCCAAGCAAGTCTTTGACCTCTTGCCCTATTGTTCCCCACATGCCCCATCATGCAGTCATACGGTGTGCCATGAAGGCTGGTGTCTCACTCACCCAGAGTCGCCTAGGATGATGACTTTCAGCAGCACTTTCTTCCTGGACGTCATTCTATCAGCGCTGTAGACACACAAGACAACAACCATCAAGAATTTTAAGCATTCTGAGACGAAGAAAATAAATCAAATACCATCAAACCAGTCATAGTTTGATTGTTGGTGAGAGAGATATCAAAATGCAAGGGTTTTATTTGCACCAATAATTGACAAGTTGATTGTTTCTATGGAGCAAAGCTCATTAAATCTAGCCATTATGTATAACGTAAGCCTACACTTTTATGGCGATTTGAATGGAGAATATAATGTTGAATTCCCAACCACTCAAGTTGGAACGGCATTCATTCAGTCATGTGCTTTGTAAGCTGTCTCCCAAATCACGAGGGACACATCATTCCTGATTTCACACACACACACACACACACACACACACACACACACACACACACACACACACACACACACACACACACACACACACACACACACACACACACACACACACACACACACACACACACACACACACACACACACACACACACACACACAGTGGATTCTACATGTGGGCTGCTACATATCCCCATTACTCTGTGTTCCAAAATGAAGTAGAAAGAAATTAGCTCCACCCAAAACAATTAGGCCTACATAGGAACACCACGCACATCCCTTCTTGTAAGTTTTACTGACAAAAATTTTCAGAGAAAAGTTTGGCTTAAAAAAAAAAAAAGGTACCTTAAATGTCTGCAATGACTGCAACCAACCTCTTTCGGCAAATTCGTAACCACAGATTAAGGTGGTACGAGTGAAAAGTGGGTGGGGCTAAAAGTCCAGAGGTAAAGCTCTATACCAGAACAACCTGAATATCAAGTCAATCACACTCCCAACAAATACTGCTTAATGTACTTTGATCTTTGATCTTTGATTACTTCTTAATGTATCCATACATTCCACGAACAATCACACAGCATTAGAATAACTAATATGAGCCATTGGGCACCATGCAATGAAAAAATACTTATTTATTTTCATTTCAATAAAACCAATCCAATATCTTGGCCAATGGCCGTAATACTAGAGCCTTGACTTCAACATGAAGTTAAATAGCAGAAAAAAGGACCCCTGGATGTGTACCAACATCCAAGGTTACTGAACCAAATCAAAAAGGCTCTTCATTTTATTACAGAGTGCCCCCCCCCCCCAACCATCTAAAACTTAAATCCTGTGTGGATAAAAAAAAAAAGATACACACAAAATCTCAGTAGTCAGTCTGCGGACCCAAGTATAGGCCCGCAATGAAAAAAAATCTACATTTCATCATGTTATCTGGAATATAGACCCATTTATTATATGCAGACTTTGGCTTATCTATGGAATGCCAGCTGTCAGGTTTTGAGCTTTGACTGCGTTAACATCTTTATTCCACTCGGCTGAACCAAGCATGGCACTCATGAATTAAGTGTGTAACAGTAGTGCAACATCAATACATTCTTCACAGTAATTTGTTTAGGCTACCCAGCCACAATCAAATAATCTATAGCATTGATGCAGCAGTCATGCTCACATTCTATTAGGTACTAAGCCATGCTTATAGCAAGAGTCCTAATGACAGAACATCATAGTTGGACAGCAACAAGACACTCTCAACCAGGCCAATCAGGACAACTTATCAACAGATTGACCTACATAGAACCAAACTTCCCAGCCTACAATTAGTGACACACAATGACGAAGACAGAAAAACGCATACCTTTCTACGTCAGCACAGACAGGTCGAGCCAACAAAAAACTCCAGTAAACATTGAGACAGCAGAAATGACAAGGGGAGTTTCCAAACTTCAGGTGAAACTCTCAAACAGCCACTCTGCTGTGAAGCGAGTATCTTGGACACAGCCAGGGAAAACCACAGATAGAGAGGCATGCTCAGCCCATTGTCACATGACCGTAGTAACACATGACCCCGGATGCGACATAAGCGTTGGGTCCATGGGACGTATCCCTTGTCTGCTCGCCAGAGGGTCAAGTTTCATGCATCATAAAACAATACACGGTGCTAATGTGATTTAGTTCTCTGCAGATATCCATAATAACCACAGCATGCTTGCCGTTGTGTGTGAACTGCATAGCATTGTAGACACAACCAAAGAACGGGGCACCTTAGCATGAGGCTAGTAGGCCTAACCCAACAACCATTTTGTCAGACATCAGGCTGGACGTTTGTCTCCAGTTTGCTGGGGTCACTCATGAAATGGTTCAGATGAGCTTCACTGTAGCAGTTCATGTGATCGTTGGATGCACAGAACAATCACAATAAAATCAGTATTGTAAATGGAAAAACGTATATGGGTTTTTATTCATTTCATCATGTGATCTGTTTGCTCATCAATTCATGGTGATGTGGTTGAAGTTAGAATAGTCAAAATATAACGCCATGTCGACAAAATACAATTATAGGCCTCAAAAGGTTTATGTCTATTTAAAAAAGAAAAAAAAGAAAATGCAAATCAAGACACCATGAATCACCTGCTAGCATGGTTACACGCCCTGTTTTTACATGTGACAACCAGCTAGCTCCGCACCCAGGTAGTGATCTCTGATGAGACAATAACTTCAAAAACACAAAAGTAAATAGCAAAGGTACCCGGGATCATTGAAGTTGTCAACTGGGAATTAACTGAAGCAACTCCTCACACGACCTCGAAATGAGGCCGTCCATTACCAATACAGCCCATAATCCACTTTCAGCTGCTTGTCTATTCTAAATAAACACATATAATCCCCAAGACCTCCAAAAAAACCGCTAATAAAATAAAGGAAGTAGGATATTGAAGAGAACTATGTTAGAAACACTGGAGTTATAAGTATGAGTAATAGAGCCACTGTGACACACTAATTACACACTGGGATATTCCCATGTTTTGACTTGAGCCAGTTGCATATTTAGAAAGCATGACATTTGTTCCGAAATGAACGCATGTTGTCATAGCAGTACGGTTTTTCTTACTGCAGACAACACCAATCAACAATGTCCCCTCCTATTGTATTGTCATGTATATCTCGGATACAGCGGTTCCAACGCTACAGGGAGGCTCGATGATGACGTTAAGAAACCAAGCCACAGGCTAGTTGTCCGGTCCGTCAAAATAAATCCAGTGTTTGCGAATCACGTTGCCATCGTACACTTTGTTTTTTTTCCCACAAATTCTAAAAACATCTGCGTTCAGCGTCAGCCAAGCACGGGGCGTAAACACACCTCTGTCGACACACGGTGCCATGCTAACACGCAAACACCGGAGAACCGCAGCCATCCAACTCATCTTTTAACACAAACAATTACAGATTACACGTTTTTGGGGAGGACACTGCGGGCAAAAGTGTCAGGATGGTGGCCCCCCCACCCCCGACTCGTTTTAAAATGCTTTCGGACGACAATGTATGGCGCCGAAAGTAATGGTCATCTAACATTCACTGATAAATAATAAAGTAGGAGAAAATATGAACGTTTGACGAGCGGGCAGGGCGGCCGTAAGCGAACACAATATCCCGTCGACTCAATAGTTTTATCCTAATAATAATGAGAAGAAGAATAACAACAACAAAAACAACAACAACACCACCGTAACAATCTGCGTTTCCGATCCACGTTTCGTTTTTAAAAAGGGAAAAAAAATATATATATACGGTTCGCCGTAATAACAGCAGACGAAATAGCAACCGATCGTCCATGTCAGCGGCTCGGTGCGGTGATCGAGCTGCGTACGTTTCACCATCCTGCTGAGATCATCCACCATAGACGGGGCTGCGGGCCTTCTGGACTTGTTTTTCCCCCCGACCAGCTTCTTCCAAGAATATTGCACCATCACCGACGGTAGCCGCACGCAGCTAGCCGCCGTTCGACATTGAGTAACGCCGCCACACACAAGTAGTAAAAGTCTGAACCCAAATCACCGTGACGTGAAACATGAGGACGTTTTGAACGACTTACTTGAACACTCGTAGCACACGGGAGCGAACGGGGAGTTCTCGGGTCGGCTTTGATTGCTAGGCTAGCTGGCTAATGTGGTTGAAGAAAAGGCAAGTGGCTAGCCCTGCGCTATGTGTCAGGAGAGCTGGCTCGCTGGCATTTAACTTCAACGGTCAACGTCTGACTTCAAATCGTGTGCCACTAACTACTAATAATTAAATGCGGCGACGACAACAACGCGGACAGCGACGGATTCGTTTTTGAACGCGGCACGTCGCTCGGATGCTGCTTGCTTGCCAGCGAGCTAACTAACTATTTGCTACCTCAGCTCGCTGCGCTCAGCTGCTCCTCTTCTTCTTCTTCTTCTTCTTTCACTTCCTCCTTCCAACGCAACCCTGCGTGGCTGCGTCACACGTGGCCCCGCCCCCGTTAGAGACTCACGCACGGCGTTCGAGCAGACCTCACCGACAGTGTGTCCGTCCTCAGCGTGTTGTGCTGGTGAATGCGTATTAAACATGATATAGTATAATATAGTATAATATAGTATAATATAGTATAATACCGGAACAATCAAAACTCTTTTTCACGCACTGTCGTTCACAGCGCTCTCCACGTTGATTCGTCCGTAACATTTATAACTTTAGGACAGGGGAGATATAGATAGAAATAGTGGCTATTATATATTCATTTTTATTATTTGTTGTTGTTTTTTAAAATAAATGTCGTAGGACACGTTGACACTTGACATATGTATAAACTTGTGAAATAAGTAAAACGCTGGACAGCGCCTGTGGTTCGATCCCGCGAACGGGAGGGAACAAGGTTATCGTACAAGACGAAGTCCGTAGGAAGTAACCAGTGAGCTAAACCAGCGCTCTGATCTTTAATGCAATTTTTTATATCTATATAGCTAACTGTTCAACCGTAACGCGTTAATGAAAACAATTTTAAATACATTTGGAGAGGTATTGACATGGCCATGTTATGTGCTGGACAAATATATTGCAGGGGGGATTTCGTCACGAAAATAAGAAAACACTGGACAGCGCCCGTGGTTGATCCCCACAAGGGAGAGACGTAAACTTTGGCGTTATGAACGAAGTAACCACTGAGCTAAACCAGCGCGAAGGACTGAGAGAGCAACTTGGTTTATATACACCGTCAGCCCTGCTGTGGGAGTGTTCATACATATGACGGCCGACAGCGAAACAAACAAACCATGCCATGCGTATTTACATCCAGGCACATATATAATAACGAAGTGAAATATTGTTCCAAATTATTTCACTTATCTAAATTAGTTCTGCCTCATTGGACACCAGCACAATGGCTCAGCGCAGTTAAACTGATATGACCAGAGCATTAACTGTTAAGTTCATTTTGCACATTAGATCATTGGCATTTTTAGGATAGGGAAGATATAGTCCGGCCTACTGTAGGACGCAAAGACAGTGGTTATTGTTATTATTTGTTTCAAATTATACAGGACCCAAATGAAATATATTTCTGTAACGACCGTTTCCCACGTTGACATAAGCATACAAGTTGTGGAAATCAGAAAATCACTGGACAGCTGTGCTGTCCAAAGTGTGCTGGTTTAGTTTATGAATATGTCCACCCACATATATAGTAAATCAAGTAAAATATATAGTAAACAAAGTCTCATATGTTAATAGCGACCAGACTATGTTGTAGCCCACATTGATATACGTCTAAACTTGAGAATAACAAAAGCACTAGACAGCACCCGTGGTTCGATCCCGCGAACGGGAGGGAACAGGGGATTCGTTCAGGACGAAAGTTTGTAGGAAGTAACCACTGAGCCTAAACTAGCGCTCCGGTGATCAGGGCAATTTTTTGTATTTATATTCATCGTGATGAATTAATGAAAACATTTTTAAATACATTTGGAGAGGTATTGACGTGGCCATGTTATGTGCCTGAAACAAATATATTGCAGGGGGGATTTCGTCGCGAAAATTTTTGAAAACACTGGACAGCGCCCGTGGTCGATCCCCACAAGGAGAGACGTAAACGTGGCAGTTTGACGAAGTAACCACTGAGCTAAACCAGGCGCGATAGGACTGAGAGAGCAACTTGGTTTATATACACCGTTCAGCACTGCTGTGGGAGTGTTCATACATATGACGGCCGACAGCCGAAACAAACAAACCATGCCATGTGTATTTACCATCCAGGCACATATATAATAAACAAAGTGAAATATGTCAATAGCAAACCGACTATGTCGTTAGCCCACGCTGACATAACGTCAAAGTTGTGAAAATAACAAAAGCGCTAGACAGCGCCCAGTGTTTAATTCCGGGACCGGGGGAGGTACATCGTAATCTGAAAGATTTGTTGCAATGAAGTAACCACTGAGCTAAACTAGCGCCCTGGTCCTCAGTGGCAATTTAGTAAATATATACTGTACAACCTGGTCTAATTCATGGAAAATGTGTTGCTTTAGATTATGAATATATCCACTCATGTTTATAGTAAACTGAGAAACATATGTTAATAGGGACCAGACTATGTTGTAGTCCATGGTGACATAAAGTCTGAACTTCACAATCGACAGCACCCATGGTTCAATCCCGGCAACAAGGGATTCCTAAGAGAACAGAGGTTTGTAGGAAGTAACCAATGAGCTAAACCACCACACGGAAGAACATGGGGAAATTTTTGGATATACCAAAGGAAAACTTGTCATTAAATGGAAAATGTTCTGGTATAGATACGTTTGGAGGCATTGACATGGATATAGAATGGACTCAGAAACAGGAACTCTGGAGCAACCTGGTTCATATACACCATGTAAACTGTTGTTGGAGGCCTACAGAAAAACACACCAGACTTATTTTATATGCACCAACTTATATAGCAAAGAAAGTGTCATTTGTTAATGGGCGACCAGACAATGTTGTAGCCCCTCATTGACATACATCTAAACTTGTGACAATATACACTGTGTAAACTGTTGTCAAGAGCAATTCATGTGTGGAAACTTACCAGGTTAAGTGTATGAATATGGAGGCCTACCCAAACCATACCATGCATATTTTATATCCATATATTTCGTAACAAAGTTACACATGTCAATCCTGACCAGACTATGTCTAAGCCGCATGTTGACGTTCATCTAAACTTATGAAATAACTAGAAGCGGGGAGGCTAACAAGGGATTCGTACCAGGATGAAGGTTTGCAGGAAGTAACCACTGAGCTAAACTAGCGCCATGGTCTTCATTTGGCAGCTTTGTATATAATATACTTGTACAACCTGGTCTAATTCATGGAAATGTGCTGCTTCAGTTCATGAATTTGTCCGCCCATGTATATGGTAAACCAAGTAACATGTTAATCGGGACCAAACTATGTTGTAGCCCATGTTGACATACGTCTGAACTTGACAATAACAAAAGCACTAGACAGCACCCGTGGTTCGATCCCAGCAACGGGAGGGAACAAGGGATTCGTACCAGGACGAAGGTTTGTAGGAAGTAACCACTGAGCTAAACTAGCACCCTGCTTGTCAGTGGCAACTTTGTAAATATATACTGTACAACCTGGTCTAATTTATAGATACATTTGGAAAGGCATTGTCATGGCCATGTTATGGACTCAGAAACGGGTACTCTGGAGCAACCTGGTTCATATACACCATGTAAACTGTTGTTGGAAGCCCAGAGCAAAACACCATACCACACATATTTTATATCCACCAACATATATCGTAAACAAAGTCTCATATGTTAATAGTGACCAGACTATGTTGTAGCCCACATTGATATACGTCTAAACTTGAGAATAACAAAAGCACTAGACAGCGCCCGTGGTTCGATCCCGGCAACAGGAGGGAACAAGGGATTCGTTCAGGACGAA